>CM059871.1:29307040-29760510 GCA_030490815.1 Acer saccharum
TCTCATACATACTAAACAAGAGACATGACTATTTAATAAATCTCATAGAGCACCAAACACATCACAACACTAATTTAGTCCAATCCCATCTCATCCAATCAAATCCCATGAAATTAATTCTATTATATCCCGCACACCAAATAAGCCCGTAGAGTTTTAAATACAGTCCAATATTATCCAGTACAATCTTATATAATACAGTTCAGTATTATACAGTGCGTCAAAACATGCCCCAACATCATACAACGGCATCACTAAGCCTTATAATATAATTACAATTTAGTGAGTTACAAATAAAAAAGAAAATTCCTCTAAAAAAAATAAATTAAAAAAGACAACAATAATTATAACTTTAAATGAGAAAAGAAGAAGAAGAAGAGAAAGAACATCTCCCACCTTACTCTATTTTAGAGTACGGACTCCAAAATAAAATAAAGTATCACATGTTACTACTGTACTCTAAATTTATGCTTCAAATAATTTTTTTTAGAGTTTTTATCTTTTGAACTCCAAATATAGAGGCTCAAAATTGAAACTCTGAATTTACTTTTGACAATTTATATTTTTATTTTACCTTCATGTCCATGGTTATAAATATATATTAAAATTTGACATTTATATACTTTTTACCTTTTTAATTAAATTTACTTAATATATAATAAATTTTAATTTATAAACCTTATTACTGTTTGGTGCGTGGGATTGGATTGGATTGAGATGAAATTGAGATAAGATGTAATTGGACTTGACTAAATTAATATCATGTTGTGTTTAAGAGAAACATGGGATGTGATTGAATTAATATTATGTTTTGTTTGGTGAAACATAAAATTAGACTAAATATAATAATATTAAAGTAGGATTATCCAAAAATATATATATATTATTTTTAAATATTTTTCAATTACTTCAAAAAAAATATTTTTCAATTTTATATTTTATTTATTTAATAAAAAACATAGTTGGGATTGTGGTGACTAAATGAGTTTAAATTCTCTGATCTCTTTGGGGAAACTATAATTGAATAATCTCCTTTATAATCAAGTGAAAATTGAATAACTAATTATGGAAATAAATTTTTTAAATAAAATAATAATTTAATTTATATATTATTAAATTACAGTGATCGTAGTGAAGTGTAAGAGTATATCTGACCATCCAACTCATCATAATCCAATGGTCAACAAATTGTGTAACAATTTGTGTAATTTTTGGGGGCTATCAATCATGCTTCACTTGCGGGTATGATGACTCGAATATGAGATATTATCAGACAATTTTCCATATCTAAACAAAAGAAACATCACAAAAATGATACAACTAAGAAATCAATTTAGGTTATCATGAAAATGTTTACCATTATTGTTATACATCTAATTAACTAAAAAAGAAAATCATTTTTCATCTTAGTGTTATAGAGCCTTCAACATGAATAAAATCCTTGCAAGCCTCTACATAATATTGTAATTAGAAATTGAGTTTTCAAATCACCGTTCCTTTTTCATGTCTAGAAATATGAGGACACAGTAACCTCACCACATGTTTCTCTCAATCCACCTCTTTAGTAACCTCAGTGCCCGTCAGCACTACTGTCAATAACTCCCTAATCACCATTGTCACCCTCCTCTGCCGCCGTCCTTTCTTGGATTCTTCTTTAATTAGTTTTATTTTCTTGAAGGAATTCAAGAAACCATGAACCAAGAATATTAATGTCGGTCCATTCAAGACCACAATGAGTGGATTGAAGGCTACATCAATATGTTTCATTATGTTATGCGGCTAATTTATATGAAGAAAACAAATATAATATGGTTGACAGTTCTGCCCTCAAAATGTTTATAAAAATAGTTAAATGTTAGGAATGACAAATAAGACATGATTAGAACAAGTTTTCTTCAATCAAAATAAATTGATTAAAGAAAAACTATTACAAATAAAAATATTACCAAAGATCCAAAAAACTAACAACTTATGGATCAACAATTGCCAAAAAAATTTAAAAACGAAATTTAAAGAAAGATAAACTCCAAAACCTTTGAACTAAATAGTTAATATTATTCAAGCTAGAATCCTCTGATTCCTCAACATGAACCTTCAACCTTCTCCCTTCTTGCTCTTCTCTTCTTCCTCCTCGTCGGTCGTCAGTCCTGTTAGAGATCATAGTCAGCTGCAAACAAAGGAAGCTGAAAATATCTCAGTCACACCAACATCTGGAGGATTTGCTACTATGCTTGTATTTCCAGCAACAGCTCACAACATATCACAAGTCACAAAAAAGACCATCATAGATCATGATGATCAGAACTGTGATCATCATGATTATCACAACTCACTCAACAATAAATATCTGACTATCGTTGGCGGGAAAACTGATAGTAGATGTAACTAATTTGTACAGGTGGCAAATTGATTGGCCATCCTTAATTCACGGCAAATTGGTTAGACTTGCTATATAAGTTGCTCTCTCTCTCCTCTATAACAGATTTGATTAACACGAATTGAATTCTTCTTTCTCTCCAAAAAGCTTTTTCAAGAGCTTCAATGGAGGTTCTACAATTTACTCTGTTTTCTTCTTTATCTTTAAACACTCTCTACTAGCTACGTTTTTCAAGTCCTCCCTCCAATTCTTGCTCTTCTTCTTTCACGTCATGTCACTCGTATCTAAAATATATATAGGGGTGAAAATGGAAACTAGCCAAAAATTAAGAGGGTTTATTGTTTTTATCCGGCATTAGTATTTTGATTGTTTTTGTCAAAAAATCCACTTTTCGGACAAAAATGCCCTTCATTCAGAAATTTTGCCTGGTGTGTTTAGTCATTTTTTTCTGATGTGTTTAGTCGTTTTGGCCTAGTGTGTTTAGTCCTTTTTGCCTGGTGTGTTTAGTCGTTTTGGCATGTGTGTTTAGTCCTTTTGACCTTGTGTGTTTAGTCGTTTTTCCCTGATGTGTTTAGTCGTTTTTGCTTGGTGTGTTTAATTCATTTTGCCTGGCGTGTTTAATTCGTTTTGCCCGAAAAAAAAAAAAAACTTTTTTTCTCTATTTTTTTTCTTTTTCTTCTTCTTCTTCTTCCCAGACCTCCATTTTCTTCTTCTTCTTCCCAGGTGTGTTTAATTAGGTTGGCCTAGTGTGTTTAATTGGTTTACACCTGGTGTGTTTAATTGGTGTGTCATGATGTGTTTAATTGATTTATACTTAGTGTGTTTAATGGAGTTGCCCTGGTGTGTTTAATTTGTGACCAAATGTGTTTAATTGGTTTGGTGTGTTTAATTGATTACAACTGGTGTGTTTAATCTGGAAAAAACAAAACAAGATTTGGAAATTTAAAAAAAAAAAATTGAAATTTTTTTTAAACATTCAAATCCAACTAACACTCAAATCCAACTAACAACCACAATCACCCTTAAAATCAACAACTAACACTCAAAAACCTGTTTTTTTTTTTAAAAAAAATTGGAAATAATTTTAAACAAAAACAAAATCTGCAAATTTTTTCAAAATAAAAAAAAAAACTGAAAATTTTAAAAATAAATCTGGAAACCGAACCACCCTTAAACTCAGATCGGACGACCGATGATCGAAAAACCCATTGGAAAACCCAAACTTAAACACAACCTACAAATCTGAAATTTTTGGTTTAAAAAAAATTCAGAATTTTTTTAAAAACCTGGAAAAAAAAATGTGAAAGAGAATGAGAAGAGAGGAGAGAAAGAGAAGAAGAAGGAGAGAAGAAGAAGATGGAGGAGAGAGGAGGAGAGATGGCGTGAGGTAGTGAGAGAGAAAGAGAAGAGAGGAAAGAAAGAAGAAGAAGGTAACATGAGAGAGAAAGGAGAGAGGGAAAGAAATAAAAAAAAGATTCTGTAGAAATGAGAGAGAAAAGGAGAGAGAAGAGGTATTTTAAAAAAAAAAATTGAGGGGCAATTATGTCTCTTCAGTGGATTATTTGACAAAAACAATCAGTTTACTAATTCTGACTAAAAACAATAAAGAACCTTAATTTTTGGTTAAAAAGGGGTATTTCATCTATATATAGCTATATAGCTATATGGCTTCTCAACCGTTAACGTTCTTTTTCTATATATATTTAAGATTATAGTATCTTTACACAATTTTTTCTTAATAAAATGTACCCGGCATTGAAATATGTGCTTCATAATTTTCATAACAAAATCAAGGATTTATTAATATATTATGCATGGATAGATACAGGTTTGGTTGGGACCAACCAAAATCCAAATCCTTCTTTTGGTTCACGTTGTTTATAAACCCAACAAAACAAAACGTAGTGATTCATAGTCAAATCAACCTCAATTCCACACACAAAACGACTCACATTGCTTGTTGTTTCACTTTCTCTCTCTTTCTACCTATATAATACAATTTATAAATGGGATAATACCTTGATGACTATTAATTTGGGTCACTACTATCAAAATAAACATTAGATTGGAAATTGGTTTCAAAATGACCATTTTTTACGAACACTATTGCACCAATGACCATTCCATCAAATTCCACCAAATTCCATCTAACAAGTGGCGTTTTAATAATGGGGTAATTACCCTAGTGGCCATCGACTTTTACCACCACTATCAAAATGGCCACAAAATGGGAAAATTGATGGAAAATGGCTATTTTTGGCAAACATTGTTACACCAATAGCCATTCTATCCAATTCCATCCATTTCCATCCAATTCCATCCAATAAGTGGCATTTTGGTAAATAAGGGGACGACATTAATTTATTTTATATGTTTTTTGGAAATCAATTTTTTCTTTTGTTTTTTGAAACAAATAATTATATTTAATGTGTATATACGTATATCATATCTCAAACATATATATATATATATATATATAGAGGAAGAACTCCATAACTAGCCAAAAAATTATGGGGTTTATTGTTTTTGTCCATGATTAATATTTTTACTATTTTTGTCAAAATTTCCACTTTTTGGACAAGATTGCCCTTCTTTACAAAATTTTTTTCCCTCTTTCTCTCTTTCCTTTTCTCACGCCTACTTCTTCTTCTTCTTTCTCTCCTCCTTCTCTCTTTCTCTCCTCCTCTCTCTTTCACGTCTTCTCTCTCTCACGAGTTCATCTTCTTCTTCTTCTTCTTCTTCTTCTCTTTCTCTTTCTTCTTTTTTTTTTTTCCAGATTTTTTTAAACAAAAATTTTCAGATTTGGGAAATTTTCTAGATTTTTTTGAAAAATTTCAGTTTTTTTTTTTTTTTTTGAAAAATTTTCAGATTTAAAAAAATGTTTGGATTTGAGTGTTAGTTGTTGATTTGTGGTTGTATTTAAGTTTGGGTTGTGGTTGTTTTTATAAATGGTGGGAGTTGTATTTGGGTTTGGGTTTTGTTGAAAAAAATTTGAGATTTTACGGATTTGATCTTTTTCAAACAAACTTTTCAGATTTTATTTTGTTTAAACACACCTGGCAAACGAATTAAACACACCAAGCAAAATGAATTAAACACACCGGACTAATTAAACACACCAGGCAAAATGAATTAAACACACCAGACAAAAACAATTAAACACACCAGGGTAAAACGAATTAAACACACCAAGCAAAATGAATTAAACACACCGGACTAATTAAACATATCAGGCAAAATGAATTAAACACACCGGACTAATTAAACATACAAGACCATCAATTAAACACACTAGACAAAAACAATTAAACACACCAAGGCAAAAATAATTAAACACACCAAGGTAAAACGAATTAAACACACCAGGCCATCAATTAAACACATCAAGGCCTAGGGTGTTTAATTGGTTTGCACCGGTATATTTAATTGGTTTGGCCTGGTGTGTTTAATTGGTTTAGCTTGGTGTGTTTAATTTGTTTGGTCTAGTGTGTTTAATATGTTTGGCCTGGTGTGTTTAATTAGTTCGGTGTGTTTAATTGGTGGCATGGTGTGTTTAATTCGTTTTACTCTGGTGTGTTTAATTGTTTTTTGCCCCTGGTGTGTTTAATTGGTGGTCTGGTGTGTTTAATTAATCCGGTGTGTTTAATCCATTTTGCTTGGTGTATTTAGTTAGTCCCCAAACACAACTCCCACCATTCATAAAACCAACCACATCCCAAACTTAAATACAAGTATACAACCACAAATCTGAATTTTTTTTAAGCACAACCATAGCCACAACAACAACTACAACCACAACAACAGCTCAAATCCAAACCTTTTTTAAATTTGGAAATTTTTCAACAAAAAAAAAAAAAAAAAAAAAAAAAACTGAATTTTTTTAAAAAAAATATGGATACATTTTCAAATCTGAAAATTTTTGTTTAAAAAAAACCTGAATTTTTTAAAACAAATCCCTAAAATCACCACAACCACAAACCAAACTTGAAAATCTGAAAAAAAAAAAATTCAAAATAAAAAAAAAAACTGAAATTTAAAATTTTTTTTGGAAAAAACGTGAAAGAGAAAGAGAAGAGAGGAGAGAAATAAAAGAAGAAGGAGGAGGGAAGATCGGACGTCCGATCGTCGGTCCTTCGTCCGATCTGAATTTTTTTTTTTTTTTTTTTAAATCTAAAATATTTTTTAAAATCTGAAAAAAAAGATAAAGAGAAAGAGAAGAAGAAGAAAAAGAAGAGGGCGTGAAAGAAGAAGGAAAGAGGAGGAGAGAGGAGGAGAAAAAGAAGAAGAAAAAGAAGGAGGACGAGGAGGCGTGAATGGAGAGAGAAAGGAGAGAGAAGAGGGAGGCATGAAATGAGTGAGAGAAAGGAGAGAGAAGAGATTAAGAAAAAAAAAATAAGGGCAATTATGTCTTCACAGTCCATTTAATGACAAAAACAATAAAAATGATAATGGTGGACAAAAACAGTAAGAGGCCTTAATTTTTGACTACTAACCCCTATTTCCTCTCTCTCTCTCTCTCTCTCTCTCTCTCTCTCTCTATATATATATATATATATTTATTTTTTGAGAAGATTAAGGCTACAAAATCTAAAAATTCTAAAAAATATATTTGAGATAAGTTGAAAAGAAATATGTATATATTTTTCTTTTTTGAGAAGATTAAGGCTATAAAATCAAAAAATTCTAAAAAACATATTTGAGATAAGTTGTATATATATATATATTTTTTGAAAAGATTAAGGTTACAAAATCTAAAAATTCTAAAAAATATATTTGAGATAAGTTGAAAAGAAATATATATATATATATATATATATATATATGTTTGAGATATGTTATATGTATATTTACACACTAAATATAATTAGTTGTTTCAAAAAACAAAAGAAAAAATTGATTTCCAAAAAACATCTAAAATAAATTAATGTCATCCCCTTATTTACCAAAATGCCACTTATTGGATGGAATTGGATGTAAATGGATGGAATGGCCAGTAGTGTAACAATGTTTGTCAAAAATGGTCATTTTCCATCCATTTTCCCATTTGGTGGCCATTTTGATAGTGGTGGCAAAAGTCGATGGCCACCAGGGTAATTACCCCTTTAATAAGGGGATGATATTAATTTATTTTAGATGTTTTTTTTTAAAATCAATTTTTGCTTTTTTTTTTTTAAACGAATAATTATATTTAGTGTGTGTATATACGTGTAGCATATCTCAAATGTGTGTATATATATATATATATATATTTCTTTTTTGAGAATATTAAGGCTATAAAATCTACAAATTCTAAAATATATATTTGAGATAAGTCGAAAAGAAATATATATATATATATATATATATATATTAAAAATTCTAAAAAATATATTTGAGTTTATCACAATTATAAATTCCTATGGCAATTGAAATATCATTTTACCAATGGCCTCTTGCCTTGGTGGTTGGAATCTCCAAGTGAGTTTCCACCACCAAGATTCAAGCCTTGGTATGTGCATAATTATTGTCCCACCTTTGGCTATTAAATCCCAATGTGTGGGGAGCCCTTTCCCAGTTATGGGAGCAACCATTTTTCCAGTTGTGAGAGTTATAATCCATTTGTAACCTCTCCTTGATAGTAGGAGTAGTATTCCAGGCTATGCTTGTACAGTCTTATCTCGCCAAGTCCTGGTCGTTGTTGTTGTTGTACATAAAAAAAAAAAAATAATAATAATAAAATAAAATAAAAAAATCATTTTTCTTTTGTTTTTCATTGCTTGTAATAAATATTGTAATAATTGTTTAGCTGGGCAGTTATCAAATAGCTTAGCTGGTAAACTGCACAGAATTGTTTTTAATCCCTATGGCAGTCGGCCGCTTGATGTGCACTCTTGCTAGCAGGAGACACGATCGCATCAGATCTTTTTTCCACATAGAGCATTATGTTTCTTTCTTTTTCTCTACTAGTCTACTCCACTCTACTTTCTATGTATATATAATATATCATTAAATATCAGACAATTATAATAAATCAAAGAAAATATTCTCTTAATTGAGCGAGCAAAGGTTGCTGGGAATCATTAGGAAAATGGTTGTGGTGAGATAGAATAGAATAGAATAAGGACAGTTTTCTCTCTCTATTCTAGACTCTTCTCTGCCTTCTCTCTACTCTTCTAAACCTAACCCCTCCGATCTAAGTTCACCTCCCCGCCACCAACATCCTGCTGAGCGGAGGGGTGTCGGTGGCGACGTCGATCTTTTTGGGCCGCCTACCGGCGCTGCTCTCCGGCCAGATCCGCCGCCGCGGAGGTTCTCTCTCCTCTTAGCGGCCTGCCGGAGATCTTCCTTTTTCTTCGGCCTTCCCCGATCCAGCTAGGGTCCTTCCTTTGGTTGCAGCGCTGGGGACGACGCTCATCCGGACGATCTTTTGCCGCTGTTTCGGTCAGGTTCTAGCTGTTTCGGCATCTCTCCGGTTTGGGGGCGTTTCCGTTATACCGGCCTTTGGACTCCTGCTCCAGCCGGTACTTCGGCGCTGTCCATCCTAGTATTGGACATTTTCCGGCAGCCTGGGTTCCCCTTAGTTTGATCGGTTTTGTTCTTTTCGTTTTAAGGTTTTTAGGTTTATTTTCTGTAGATTTCCCTCTTTGTGAGGGTTTTGTCCCACTTGTGTGGGTTGTCCCGCCTTTGTGTGTGGGGTTTTCTCCCCTGCGTGGGAGATCTCGTCTGGGCTGTGTGTTGGATGCCAATGGTTGATGGGTCCCAGTTCATGTTTTCCTGTTATCTGGTCCTGGATTTGCATCCAGGGTTTGTAATCCTTGTGGTATTGTTGTTGGTTTGCAATCAAAAAGAAAAAAAAAAGAGATAGAATAGAATAGTCCTATTGAGAGAATTGACTTGAGGGTGTTAAAAACCAAACAGTGTTAATTAGGGTTGGGCCAATATTGTTTTGATATGCAAAATTTTTTGTATTTTGTTTCCTTTGACTTTCTATAGAGTTTTGCTAGCAAACTTTATTGAATAATATTCTCAGCATAATAAATATTTTGGGGAGAGTCTTATGAATATTATACATTGGTATATAAAAGATTAAAAGCGAATGTCCACCCATCCATAAAGGAAGCTTCTAGTCTTCTACCTCTTTAACTTTTTACTATATGCATAGGCTTCCAAACATTTCTAATGGTATGCTTTTTATGATAATATGGTTTATAAATTAAAATCAACACTTTTATAGAGGTAAAGGAAATACTGAGAATATTACGAGTCACATATTTAATGTAGAATGTAAGGGGGGTATTCAATTAAAATTTCAAAAGACTTTTAAAGACTTTTTTAAGTTATGACTTTTGCAAATTTCATGGATTTTTATAGGCTTTACAGAATTATGAAAAATTTTCATAAGCTTTTATTTTAAAAGACTTTCATAGACTATCACAGACTTTCATTTTAAAATACTTTTATAGACTTTCAATTCAAAAGACTTTTATAGACATTTATAGGCTTTCATTTATTTTTAAATATAATATATACTTTGTTTTAGTAAAATTATATATATTTCTCATGTCAATAAAAATATATTTTTTTAAAGAATAAAAAAACATCATCGTTAATTAAACTTGACAAAAACATTCATGCCCATATATATGATTTTAACATTTTATTTGTATTTTTATTATATTTTGCATCATGAAGACATTATGCAATTAATTCTTTTAATAATTAGTAAAAATTATTTGTTTTTTATAATTAGTCAAAATATTATAAATTTTCTTTTAGAATAAACGTATCAAACCGACAATAATATTAACGTCGTTTATATGTCTCTACGAAAGTATGACGATGGGTATAAAAAATCTACACAAAATTAATTCAAGTTACTAAGGATAAAACATAAAAATTGCATAAAGTTGTTAAACAAGACACATGCCTAAAAGTGGATAGTTTGATATTGATTATAATTACACGGAGCTACGCTCATACATAACTTTGATTATGGCATATTGGCATGGCTGAATAGTAGTTTTTTTGTCTTTTATTATTTTTAATTAACATAAATGATGTTCGTTTGATTTGTTTCAGTGTTGTTTAGTTGCTTTGAAAATAGAGATTAAAAAAAAAAAAAAAAATGAAATCTCTCGTCCTTAATTACACGGTTGATGGAGAGTTGTTTATATTAATTTTTATTTAATCTTTTTTTGTTGTAAATCGTTAATGTTTGTATTTTTTTTTTTTTTTTGATAATGTTTATTACTTTTAAAAGTTATTTATTTTATTTTATTTGTGAAATTTGTTAAGCATGAGTGTGTTTTTATTTTAAAATATAACATGTGTTTGGTGGTTGATGTTTTTCAAAGAGTTTAATGTTTTTATTCTATAGTGAAATTTATTCTGTTAAAAATAAATAAATAAATAAATAAAATAAAAAATAAAAGGTCATTCAAATAATAGGAATGAAAGACAAATTGTGAGATTTATTATAACTAAAAGTCATTAATATTTTAAAGTTATTAAAAGTCATTGAGATTTTGAATATCTCCTAACTTTCATAGACCGTTAAAAAGTCTTGATTAAATACCACATGACTTTTAAAGACTTTTAGAAAGCCTAGAAAAGTCTGTATTAAATACCTCATGACTTTTATAGAGTCTTTAAAAGTCTACATTGAATACACCTAAACTTTCTAATTCCATAAATGTCATTAAAAGTCTTTTGAAATCTTAATTTAATACACCCCCTCTGTTTTTTAAAATATATTTTACATGAAACTATTAGAAATACTCTATTATATTTATGTATCAAATTTAAGGTCATTCCAGGATGATAGCAAAATCAACACTTAAAAATTTGGAATAAAACTATAGGATCATTACAATACCGTCGTGAAATCAACACTTTTATAGGGTTTATAAGGAAAATTTTGGAAAAATTATGAGGTGTATATTTCAATGTGGAATGTGATTTCTTACAATTTTTTTTTTTAATGGAACTTATATAAATAAGTTATTCTATTTATTTAGGAAATTTGAAGTCGATGGAGACAAACACAAAATCAATAGTTTATATGATAAGGGAAATTTGGGGGGAAATTGCATTGCGAATATTTCAATGCAAAATAAAATTTTACACAAATTTTTTGCATTAATTTCTGGAATACTATATTATTGTATATATAATTTAATTAAAACAAAGAAAAAAAAAAAAATGCACAATAGTTGGGATAAAATATTGTCCCAACCTTTGTGACGGACTAAATAGTCCCAGCATATTGGTTAGTGGGACTATTTGTCTACACGGGATTTCTGATTCTGTGTAGACCACAAACGTGAGATTGAACTGAGATTAGTTCAATCCCAATCTAATCTCACGTAACAAACATGCCCATAGAGTATTAAATTTAATCCAACACCAAAGAATGTCAGCCATGTTTGTTACATGTGATGGGATATGACTAATTTTAGTCTTATTTTCATGTTTGTTGTTTGCATGAGATGTGATTATTTAATCTAATGCAAGCAACTTATCCCACCGCTTTATATCTTTTTTTTTTCTTTTTTTTTTTTCCAATTTATTTTATTTTTTATATAATTAAAATATAAATATCTTTTTAATAATTAATAAATTATTTTATTTTAAACATTTTAAAAATAATAAATATTCAATATTAACAAATAATATAAATATTTTTTAAATGGGTTTTAAATATTTAAATTATTTTTAAATAAACAATACAAATATTTTAATTTTGTTCAAAATTTAATTTAAATAATTGTTTTAACCAGTCCAAGTCTGTACAACCATTTTATCCAGATGAGGTGGGGCTATTTAGTCCCACATTTTTTTAAAAGAAATTATTTTATCTTTTATTTTTTATTTAATTATAAAATTTATATTTATTTAATATATCTTATTATAATATTTAAAAATATTAAATATTAATTTTAAATATCCAAGTTGGTCCATGTTGATTGGAATCGTTGTTGTAGACCTTATGCTTTTGGTGGTTTAGGCTTGAAGGATTTTGCTTTGTTGAACGATTCTTTACTTCAGAAGCTTACTTAGAAGTTTAACTTGGAACAGTTTTGCTTTCACTTTTTTGTGTGAGAGGTATATTAAGCAGTTGCGGAAACCTCAGGGAGGCTACATCACCTCTTCCATCTGGACTTCTTTTAGGTCTAACTATGCTGAGCTCCTTAAGGATGTATCTGGCTCATCGGGAAAGATTCCCAAAGAGATTTTTGGCGTGACAACTGACTTGTGGTGCCCATTGTGGATCTCCTTGGGATTCCTGATTTCGTGGTCACGCATCTTCAAGCTAGGGTTTTTGATTTCATTTGGGATGATAGATGGATTTTGGAAGATCGCTTTCGAGCTAGATTTCCAGATCTCTGTTTTCGGATTGAGAAGATTGTTATTTCTCCAGTGACAGATTATTTGGTGTGGCCTAATTCTAGGTACGGTAGGGTTTCTTGTAAGGTGTCTTATTCTAGGATGTTTCATGACATCGCTCAGGTCCCATGGTAGAGGGACGTCAGGTCTTGATATATCCCTCCCTCCCGTTCGATCCTAACTTGGTGTCTTCTGCTTAATAGACTTTCCACCGAAGATCATTTGTGCAAATCTGGTTTTCAGTTAGCTTCTAAGTATAATGTTTGTGGTGCTAGTTCGAAGACGGTAGATCATCTTTTTTTGAAGTGCCCTTTTGCTGTTGCTCTTCTTTAGGAGGCCGTTTTTTTCCACATTTCAAATGTGTGTATCCGTTAACACTTAGGGCTCTTTTTTATATCAGGCCATGTCTGTTTCTTTCTATGATTAGATTAGGATTTTGTGGAAAGCTGCTATTCATGCGGTGGTTTGGAGTGTGTAGTATTCCCGTAACCAATGGATTTTTGATAGGAAATCTGTTAATTTCAGGGCTACTTTATCTCTGGTTTAGCACTCTGTTTATGATACGAACTGATTGGGGATCAGTTGTATGCGTAACTGTGTTGATGATTTGCTGATTCTTCGTCGGTTTGGTCTCAGTGGTCGACCTGGTAAGGCGTCGGTTATCAGGAGTGTGGTCTAGTCGCCCCCGGCCTTGGGGTGGATCAAGGTTAACACGGATGGTGCTACTTTGGGTTCACTAGGTGTGGGGGGTTATGGGGGTGTTTTTCAGACTTGCAGATCTTTTGTTAAGGCATTTTTTGTGGTCCCCCTCGGTCAGGTTTTTGCTTTTGAGATTGAGCTCCTTGCGGCTTCTTTAGCCATCAATTATGTGTGGAAGTTGGGTTGGCATATGATCTGGCTCGAGAGTGACTCTTTTTATGTCGTTCAGCTTCTTTCTGATAGGTCTGATCAGGTTACTTGGCATGTTCATCAAGCTTGGTAGTTCTACATTTATCAGATCTCGTATATGAAGCTCCAGGTTTCTCATATTTTCAGGGAAGGTAATCAGGTGGCGGATGCTCTCTCTAAGCATGCTTTGGGTATTCCTTCTAATACCTGGTGGTCCTCCACTCATTCATTCTGTTCTTTGTTAGTTGGTAACGACTGTATGGGTAGAGAATCTTTCAGGTTTTCCTAGCTTTGTTTTTCTTGTTTTGGCATGCGTGCCTTTGGGTTTTTTTGGGGCTGCGTCCTTTGTTTTGTGATGTCTCGTGATTACTTTTGTTATTATTTTCTTTATTTATATATTTATGGATACTACCTAGGGGTTTTTTAGCATATGATCCTTTGTGATGTTTTTTCCCTTTAAGTCAGTTCAATTTTAGCAAAAATAATAATATTAATTTTAAATATTTTCATTTATTTTTCTTAAAAATTTAAAAATTTATTTATTTTAAAATAATTTAATTTAATTTTATATTAATCAATTTCAAACTGTATTAAATTTAAGATAAAATTTATTTAAGAAAAAATTATATGATAAAATAATATTTTTTTATCTAATCTCATACCACACTAAACAAGAGACATGACTATTTTAATATAATCTCATAGAGCACCAAACACATCATAACACTAATTTAGTCAAATCCCATCTCATCCAATCCAATCCCATGAAAATAATTCTATCATATTCCGCGCACTAACGAGCCCGTAGAGTTTTAAATTTAATTTAATAAAGTCTAATACTATCCAATACAATCCTATACAATACAGTTCAATATTGTACGGTGTGTCAAAACATGGCCCAATATCATACAACGACATCACAAAGCCTTATAATATAATTACAATTTAGTGGGTTACAAATAAAAAAGACGATTCCTCTTTAAAAAAATAAAAAAAAAAATAAAAAAAATAAAAAAATAATTATAAACTTTAAATGAGAAAAAGATGAAGAGAAAGAACATCTCCCATCTTACTCTATTTTAGAGTACGGATTCCAAAATAAAATAGAGTATCACATGCTTCCACCGTACTCTAAATTTATGCCTCAAATAAATTTTTTAACGTTTTAATCTTTTGAACTCCAAATATAGAGGCTTAAAATTGAATCTCTGAATTTACTTTTAACAGTTTATATTTTAATTTTACTTTCATGTCCATAGTTATAAATATATATTAAAATTTGACATTTATATAATTTTTACCTTTTTAATTAAATTTAATTAATATATAATAAGTTTTAATTTATAAACCCTATTACCGTTTGGTGCACGAGATTGGATTGGATATGATTGAGATGAAATTGAGATAGGATGTAATTGGACTTGACTAAATTAATATTTTGTTGTGTTTAGAGAAACATGGGATGTGATTGAATTAATATTATGTTTTGTTTGGTGAAACATAAGATTAGACTAAATATAATAATATTAAAGTAGCATTATCCAAAAATATCTTTAAATTATATATATATAATTTTTCTATTATCAGTTTGAACTGACAAAAGAAATATCAATTCCTTCATGTGGGTCATTGGATTTAAACACTTTGACTTAGCTGTATGCACTTGTCAAAGCATCTTTTAAATCCAATGGCCCACGTGTAAGGAACTGATATATTTTATATCAGTTCGAACCGATAATAGAAAGATTGTATATATATATATATATATATATATTATTTTTAAATATTTTTCAATTACTTCAAAACAAATATTTTTCAATTTTATAATTTATTTATTTAATAAAAAATATAGGTGGGATTGTGGTGACTAAATGAGTTTAAATTCTTCGATTCCTTTGGGGAAACTATAGTTGAAATAATCTCCTTTGGGGAAACAAATCAAAATATTACCAAAGATCTAAAAAACTAACAAGCAATTGCCTACAAAATTTACAAACGAAATTTAAAGAAAGATAAACTCCAAAACCTTTGAACTAAATAGTTAATATTATTCAAGCTAGAATCCTTTGATTCCTCGACATGAACCTTCTTCCTTCTTCCTCTAGCCCTTCTTCAGACGTCCCTGAGAAGCTTCTTGCTCTTCTCTTCTTCATCCTCGTCAGTCGTCAGTCGTCAATCCTCACTCCAATTCTTACTCTTCTTCTTTCGTGTCAAGTCACTTGTATCTGAAATATATATAGATATATGGCTTCTCGACTGTTAACGTTCTTTTTCTAGATATATTAAGATTATAGTATCTTTAGTAGTTCCACACGATTTTTTCTTAATAAAATGTACTCGGCATTGAAATATGCGCTTCATAAATTTCCTTTATTGTTTGCTTAAAAAAGTGATAATTTTGTGATTGTTTCGGAATGACCTCAAATTTGATACATATTAAATTTATTTAATCTATTTTAAAAAAAATTAATTTAATATATTTTATTCTACCATTTGAATTTTTTTAATATCAATTAAAAATAGTTGTTATTTTATTTCAAATTAATTTTATTTATTCAAAAAATAACTTAAATAATTTTTTTGACCAAATTTAATTTTAAAAAAGTTAGTTTTCTTTTCTTTTTCAAAAAAGACAATTATTTTCAATTATTTTTATTCAATCCCATGTTATACCAAACAAGCACGAGAGGATTTGGCTATCTTTATGAGATTAGATCAGATTGGACTAAATTAATACTATGATGTACTGATGTGTTTGGTGCAATATGAATTGGGCTAAAATAATATTGTCTCTTGTTTTGATATAACCTGTGATTGGATAAAAGAATAATTGTCTTTTGTGAGAAGTCAACATAAAATTATATAAAATTATATAAAATTAATTTTTTAAATAAATAAAATCATTTTAAATCAATTCAAAGAAAAGAAAAATAAAATTATTCTAAATTAAATTTAGTTAGAAAATAGTGTTTAAATTATTTTTTAAAAATAAATACAATTATTAAAATTAATTTGAAATGCAATAACATTTTTTTTTAATTGACATTTTTTTTTTTAAATGTTAGAATAAAATATATTAATATTTAAAATGAATAAAATATATTAAATTAATTTTTAAAATAGATTAAATAAATTTAATATTTTATATATAAATAATTTAATTAAAATAAGGGAAAAAAAGTAAATACAAAAGCTGGGACAAAATATTGTCCCAGCCTTTGTGTGTACTCAATAGTCTAGCACTCTAGCCATAGCAGGACTATTTGTCTACATTGGTTTGGAGAAATCCAATCCCTTGTATACTACAACCGTGGGATTGCACTGAGATGTCCAATCCCATGTAACAAAACATGCCCTATATTGTTTGTATTGGATAGTATTGGATGGTACTTGTTTGGTTAATATATATTTTTTATTTAAATTAAACGTTTATAAATATTTCAATTAGAATTTCGTATTAACAAATTAAAAATCCTATTTTTTTTTTTCTTAAATGTATCTCCATCGTCCCTTTGAGATGGATGGTGGAGATTTGTTTTAAATTTAAAAAAAAAAAAAAAAAAAAATGAATGAGGATCTCCACCCCTATCACCCGCCAAATCTCCTCGGATGGAGATCCTTGGATCTCCATGCGTTGGAGATCCAAGTAGTGTGATCTCCATCACGATGGAGATCACGAGGACGCTCGGTCTCCACGAACGGAGGCCACAACCCCTTGAAGATGAGGCTAGGCATATGAGGTCGAATATGTATATTTTTTATGAATTTTTTTTCTAAGTTCAATCTAGTTGTGGAATATCTCTCCCAAACGTATAGCTTAATATGGTCTAGACTGTATAAAATTAGTATGTTGTACAACTCAATACGACTATAAAATGTTACCAAACACCGTTCTTAGTACTGTAAGGTGTGCTAGTCCTATTCAGTGTGGCACACTAAACAACAAAACAAGCCCTTAGGGTGCGTTTGGTACGCGGGACGGGACAACATGAAACAATTTTCTCTTGTCCCACGTTTGGCGCATTTGTAACATGGGACTGGACAGGACAAGGTGGGACAAAAAACACCAAATTTTGTCCCACCCAAGACCTTAGGACAAGGTTATCCCACGACATGGGACAAGTATAAAAAGACTACTTAACCCTTTAAATTTTCAAAAAATTACAAACATGTTTAATAATAATATGTATATACTATTATAAATATTATTATAATATATATATTATATTAATATATTAAATATTATTACATATATAATAATATATATTATTATATTTTATATATAATATATTATATTATATTATATCCTATATATATAATATTTAATATATCATATATATATATTGTTGACGGTGAAATTTGGATTGCCACGCACTCAACAATTAAATCAATTTAATATAAAACAAGAAAATTAAGAACACATGCAAAAGACAAGTTTTACGTGGAAAACCCTTGAATGGGAAAAAACCACGGCGCCCCTGAGGGCAGAAGAATAATACTAGGTTTTCGTTGCTTTGTTACACACTCAAATCTCTCACAATTGCTCTTTTTCTCTCTATCGAATTCTGAACCCCTTCCTCGTGGGATAGGTGGTTCTATTTATACATGTTTACTTAGGGTTTCCCCTTGTTGATTTGTACTAGGATCCTTTCTTGTCACGGATTGGGTCTTCTTTCCTTTTTATGATTCCTTGTTGCTTTGGGTCTTCTAAAAGTTTAGGGTTTACTTCTGTGTTTCTACCGAGTCGGTTCAAGCCCAGTGTGCTGGTCCAGCGAGTACCTTTAGTTTCTGGGTATTGCGTATCTGGCGAGCACACTTCTATATTCGGCGAGTAGGTTTTTGGAATCGGCGGCCATGCCTTTGACTTCCTTCTGGTTTTTATCATTCTGACTTGTCAGACTCCTTCCCTTGACCCGGTCAATGAATGACGTGGCAGTCTTTTGTTAGCTCTCTTGATGACGTGTCAAGTTAGCGAATTTATACATACAACAATACCCCCATAAATACTTCGAGCTGGGCGAATAACTTGTTCTTCCCACTTCGTTTGCCTCTGCGAGTAGTATTTATAAGACTTCAGCGCATTTGTGTAACAACTCACTCCCTTTTTTTTTTTTTTTATCCTGCTTTGTTTCATTTTAATCGATTCTTCTGGTGCAAGCTTTCAATTTGAGCCACACGATTTTAGTGCTTTCATTTGTTTTGTCAGACGAAGGGACATTCTGACTGCTTGGTTGTCCCCGAGATGCCATGTGTCCCTTACTTGGTGGTGGCTGTTGTGGCTGGTCACTGTAGCCGTCATTCTCATTAATTGCATATTATTTACTTGATTTCTTTCTTGTTTTTGAATTTCGAAGTTCCCCCTTTTGACGCCTAAACGTTTCTTCTTCTCCTTTATCTCCTCATATTTCCATTTAATTTATTTCCCTACCGTTTTCTCATAACAGAAAGAACAGTTTGATTTTCTTTGCTTTTGTCTGCCACATTTCTTCGAGTACCTGCTACAGTCCTTTCCTTATGTTTAATTCCTTTTATTACCGGACGGTTTCACCGGAATCGACTATTCCCGCTTCTCTGCGTATCCTTCGTGAATCTAGGGTTTTCTGGTGAGTTCCCATGGACCCTTCTTTACGTTCTTCTCTTTTTAATCGGATGATGCAAGCCATGGAGCTTGGTGACAAAAGCACTGCGGACAAAATAGAATCTCTGATTCGTAATTTTCATCCGGGTTCTCCGGTGCCAATTTCTGTTTATGTTCCGTCCTCTGAGGATGCTTTTATCCCTAATATCTCTCCTCCGTCTTCTGACAGTGATTTTCCCACGATGCCGAGATCTTCTAAGCCAAGCGGGAGCAGACGACGTGCCTCTAGGGCTCCTCGTGGATCTCTTCTGGATGCCCAAACAACCGTTGATTCAGATGTCGATGACCATCAACGGGACAGGCTGAACTTTTCGTTTGATCGCCCGTGCTCCTTTGATACTGAAGTCAACGTGGTTGGCGAGGCGGAGCTCAGCAAGTTCAAGAGTCGCTTCGGGATTCCAGATTCTGTGACTTTGATACTGCCTGGTGACCGAGCAGCGTGGAATCCTCCTGAGAACGCAGTCGCTATTTATGGCGCCATGCTTAGCTGCGGGATCACCCTTCCTCTGCAACCTTTTATTGCTCGGTTCCTCGCGGAGGCAAAAATTGCACCCGCTCAACTTGCCCCGAACAGTTATAGGATCCTTATGTGCCTGGGTTTAATGTGGAAATTGAAAGGTTACGGATCCCCTACGCCCCGCGAGATTCACCATTTTTATACCTTGAGGCAAACTGGCAACAGTGGGACATATTTTCTGCTTTCTTCGCCCGTGGAAAACTGGATTCCAGAGGGTGTGTCGAACCCTGGGCAAGTGGAGGTCTCCAGCGATGAGAAGAAGAAAGGCTTTATTTGGGGTTTTCCTTCTTCAAACAAAAGATGGAAAAACAGCTGGTTTTTTGTCGGCGGCGAATGGGGTAGAAATGTGTCCGTAAATAGTCGCCTGAGTCTTGCAGCGAGGAAAGTTCCTAGGCATTTTACTTCTCCTGATGCCTGGTCAAAAACTGTCCCTATTTTGTTGGATGCGGAGATATCTCACCTCGCTGCTGCAACCGTCCTTCCTCTAGATGAAAGGGGCCGATCATTTCTTTTGGACGAGGACAAAATGATCGCAAAAAGGGCTATTCCCTCATCTACCAGCCAGACTTCCTCGCCGTAAGTTTTACTTGCTTTCTTTATGGTTTTCTTGTGTCCATTCGCTAATATTTGGTAGGTTTTTGCAGTGTATGATTTTGACAGAGTTTGTGATCTGCAAGCTCGGGCGGTCAAAAATTCCGAGGCTGCCAGCAAGAGACACGCCGCTGGTTTGGCCAAGGAAGGTGTCGCTAGTCCGGATGGCGGCGACCCTTCAGATGATGAGGATACTGGCGATGTCGATGGGGAGCGGGTCGAGTTGAGGCCATCTCCTGTTTGTTCGGGTGCTGCTGCGAGTACCCCCGCTGTTACAGATAGTGTGGCTGCGAGTACTGCTGCGACAGCTCCAAGCCGTAAGGGAAAGGAGAAAGTGGGGGTTTCGGGGGTGGCTAGTGAGATCCCTATTTTTGACGCAGATGTCCCTGAGACTCCCCTGGATCCTTCAAGCGACCTAAACCCCAGAACTGGTAGAGGTAAGCGTCCAGCGGAGGGCACGCCTGACCACACTGCCCGGCCTGTAAAGCGGGCGTCAAGGGTCGTGCAATACGTGGTTTCTTCAGATGAAGAGGTCGCTGAGGAACCTGTGCTCACCGAGGTTCCTTCTGCTGAGACGACCGTCCCTGGGGCTTCTATTGAGGGACCAAATTTGGCGGAGTCTTCCTTCCCGGAAGGGGTAAGTAGTTTTGGTGCTTCCGCCATTCCCCCAACCAGTGCAACTCCTCCTCCAGTAGCTGCGGAAAAACCGAGTACTTCTTTTGCTGGTCAGCCTGGGTCACCTGGTCGACAAGGGCCAACTGATAAACCTGGGTCATCCAGACAGGATGGGGCTGCTGCATCTGGTTCTGGCGTTGCTCACGGAGCTCCTCCCGTTGATCCAGCTGAGGCTGGTGAGGGGGATGAGTCTGTCTCTCTCTCGGATTTTACGGCTGCCGAGATTTGTTCTTATATAATGAATAACAATGTCTATGTCGGTGAGAGTTGGGAGCAGATAAAGAAGGGATCCTGCAACAAGAAAATGGAATTCTTTTTCAACTGCTATTCTCTGGTGAGCCTCTCGCTGTGCTTACGTATCTCTGTTTAGCGCGTTTCCTGACTTCTGTTTTTCTCTTCTTTTCTTTTCAGATGCTGTCTGAGTTGACTGATAACTACAGACGAGGAAATTTTTTGTCGAGGGATTTGAAGCGCCTGCGGGAGCAGTCCTCTCTTTTGGAGGCTGAGAAGCTTGAGGCTGAGAAAAACCACGCTCAGCAGCTTGCACAACTGAGGGAATCGGCAGATGGGCACCTTTCAGCCCAATTGGCTGCTGAGGAGAAACTGGGTGTCGCTGAGGAAGAGATTCGCTTACTGCGAGAGCAACTCTCTGCTAGTCAGGAATCGCTCGCTGCACGCTTAGAGGTTGAGCGACTAACTGAGGATGCGAAGGAGAAAGCCGAGCGTGAGGTTGCAGATTTGCGCAACCAGTTGGCCTCGCATGAAGTCATTTTGATTGATCTTAAGGCTGTTTTGGAGGTTGAAGCGGTTGATCGCTTCAAAAGATCCCCTGCCTATGACGCGCTTTTGCTGCGTGAGTTTGAAAAGGGGATGAGGCAGGCGAAAAAGTTTTTTGCCATGAAGGATCATTCAACCGATAAAGCTCTGCGGCGTTTTGACAGGTCTCTTCAGCAGCACATGGCCAATGGTGTGGGCTCGATAAAGGAGCAAATAAAACGATGGCGAGCCCACTGTCGTTATAATAGGACTGACCCTCATCCCATGTATTTGGAGATCCCCAGCAAACGCGCCTTCAACACATACTACTCGGGTCAGAAAGGCAGTTTTTCTGGTTCGGGTGCTGAGCCAGATTTGGGCCCTGTTGCTGGAAGGGATTATGAGCCATTCATGCCAGAAGGGGATGAGGAAGTCACCTGGCCTTCAGAGGAAGAGATGGAAGATGAGGAGGACAGCGAGGGCCCCCCTACAGCTGGTTGAGGACTGTAAATTTTATTTTTGCTTCATTATTTGTAATTCTTTATTTGTAAATAACATTTATTAAAGTTATAAACTCTCCTTCGCTTTTTTGTGTTCAGCTGCCTTTGTGATTTGTTGGCTTCGTTTAACTTTTTTCACCAAGTTCTTTTTAGCATATTTTATAGCTTTGTCCAGCTGCCTTTGCTGTATTTTTGGCACACTCAGTGTTTGTCAGGACGTATCCGACCATGCACCAAGTTTTTTAGCATGTCTTATATCTTTTATTCAGCTGCCGTTGCTGTATTTTGGCGTACTCAGTGTTTTGGCAGAATTTATTCGACCATGCACCGAGTTTTTAACATGCTTTTTGTTTGTTCAGCTGCCATTGCTGATTTTCGGCTTTTATTTCTCGCCAGTCATCGCCGCAGCGAGCATAAAGCTCGTTTTTATGTGATGATAGCTATGTGTGATGGCGAATGCCTTTTGCGTTTGGCGAGTCAGAATCGAGAATCTCTTAGTAATAAATTACTCTTTATTGAATACTTCCTGCAACTTTGTTAACATAGTCATAAAGAAAAAATGCTAAAACGAACAACTGCTCTAAGCTAGAAAGAAAAAATAAAAGGAATTCAAAAGAATCTGACTTGTCCCTTAAGGATAATATATCTTCAAGTACTGCGCATTGCATGGACGGGGTAGCTCGCCAAATCCTTCTCGAGTAATGCGATATGCCCCATGGCCAGCTATCCCCGTAATCTTATAAGGCCCTTCCCATTTGTCTGCGAGTGATCCTGCAGCCTTGTCTCTTGTTCCTGGATTCACCCTCTTCAGTACTAAGTCACCAAGTGTGAACCTCCTTTCACGCACATGCGAGTTGTAATATCTGGCTACCCTCTGTTGGTACGCCGCATTCCTTATTTGTGCGCGCTCTCTTCTTTCTTCTAATTCATCTAGGCCGCACTTTAGCATATCAATGTTGATTTCTGGCTGGAAGAGTTGTACCCTTGGTGAAGAGAATGATGTTTCCACGGGAATAACAGCTTCTGCTCCGTAAGCCATGGAATACGGGGTTTCGCCTGTTGAACCCCTTTCTGTTGTTCGATATGCCCAGAGCACTTGTGGTAACTTATCCGCCCAGCTGCCATTTTTGGTTGCCAATTTAGCTTTCAGGTTGTGCTTGATGATCTTGTTCACTGCTTCAGTCTGGCCATTCGTCTGTGGATGTGCTGGAGAAGCGTAGTAGTTGTTGATGCCATACTTATCACACAGTTCCCTGAATTTCCTGCCATCAAATTGGGTCCCATTGTCCTTGATGATGGTGTTTGGTATCCCGAATCTGTACAGGATATTTTTCTTCACAAAGCTAATGGTGTTTGCTTCTGTTATATGTACCAATGGCTCGGCTTCTACCTATTTTGTAAAATAATCCACGGCTACTATGGCATGCTTTGCTCCTCCAGTTGCTGTTGGCATTGGGCCGATCAAGTCTATTCCCCACATGGCGAATGGCCAAGGCGAGGTAATACTTTGCAGGAGCTCAGGTGGTTGTCGGATGTTATTGGCGATTTTCTGACATGCTTCACATCTCGCTGCCACCCTTTTGGAGTCGGCGAACAGAGTTGGCCAGTAAAAACCCTGTCTCAATGTTTTGTGGGCTAGGCTGGCACCCCCAGCGTGGTTCCCACAATTTCCACTGTGTATGCTTCTTAGGATACCTTCTGCTTCTTCAGGCCCGACACATCTCTGCAGTGCCCTCGAGTATCCCCTCTTGTATAGTTCTCCATTGAGTACCGAGTATCTTGTAGCTCTGTATTTCAGCCGCTTTGCTTCCAATGGGTCACTCGGAAGTATATCGTTGACGAGATATTCTTTAATTGGTGTGATCTAGCTGTTCCTTTCGCCAAAGACTGCCCCGACTTCCTTTGTTTTAACTATACTCGGCTGCAATAGGCGGATCATAGAGATATTGTTGGGCCAGATGTTGATCGTGGCAGATGCCAATTTGGCTAAGGCATCAGCCTTTTCATTTTCTTCTCTGGGGACATGAACAATTCTGTACTCTTTGAATCTTTCTAACAGCTCCCTTGCCAATTCCAGGTAAGTGATCATGCTTTCCTCTCTCGCCTGGTATTCATCTAGCACCTGATTGACAACAACTTGAGAGTCGCTGAAAATTTCCACCTCGTCTGCTCCTAAGACTGTGCTGATCTTTAAACCTGCTATGAGTGCCTCGTACTCAGCTTGATTGTTGGTGGCTTTGAAGTCAAAACGCAAAGCACATTCGATTGAGTCTCCTTCCGGTGTTGTCAACACTACACCTGCCCCGCTGCCGTGCATGTTTGATGAGCCATCAACGCGAAGTTGCCATTTGAATATTTTCTTATTTTGCTCCACCATCATTCTCGCCACCTCTATGCTTGGTTCAGTGAACTCCGCTACGAAGTCTGCCACTGCCTGGGCTTTAATTGCTGTCCTTGGGAGGTATTCCACATCGAATTCACTTAATTCGATCGCCCACTTTGTTAACCGACCGGATACCTCTGGTTTCTGCAGGATTAACTTCAGTGGGCAGTTGGTGTATACCTTGATTCTATGAGCCTGGAAATATGGTCTTAGCTTCCTTGCTGCTGTTATTAGGGCGAGTGCCATTTTTTCTGCCGGCGAGTACCTTGTTTCGGCTGGTAATAGTGCTTTGCTGGTGTAGTATACTGGCTTTTGGATTCCATCTTCCTGTCGTACTAGCACGGAACTTGTGGCTGCTTCAGAGACGGACAAGTACATGTACAATGTCTCTGCTGTTTCTGGCTTTGATAGCAGTGGTGCCCGTCCAAGGTAATCTTTCAAGGCTTGGAAGGCTTTTTCGCAATCCTCATTCCATTCGATTCCCTTTCCCTTTTTTAAAGCTTTGAAAAATGGTAGGCATCGGTCTGTTGACTTGGCTATGAATCTGCTCAGCAATGCTAGGCACCCTGTGAGTTTTTGGACATCTTTCAGAGTCTTTGGCGAGACCATTCTTGCTAGTGCTTGGATTTTTTCAGGGTTCACCTCTATTCCTCTTTGGTGTACTTGATATCCGAGAAACCTCCCAGATGGTACGCCGAATACACATTTTGCCGGATTCAACTTCATTCCATACTTGACCAGTACGTCGAACGTTTCCCTCAGGTCATCTGCATGTCTATCTGTGGTGACACTTTTTGTCAGCATATCATCAACGTAGACCTCCATATTTCTCCCTATTTGCCTGGCGAACATCTTGTTGACCAAGCGCTGATAAGTTGCCCCAGTGTTCTTCAGGCCGAATGGCATGACCGTGTAACAATACAACCCCTGATCTGTGGTGAATGCTGTCTTCTCTTCGTCAGGCTTGTGCATCTTTATCTGGTTATATCCTAAATATGCATCCATGAAACTCAACGTCTCATGTCCGGCTGTTGCATCAACTAACTGGTCAATCCTTGGTAGCGGGAAGCTGTCCTTGGGGCAGGCTTTGTTCAGGTCGGTGAAGTCGACGCACATCCTCCATTGATTTTTTTCTTTTTTACTAAGACCACATTCGCCACCCATTCCGGGTACTTAACTTCTCTAATTGACCCTGTGGCGAGCAACTTTGACACTTCCTCTTTTATCGCTGCACTTCTTTCTGGGTTGAAGCTTCTCCTTTTCTGTACCACCGGTTTGCATTTCTCATTCACAGCCAGATTGTGAGAAATTGTGCTTCTATCAATCCCTGGCATGTCTTCGTGGCACCAAGCGAAAATCCCCCTATATTCTTTCAACAAGTTCGTCACATCTTTTTTAACTTGTTCAGTCAGCCTTGCTCCGATCTTTACTGTTTTATCTGGTTCCGTTTCATCTAGAATAATCGACTCAGTCGGTTCTTCCTTCTCTCTGCTCGTTTTGTCTCTTGGATCCAGTTCGAAGTTTTCCGGATTATCTTCCTGCACTTTCATGTCTACTTCGAATATGTTTAAGGTTTCCATCCCTGTTTTATCTTTGAAGATTGATAGGTTGGCGCGGCGAGCCATCTCCTACGACCCTCTCAATTCTCCGACGCCGAATTCTGTAGGGAACTTTATTTTCAGCGCATGGGTTGAAGTAACAGCTCGAGCTTTGTTAAGAAACGGTCGGCCAAGTAGAGCATTATACGGCCAATTATGGATGTCAACCACGACAAAGTCCAACAGGATTGTTCGCCGGCATGGTGCTGTACCAAATCTTACAGGCAGTTTCACTGTTCCTAACGACCTAACCTCTGCGCCACCAAATCCTTTTAATGGTACATGGAATGGTTCAAGATCTTTCCTGTCCAGCCGCAACTCATCATACACTCTGGCACTTAAAATATCAGCCGAACTCCCATTGTCAATCATCACTCGAAGGACATCCCTATGGGCTATTCGAACTCCTACGACGATTGCATCATTAGGCTTTGCATCAATCCCGTCTGAGTCTTCTGCTGTAAATGTTATGGGATCATGTCCTTCTCTCCCTTTCTTGGGGTTTCTCTGCACAGAATTGACTTCCACGCTCCTGCCTTCATACATTACTTCTCGAACCTCCGACATCCTTTCTCGATTGCTCCTCCCAGTGTGAGTTCCGTCGAAAATAGTGTTTATGGCTGCGTTAGGGCTGTTCCTCCTTGGACTCTTCCTGTCCTACCCGTTTCCTTGGCGGCTATCTTGGCGACCCCCGTGCTTGTCTCCTTTCAAGGTAAAGTCCTTCAGGTGCCCATCTCTGATTAGGCTTTCGATGTGATCGCACAACTGAAAACACTTTGAAGTTTCATGTCCATGATCTTTGTGGAATCGACAGTACTTAGTTGTATCTCTCCTGGCATTTGCTGATTGCTGTCGGGGGTATTTGGCGAGTCCTTTGTCTTCTACCACAGACAATATCTCCTCTTGGTCGCCAGTTAAAGGGGTGTAATGGTTGTACCTTCCTCGAAACTTATTGGCTCGAGTGTTTCCTCTATTTTCTCTTGAATATCCCTTTTGGCCCTTCTCATCCTTCTGGCGATCACGTGATTGCATCTTTTTGTCATCCTTATGGTCTGTTTTCAAGTCAGGCTTGTGCCCATGCACGTAGCTACCCCCTTGTGCTACTTCTTCTTCCTCTGCTAGTGTATAGTCGCCAGCTATTTCCATCATCTCCTCGTAAGTTTTAGGTCTATCTCTTCGCAGGTCAAAGGATAATCGTCCACTCTGTAGCCCATTGGTGAAAGCGGCGATTACAGCTACATCACTAGCATCCTCAATTTGATCTACTTCCTTCCCGAACCTGGCCAAATACTTCTTGACTGACTCATTACGTTCCTGTTTCAAGTTTGACAGATGGGCGAGTGACTTTCTTCTTTGGACACTTCCCATGAATTGCCTTATGAATGCCTTACTGAGGTTTGAGAAGCTGCTTATGGTTCCGGGCGGGAGTCTTCTGAACCATCTAGAGGCGAGGTCGCCGAATGTTTGCGGGAAGGTGAGACACAACAAACCATCATTGGATGAATACTGGGCCATGATATTGCGGAATCGGCGAACATGTTCCTTTGGATCCCTGTTCTCCTTATACTGCTCAATAGTTGGCATTCTAAATCTGTCTGGAAATTGGGTGCGAGCAATAGTTTCGATGAATGGGCTATCTGACTCATCATCCGAGGATACATTACGACCATACCTTCGCGCCATTGCTGAAACGTTTCTTGATAGCTCTTGTAAGGTGACATCTCGCTGACCAGTTGGTTCTCCTACTGGATCGAGTCTACTCTTGATTGTCATTCTACCATGATTGCCTCTCTCATCTGGGCTTCTTCGATCTTCAGTGCTCTCGGATCTCCTCCGCTTCGCTCTTTTAGATCGTAACTCCCTTCGTGGGCGAGGACTCTTGTCCTCAGATGAGATGGACCGGTGTCTCCGCCGGTTTCGCTGATATGTGTCGCTGGAATTGACCCCATGTGTTCGCACCTGGTCTCGTTCCTCCCTGGATTCTTCATTCATCACCCCTTTTCCCTTCCTTTGTTTTCTACCCTTGAAATCCTCAGTGTGATCCTGGGGGGTCTCCTCAGTGGATTGTCTTGCTTGAGTATCGGGAATTACGATGTGAACCTCTGACCGTAGCCTTCCGGGTGGATGGGTTCCAGGGGTGGTTAACTCGTAAGGAGATGAAACTCCTAACCCTATGGGAAGCGAAAGTCCTATTTTGCTGGCTTCGCTGATTAGGTTTACCAATGCAGCTTGGAAGTGCTGTAAAATCCCGGGATCAGCCGCCCTGGTTCCTGGCGTTGCTGCTGATTGTTCCCCAACTGTCACTGCCCTGTCTCCCGTTGGCGCAGTTGGTTCAACAACTAAATCTCCGCTGGAGTTACCATCTCTGTCGCTGTCGTTGTTCATGCTGTCTGATTCGCAAGGGTCCCTCGAAGTTTTCTGTTCAAAAGCCCCCTCCTTCTAGCGCCAATTGTTAACGGTGAAATTTGGATTGCCACGCACTCAACAATTAAATCAATTTAATATAAAACAAGAAAATTAAGAACACATGCAAAAGACAAGTTTTACGTGGAAAACCCTTGAATGGGAAAAAACCACGGCGCCCCTGAGGGCAGAAGAATAATACTAGGTTTTCGTTGCTTTGTTACACACTCAAATCTCTCACAATTGCTCTTTTTCTCTCTATCGAATTCTGAACCCCTTCCTCGTGGGATAGGTGGTTCTATTTATACATGTTTACTTAGGGTTTCCCCTTGTTGATTTGTACTAGGATCCTTTCTTGTCACGGATTGGGTCTTCTTTCCTTTTTATGATTCCTTGTTGCTTTGGGTCTTCTAAAAGTTTAGGATTTACTTCTGTGTTTCTATCGAGTCGGTTCAAGCCCAGTGTGCTGGTCCAGCGAGTACCTTTAGTTTCTGGGTATTGCGTATCTAGCGAGCACACTTCTATATTCAGCGAGTAGGTTTTTGGAATCGGCGGCCATGCCTTTGACTTCCTTCTGGTTTTTATCATTCTGACTTGTCAGACTCCTTCCCTTGACCCGGTCAATGAATGACGTGGCAGTCTTTTGTTAGCTCTCTTGATGACGTGTCAAGTTAGCGAATTTATACATACAACATATATATATATTAATAATATATATATTATTATGTATATTAATATATATATATATATATATATATAATATTATTGGTATATAAATATTCTAATATTGTATATATTATTACATATACAGTATAGTATATAATATATATATAATATTATATGTATTATTATATATAATAATATATAATATATATTATAACTATAATACTATATATATATATATATATATAAGAGAGGTACTCTGGTTATTTGAATCTCTTGTCCCGTCATGTCCTAACCATACCAAACGCATAACAGTACAATTAATAGTTCTGTCCCAGATATTCCGAAAACAATACGGAACAAGTGTTCTATCCTGTCCCGTCTCGTCCCGTCTCACTCTATCATGTACCATGATAAATTGAGAATAAAGGAGAATCATTTTCTCATACATGATAATATTGCATTTATAAACTTTTTAGATGTATAACTTTTTAATAATAATAATAATAATAATAATAATTTTTCAGATGTATTAAGACTGGGAGCTATTTAAAAGATTAGTAGTGGGGAATGGGGATTTAGTACAACTCTATATTCCATGTGGATCGCTGCTGATAGGCTGCATTTGTAATGTCAATTAAGGGTGGCAAAATGGGCTGGGCTTGCCAGGCCTGGCCCGAAGCCAGGCTACAAAGCAGGCCCAGGCCCGGCCAATAAAGTGAGGCCCGTAGGCCTCACAGGCCGGCCTACCAATATAATTTTTTTTTTTTGAAAGACACACTAATAAAACAATATATATCAATATATGAATAAATAATCAAAGTTTATCTTGTCGTAAAGTGGTTAAGGCCTAAATCTTTTTCCCCCATCAACCCTGGTTCGATTCCCACCCGTAGCGATTTACAATTTTTTTTTAAAAAAAACTTATTAAACAAAATATATATTACAATATTCATAACTTAACAAGATTGAACTTGCAGTGAAATGGTAAGTCACACAAAAATGTTTTAACAAAAATTAAACAAAAAAACGGTGAAAAAAAAAAACCGGGCGAACCGACTAACAAGCCCAGGCCAGACCCCCACATTTTTTAACAGGCCCAGCCCGGCCCGGCCTTTTTCCTTTTTAGGCTACTTTGGGCCTGACCTGCTAATGGCCCAACACGGTCAAGCTGGGCAGCCCGTTTTGCCACCACTAATGTCAATAATGGGCTAGCACTTTGCCATTTACACAAATAAAAAATATACATATTATCTGGGCCAAACCTTTGGGCATTGACTTGAATTGAGCTTATCTGTTTGTTACCGGGGACGAAACTAGAAGTTTGAAGTTAGGGGCTAAAGTGTATGTAACAAATTTTTACGGTATGCATGATAATGATACAAACAATCAAATTAGCAACTACATATTTCTTTTAAAGAAAGAATCAATAGTTTTAAGTTATTTAACCATATTGCTAACTATGATTTTCAAGAGTCGGGACTATAACCTATAAACCATTTAACATACTTATATAAAATTTCAATTAAATCAAGGGAGAAGACAATGTAAAATACAATTAACACCTTATACAACTTTATAAAAACTATAACAAATACAATAATTTGTAAAATTTATATACATTTTAGATACCAAAATCATGCGGTTATCGGAAGAATGTTGAGTCTAATAGGACAAATAAATAATGGAGGCAATGGAGATGTTGAAATCATACATCATTAAAAGCATCAACGACACAAACACTAGCAGTGCAGAGAACAGTGTTAAGAGTAAGGATATGTACAGAAGAAGCAACCAAGCAAGTGTTAATAATTGTTTTTTTTTTTTTTTTAATAATATTACTAAGTGAGGACTTTAATATGCACACCCATTTTTTTTTTTCCTTTTGAAAACATTGGCCCAACTGGCCTCTACACTCTTCCGCCCCTGTTTGTTCCCATTGTCAAATCCAAACAAAATCAAATATCCAAATCTCGGCAGTTGAATTTTAATGAAACATTTTCTCTGAAGCTTGATTATGTCACATTCCTATATAACATAGATATAGATATTTATTTTTTTATTTTTTTATTTTTTGAAACATAAAAATAGATGGCTTGGCCACCGAAAATAAGACATGCGACGATCATATAAGTTTTATATGTGAATTTTTGTCACATATTTTATTTTTAATGGTCCGGTGTACTACTCAATAGTGCACCGATAAGATTTTCTCCTAAATTGAGATGTGAAAAGTGGCCAAGTGGCTGGTATCAAAGCAAATCTAATATGCTATGGATTATTTATGGAGTTTCTAAGAAACACGTAACTGCATGGTGGGATAACGTCACGCCACAAAAGTACTAAAAGTAAGAACTAAGTCAAAAGTCAAAAATAAGGGTGCCAACAAAGACGTAGCTCAGTTGGTAGAAGGACGCGTTTGTAGTTTAGATAAATGACTCTCAGATTAATGGCTCGAATTCTATCAATGGCGAAAACTTTCAAAAAAATACCTGGTTCCGAATTAATAGAAATTAAAAAAAAAAAAAAAAAAGAAAGAAGTCAAACGTATGGGTCACACGGTTGGATTCTTTATTTCTTTATCGATTCTATACCCATTTTTTTTAGATATATATGCTCTAGTAATTGTTTATAGAAAGTTCATCATCTTAGTCAAAAGCATTACTGTAAAAATCATAAAAGAGAGATAATATATTCTTGTGATTTATAAAAATAAAAAAAATTAGTTGCCACTTATTATTTTACGGCTTCCTGCGTGTTATCCAAGCAAGCAAACAACTTTCAATTAGATTAGATATGCATGCTTTTAGGTCGGCATAGTCGGTATAAGTTAAATTTGGAGATACGAAAGAGATGCTTCATCTGTACCCTTTATTAGTTTTTCAAAAAAAAAGGCCGGTCGGCAGACTTTTTTTAAAAAAAACAAAGTAACTTGTCATGTCGGCAGACTTGTAAAACATAAAGAATTCCTTTCGGCCCGTTTGGTGCACGGGATTAGATTGGATTGAGATGAAATTGGAATTAGATGGAATTGAATTTGATTGGATTGAACTAAATGAATACTATACCATGTTTACAGAAATATTGGACTTGACTGAATTAATACTATTTTGTTTAGTGAAAAATGAGATTGGACTAAATACAATAATATTTTTAAATTGATAAACATGAGAAAATTATTATTTTTTTCAAGAGATCTGGGAAGTGGGAACCAAGATCTTCGTCTTCTTCCCTCTGAAGAGAAAAAATCAAAAATCAAAAAATCAAAGAAGAAAATGAAATAATAAAGTTCTTCGATCATTATTAACAACATCAGTTTTTAAAGGAAAAAATTAAGAAAATATGGAAACTCATATATTCAAATATTCTTCACATATTCAAATATATGGAAACTCAAGATCTGGAAACTCATATATTCATATTCTTCTTTCTCAATCATCATCATCAATTAAGAAAATCAAAGAAAAATCAATGAAAAATTAAAGAAAAATAAATATATTTTTTCAAGATGGAAGCGTGATATTATCATCCAATACCTCCGGAATTGTGTTCCAAAGTTTCTCAAACAAACGAGAAATGCCTTCAGCCTCCATAAAACAAACCCTAACTCTGAACCCAGATCTAATTTCAATCCACACTACAAAGGAAAAGATACCCAGAACATAACAACTACAAAACACAACACCAACTTTACAAAGAGTAAAACAAAGGGAAAAGGGGGATAAAGAAAAGGGAAAAGAAAACCAGAAAGAAATCGGATGCTAGAAAATCTGCTCCCACAAAGGAAGAAATCTTATCTACCAAATCGTTCATCTTCCTCCATAATTAGTTTTTCTTTACAGAGGACTGAAATCACTGTGCCCACCATTTTATTTTCGGGTACATTTTTGGATTGAAGTAAATTTAAATTATTATTTTGGCTAATTGGCACTGATACTCCCTAAATTCTTCCAAAATATGCACTATGCCCTCTATACTTTTTTTTTTTTTTTTTCACCACTAAACCCCCTGAATTCTCGTATTTTGGCAAATACTTGGGTTTTTTGCCCCCCTTGAGGGGGCATCTGCAGTCGGCATTTGCCAATTTGTGAGAGTTCAAGGGGTGTAGTGGCGAAAAAAAGAGAGTATATGGCGCATAGTGCATATTTTGAAAGAGTTTATGGGACATCAATGCCACTTAGCCTATTATATTTTTTGTGTGAAATTGGTTTATGTTTTGTTTTTGTTTCTTTTTTCTTTTTTGGGTGGAGTTGTGACACGAATCCATTAGGTAGAACTCATCCTAAAAAATTAACTTGTAAGGAGAGGGTGCATAATGAGTTATATGCTTTAACTAATCTCATACTTAGTCATGTGGGATCCTAACATTCCACCACGCTTCCATAGTCGTCGTCCACGGCGGCCCATCTTTCCCAGCTGGGTGACTCTGCAGATCCCGCTTTCTCAGGTAGCAACCTTCCTTAGGTCATTCCGTCTGCAACGAACTTGTTGCTCGGTGTGGTGTAGGCTCTGATATCAAATGATACGAACCCACTAAGTAGAACTCATCCTCAAAAACCGTCTTGTAAGGAGAGGGTGCCTAATGGGCTATATACCTTGACTAAACCCATATTTAGTCAATGTGCGAGCCTAACAAATTGAGTTGTAGAATTTGATTGAAGATGGATTTTGTTTTGCTTGTTCCAAAATGAAGATTTTTTTTTTTTTTTCAAGATTGAAAAGGTTCTTCTTTTTAGCTTTTTGTATAATTAGTTTTTAAGACTTTTGGGTCCCTTTCATAATTTTTATTTTTGCTTGATTTGTAGTTATATAGAAATATTCTGGGTTGTTTCATAATTTATTATAATTTTGATTATTAATTTCTTTCAAAAATACATTTTTACCCCTAACCATCAATTCAACAATTAGTCAAACTGTTAGTCAATGGAAATCGGGCGAGGTTTGTATAATATTGCATAACCTCACGGGAAGTTTGAGCAATTATTCCTAAAATAAACTAATAATAATCCTACAAAGTTTAATTAATAATAGTGTTTATATATTAGAGTAATATTACTTAAAAAAAAAGAGTAATTCTAGGCTTCCTACAAAATTTGTCTAAATTTGTTCCCAAATGATGTAGTATGTACGTTGTCAACATCATATCACTTGGGATGTTAACAACTCACATGCTACATCAATTGTGAATGAATTTGGACACACACACACACATATATATGTATACTGTCTTTTATTATCAGTTCGTCATGACAATAAATATATTAGGACAAAGAATGTAGACTATAGATTATTGAGAAGTTTTGACAAGTGCATACACTTTAAGTCAAAGTATGTAAATATAGTAGTCCACACTACAAGAAAATTGGGCTTTGTTAATAGTTTTTAACTGTCAACAATTCTTGACAGTTATTAACTTTGTTGACAGTTTTTAACTGTCAAGGATTGTTGACAGTTAAAAACTGTCAACAAATAACAAACATTTTTTATATATATTATTAATATATATATAATACATATATATATATTATATATAATACATATAATAATATATATATTATAATTTATATTATATATAGTATAATAATATATATATTATATAATATAATATATATATATAATATATAATATATATATTATATTATATAATATATATATTATATATATTATATATATTATATTATATTAATATATATTAATATATATATTATATTATTATATATTATATATTATATTATATATATATATATATATATATATATATATATATATATTATATATATATTATATTATATAATATATATAATATATAATATACATATTAATATATTAATATATATATATTATATTATATAATATATATATATATATTATATATAAATATATTATATTATATTAATATATATATATTATATATTATATTATATTAATATATATTAATATATAATATATATTATTATATATATTATATATATTATATTATATTAATATATATATATATTATATTATATTAATATATATATATTATATATAATATTATATTAATATATTATAATATATTTATATATAATATATATATATATATATTATATTAATATATATATATATATTATATATTATATTTTATTAATATATATTAATATATATATTATATTATTATATATATTATATAATATAATATATATATTATATATATATATATTATATTATATAATATATATAATAATATAATATATATATTAATATATATTAATATAATATAATATATAATATATATATTAATATAATATAATATATATATATATTATATATAAATATATTATATTATATATGTTTATAAATCATTTTATATATTATAATAATATAATATATAATATTTATATATCATTAATATAACATATAATAATAATATATTATTTTTGGAAAGGAAGGTATTTTTGGAATGGAGTTGGGGTATATGAGGGTATTTATGGAATAAAAATTTTAGTTTGGAATGGAAGGGCATTCCATTAGTTTTTGGATGGAATGCCCATTCAACCAAAATGGTCGAATCCCTATTTTAATGGAATCACTATTCCATTGCATTTTAACAAACCAAACGAATGGAATTGTTTTCTTTCCATTCTATTCCATCCAACCAAACATGGTCTATAGGAGACTCGTGACATCAATTGTAAATTTGTAATAAACATGATTTGGAATACAACTCTCATTACAGAGGAGATATTTCTCAACATGTATCTTGCAATTTAATGAACAAATGTAAGACTCAGATTACTAATTTATATGGATAATTGCATTATTAACGTGTCTCTTAGTATGAAACAAGAGAGTGCAAAATAAATAAACAATTTTTTTTAAATTATTTTTTTGAATTTTTTGAAAGTAAATGATTTAAAAGTAAATTTATTAAATTTAAAATTTTACTTATCCAATATCGGTTTGTCCAAAAACTGATATCTTATTGTAAAATAAATCCATATCGGAATTTTGTTTGGTGTTGAAAATAGGAAGTAAAAGTTTAAAAAAATTATTAAAGATAAATTTTTTTATATATATTATGAATGTTTTATAATATAATATATATTATATTATATATTATATAAATATTATAAATATATATTATTATTATATAAATATTATAAATATATATTATTATTATATTATTAGATGTGATTTGCTATATATATATATATATATATATATATTATATATATAAATATTATAAATATATAATATATATTATTTAATATAATAATATATAATATATAATATATATATTATATTAAATTATAAAACATTCATAATATATAATTTTTTTCATTATCATTAATAATATTTTTAAACTTTTACTTCCTATTTTCAACACCAAACAAAATCCCGATATGGATTTATTTTACAGTAAGATATCGGTTTTTGGGCAAACCGATATTGGATAAGTAAAATTTTAAATTTAATAAATTTACTTTTAAATCATTTATTTTTTAAAAATTCAAAAAAATAATTTTAAAAAAAATTGCTTATTTATTTTTGCACCCTCTTGTTTCATGCTAAGATACACGTTAATAATCTAATTACTCATATAAATTAGTAATCTAAGTCTTACATTTGTTCATTAAATTGCAAGATGCATGTTGAGAAATATCTCCCATGTAGTGAGAGTTGTATTTCAAATCATGCTTATTACAACTGATGTCACGAGTCTCCTATAGACCATGTTTGGTTGGATGGAATGGAAAGAAAGTCATTACATTAGTTTGGTTTGTTAAAATGCAATGGAATGATGATTCCATCGAAATGAGGATTCCACCATTTTGGTGGAATGGGTATTCCATCTAAAAACCAATGAAAAGTCATTCCATTGTGTTGTTAACAAAACAAAATAATACTGATTCAGAGACTAATTCTAAAGTTCCAACCAAACAAAAAACTTAGTTTTCCTTTCCTTTGCATTCTTATTCTCATTCCCATTACCATTCTGATTACCATTCCACCATGTAACCAAACGTGACCATAGAGTATTGACCAATAACTCGACTATATATGTTTTTAAAATATAATTTTATTAAAAGTTTTAATAAATATTTTTAAATATATGTCTGTCGTGGAAATTAGAATTTTGATTAGTTGAATAAATTTAAATTTATCTAATAGTGGTTTTTTTTTTTTTTTTTTTTTTTTTTTTTTAATTTCTAACAACTCATATAGTTTATATGTAAATATTGTTCAATTGTAAACATATAAGGGTTTTAGTCAAGTGGTAAAGACTTGAACTTGAGACCTCAACTCCCACTACTAACATTTAATTGTTATTATTATCAGAGGTGGCCGGACGACGGCTGGCGGTGGAGGCGTTAGTTGGTGGTGGTGTGGCAGCGGCAGGCGGCGGCGGAGGCGGTTGTCCAGCAGCGTCCGATTGCAGCGTCCGGCTGTGGCGGTGGCGGTGGTCTGACAGGCGACGATGGAGGCATCCGGCAGTGGCAGTTGTCCGGCGGCAGCGGTGGTCCTGCAGTGGCGGCGGCATCTGGCGGCGTCTGGCGGCAGCGGTGGTTAGGCGGCAATAGAGGCGTTCGATGGTGGTGGTGGTTCGGCGGTGGAAAACGTTCGGCGGCAGGTGTGGCGGTGGCTGGCCGGTGACTTGTCGACGATGGTGGTCTCTAGCGACGGGGTTGTGGTGTATAAAAATAAAAAATGTTATTATAATTAAATAATGAAAATTTTAAATATATATATATATATATATATATATATATATCTTGACAGGGGCTTCATTGACAGTTTTAAAAACTGTAAATAAACCCCCTATTTCCTTGTAGTGCCACATCCTTCGTCCTGATATATTTATTGTCAGGACGAACTGATAATAGAAAATCTATACACATATATATTTATAGATGAATTCATAAAGAGCCAAAAATTTTATCAGTTTATTGTTTTTAGCCACCAATTTATTTTTTTATTGTTTGCATCACTTTTGACCATTTTTGGACAAAAAATATGAATAAAATCTACCCATGAATAAAATTTGAAAACTTTTCAAGTACTAGAACTATATATATATATATATTTTTAAATTTTTCTATATTTATCTCATTTTTTATGCCTTTATATTTAACAAAATCAAGATAAATAATTCCAGTGATTAAAAAATTCTTAAATTTTGTTTATAGGTAGATTTCATTAAACTTATCATCCACGAAAAAATTTAGATCAAAATTCATAAAAATAAATGTGATTTTATCAAGGTCCTTACCAAAATTAAAATAAAGTATATCTCATTTAATAACTAATATATATATATATATATATATATATATATATATAATGTGAAAAGAGAATGATTGAAAGAAGTTTGTTAAAAAGAAAAAAAAAAAAGAAAAAGAAAAAGAAAAAAGTTGGTTCCAAAAACGCGGAGAATATTAAAAAACTATTTTCACTTACTAAGGCAAAAAATGCAAAATCAATTTCTTTTGTTCTTAAAATTTTCAAAACGAACAACTTTTTGCTATTTTGTCACGAGTGAAAACATACAAACATATTTCAAAAACTTTACCGTAAACCGCATTAAGGATTGAATCCACTCACCACCTCTATTAGTGAATCAATGCAATGTTGAATCTTGATCTAAGAAAAATTAATCAAAACAAGTAAATTATGAGAATATGTAATCAAAAACTAAGTATGCAAAACAGAAGCAAGGTCCAAAATATAAAATTTTCAAGTAAATGGTAGACAAAAACTCTAAGACAAGGATGGATCAAAAGCTTTTCATTATTATAAAGGCACCAAAAGTTTGGTATTTATCATAATGTTTAAATTTATCAATAATACTTGAGGATAGTTTTGATATTTAATTTGAATGGTGTAAGAAGTAAATATATATATATATATTAATATGGGTGTAGAAAGTAAATGAGTATAGCAAGAATTTTTATGGGGGTAAATTTAGACCTAGCATTTGATCGAATCGAATTGAATACGTGTCAAATGGTAAATAAGTTGAGTCAGATTTTACTGAACTCAAACCCACCCGTTAGCTTATTGGGTTTGGAAATGTACACTCAAACCCATTTACTAATTTAATGAGTAATCTGAAACCGATACATTTAATATGTTATTATTTTTTATTACTTTTAGTAATTAATAATTTAAATTGTAAAAATAAGAAATAAAAACATAAAAATATTTGAATACCCTTTTTATGAAACAAAAATATTCGAATACTCTTACACATATATAAATAAGTATACTATAATGCAATAATAACTCATATCTAAAATTAAATTAAATTGAAAATAAATGTATGTCAGATGTGTAACAAAAGTTGACTTTAATTATAATATAATAAATTGATTACTAAAAAATCAAAATTAATCACGTAAACAAACATACACCAAAACATGTCAAAAGTTGCTACAAGATTTGGGGATGCTGACCCAACTAACAATGAAGTTTGAATTTCCATCACGAATAAATTAACAAACCAACATTACTGGTTATTGTATAATGAATTAATGATGAAATATTTAAAACCAACGCATAAACAACCGTAACTTAATGCATGGTGATAATTGAAGAAAAATATTGATTTATAGGTTATTTGTTTAGGGTTTACAAAATTTTTTATTAATCAATTTAGGAAGTTATAATATTATTATTGAACTTAATGGGTCATGGGTTTTAATGGGCTTTGAGAGATAAACCTGAACCCGAACAATTATTCTATAGGTTTTAATAACCCAACTCATTAATAACCCGACTCAATAAAGCTAGACCCATCAATCATTTTTGGCGAGTGAGTTTGGGTTGAATATAATTAGTGGGTTGGGTGTAATTTTGCCAAGTTCAGTGGCAATAGAGCCACCCTAAAAATAAATTAATGAATAGAAGCTAGGGATATTACAACGAGATAAGGTTGATCTGATGGTAAACCCCTCACATCTGCACCACAAGGTTGTGGGTTTGAGTCCTGCCCCTCTCCAAAAAATCCCAAATTTGTGTAATACCTTAGAAAGAAAGAAAGAAAAAAAAAAAAAAAAAAAAAAAAAAAGACTAGGGATATTATTAAAAACTACCCTATAATTTTCACTTTTTGTCAAAAACCCAATCTAGTTTGTTTTTGGCCGAAGTCCCTATTTTGTTAACATTTATAACCAAAATACTATTTTACCCTTTCAAATATAAAAACCCTAGGCAAAAGAGAGAGAGACGAGGTGAGAGAAAAACAAATCTGATTTTTTAAATATAATAATATTTATTTAATTCCTTAATTGCTCATTTACTAATTTACCCTTACTAACCTAACAAAAAATTAAAAAATTTGACTGATATTTCACTATAGGGTGCCTTAAGGGTGCATTTTGTCTATTAATTGAAACAACAGAATATATTTTAGCCAAAAATGAAACTAAATAGTATTGGTTTTTTGACAAGAAGTGCAAACTAGACGATGATTTTTAATAATATCCCTATAAACTATGGAAACTTAAGGAAACCACCGGTCGGCCACAATCTAAAGCCATGTTCATTTTTGATCTTAAGTCTGTTCGTAAATAGTGATGTTCGTATTTGTAACAGGATTATTTAACCCTTAACTATAAATTGATTTATATGTTAGTATTATAAAATAAATAAATTATACAAGGACACAATTGAATAAATATAAAATAAGAAAAGAGAGAAAATATTAGCCCAAGATATGAGAGATCATTTCATTCCTCAATACTTCTCAAGTTACATACATCAAGGTGAAGGCTCATATTTATAGCCTTACAAATCTTTACAAATCCTTACAATCATAACTTACACAATAATGGATATAAATTACAACATAAATTGACCATAAATCATTTGGGTGTTACAAGAGAAGTTAGGAAAATGATAAGCTTGTTTTCTTAATGTGGACATCCACTCACATTAAAACATTGAATGATGTTTTCATAACACTCCCCCTTGGATGTCCATCGTATAGAGAATATGCCTCATTAAAACCTTTGCTAGTAAAAACCTAGTGGGAAAAAAAAAACTAGCAGAGGAAAAAGAGTATAGTATTCATCTATATATTAAATTAACCCTTGAAGGTATTTGGGGTGCAAAACTGCCTCATTAAAACCTTACTAGGAAAACCCTATGGGATAAAACCCTACTGAAGGAAAAGGAGTACAGTATGTAAAATTTTCTCCAAAATCAGTATCTCCCCTTGATAAAGTGATAAATACGCTCCCCCTCATTCTGACGCGAATGCTTCAATATTTTGAAAAGATATTGCATCCCGATATTATGTATTAAGATTTTGTTTGTTACAAATGTATTTATAAATAAATCTACAAGATTGAAAACTTGTGCGTATTTTTTTATCACCACCTTTTTGGAGATCATATGTAAAGAACTTTAATAAAATCGATTTTTGAATTGGTCCAACTTGTTATATACAACATCATGTTGTTTTATTATAAAAGCACAAGTTGAACTTATATTTGGTACTTCAGGACCTAAAGTTCTTCAATAACAAGAGGAGATCATATACCACTTTAAGTTATGGAATAAATATCGAGGAATCCATTTAATGTGTTTTATTCATGGAAAAGTACTTTAGGAAAAGTTCTTCAATAACAAGAGGAGATCATATACCACTTTAAGTTATGGAATAAATATCGAGGAATCCATTCGATGTGTTTTATCCATGGAAAAGTACTTTAGGACATTTTCCTTATATATGTTGAGTCATGTTTAATGTCAAACACATTAGCCGAGACTAAATATTATTTTCCAAGACTTTTCATCTTTAGAAATTATTCCTCTGATATATATAATTTATAAACTTAGCATTATTTTTAATAATCTTTACACGATCAACATATAATTCTTTTAATAAATATTCACCATGATGAACACACTACATGCATTCTGATTGTTTAATTTTCACTATACAAAACTTAATGTAGTTTTGAATAACTTGCTTCAGGCATTTAAATCCTTCGAGGATTTTTATTCATTGTCAAACTAGGTTTCTGCAATAAACCTTTTATCTTAATTCATACGAAAAATATTTAATAAGTTTGATGTCATCAAATATGTGGACTACAGGTCCAAAGCTTTCAAGGTTTACATGAATATATCTTTGCTTTTTATTTGCTAATAATTTCTATGTCGACATTTCTATAATTTATAATACAAGTTCCTCATCATTTTTCATAATGTGCAAAGCAAATAATATATGATCTCAATTTCCAAACCAATATATTTCATTATGATTATGTAATTCATGTGCCTCTTCAAGGGCTTATTCTAATAACTTTATTGTTAAATATACACTATACATGTCTTTCTATACAAATATCTCTCCAGGAGAAGTATAATCATATTAAATTTAGTACACGTGCCTCTGCTGGGACAATTGAGATTCTTTTATTTTCTTCAACGGTCTCATAGGGGAGATTAACATTTCTATATGATTCTTCAGGATTTTGTTTTCATGTATGAGACTAGCTCTTCAAGAGCTTTATATGATGAAGATTTATCTATCACTCGAGTATTATTTTAAATATGATCATGATCTTTTAATTCCAGTTCAATGAACCATATCTTTTGAACCAAAATCGTCTTTTACGACTTTACTATCTAACAGATGATTTTTGATGCCATTTCATAAATTGTTCTACAGGAACAAACACTCGGGTTTATATATTGGCAGAATGTAATTTTTTTATTTTATTTGAATCATCTAAAAATTTATTTGCATATCATGCAATTCACAAGATGATGCATACCTTGTAATTTTACGTCGTTTATCAACTTATGATAATTCTCCCCCTAACGACAATAAAATTTACTTCAATGAATTATATGCATCATAATAATTTTCAACATAAACTTATTTATTTTGTCATATTGTCCTTTAAGGACTAATTTACATGGTCTTATTGTCCTTCAAGGACATTTACTAGCAAAAAATAATTAGTTATGAAATGGATATCCATATAATATTTCGATGCATCGTTTACTTTTAGTAAAGCCTATTGTCCTTCAGGGACATTCACTAATATGTAATCATATAATATAAGAAATATGATAAATTCTTTTGGCACGAGACAAAATAAATGAAATAAAATATTCTTAAATAAAAGAATATAATAAGAACTTCAATTCCTCAAATTTCATGTTCTTATGTCAAGTTCTAAAAAAAACTCACATATTTTTTGAAACTTCTGGTTCGTGTAAGAACTGCTGGTTCATAAATAAAAAATCACATGTTTAAAGCTTCGGGTTCTTAAAATAAAATCACGATTTAACTTTTCAAATGAAAAGAACTATTATTAGATCAAATTTAGAACTTCTAGTTCTTATTAAATTTGATATCAAAATTAAATACATAATTATAAGTCTAATTAGTTTGGAATTGATAACATCAGATTCTAATAAGATAAATATTCAGAACTTCGGATTCTGATTTGTATTAATATTGAGAGCTTTAAGCTTTTGTATTTTCCTTTTCAAATATTTGAGTAGCAAAATATTCATCTAACAATGGAAATTTAGATCCTCTTTTGAATCAAAACTTCAGGTTCAAATTTCAGAACTTCGGGTTCATATTCAACAATTTATATTCAAATTTAAAATTGCAGGTTCTTAATTGGATTTGATTCTGAAACTTCTAGTTCTATATATATCGATCAACTCCAATAACATTAAGAACCATGGAAAAATAAAACTAAATTTATTTTTTGATGTGGAAGATCCAACGTAGTGGCAACCATAGAGTATACTCATAAAATTAGTTGTGTGGAATAAATTAAATCAAAATAACAATGAGTAAATTATATTGAAATACTTACTTGGATATACTATTCTTAATTGTCTAGGGACAATTCTTATATAGTAGATCTTCCAGATCTAACCAAATACAAAGTGTCAATTTTCATGTAATTTGTTTTCACTTTGTGTCATATATTAGCTCTTCTAGAGCATTCATTGTTCTTGTTAAAAATCAACAAAATATTTTAGATATACAACATATAGCAAGCAAACTTTTATAATTATTAGAAGGTGTATTTTACATCATTTCAATTTTCTTGCCTTGTTTTGGTATTATTCCCCTTCTGGTGGAGCAATTTAAATTTCTTTATAGTGATCATCTTGACATCAATAATTATTTGATTATAACAATACCCACAATCATCACTATGACTATATGTAACATTCACTTCAATGAATGATATTGATCAATTTGGGTGATGTCAATGGTTTTATAATCAAAACTAATTATTTTGTTCAACCATGAAAAACATGATATAAACTAATAGTATGCTCAAAGCCTCAAATATATACGTTATTAATATTGCCACTTCTGGAGCAAATTTAAAGCATAAAATATTGAAATATATATTGCTTCTTCTGGAACAATATTTGGAATAATATTTGAAACAATATAGACTCAATATGTTTCTTCGATCATGCCTTCATCTACTTGGTGATCAAAGCTTTTTTTTTTTTTTTTAAAGCAAATATATATAAAGACAAATAATTCGTTGATCATAAGATATTTCTATTAGAAATGAGCAACCAGACTTTTTTTTTTTAACAAATAAAATAAAATATAATTCATGATAAATCATACAATTTATTGAAAACAACAACAAATATCTAGCATGACATGGAGTTGTTTTCATGATTTGTTGCAACCTACAAATACAAGTTTAATGCTAATATAAATTAAAGCAATATGGGAAATCTTGTATTTGAAAGAATAGTGAGATAGAAATATTATATTACAATGAAGACATGAATGTAAATCAACTCAAAATAAAACTAACAATTTTAAATGTCACAAAATTCAAAAATTCAAATGTCATTGAAGAAACGATAGAGACATTTTGTGGTTAATAAATGTGTGAAATATAAAAATTTATATTTTTCCTAATATATGGAAATATAAGATTTCACACCTTACATACCCTGATAAGGAGAAAGAAATAAAGAAGAAAGAATATTTATTCATAGGGTTTGAGTCTCTTCATGTGAAAAATAAATAACCAATTAGAGATAGTAGATCAAAAATGTAACATTCATGTGAAATATAAACAATCAATTATAGGCAGATAGATCAAAAATGTCCGAAAACAAAAGGCAAATTACTTTTGCACCTTTTGTAACAACTTATACAGTAACTTAATTTTCTATTGATATCATAACTTTATATTTATGATTTATAATTCTAGAACTTCAGGTTCCAAACAAAATTCATATTTGATGAGAATGTTGGATTTCATCGGAACTTCAAGTTCATATATAAACTTCTTGTTTATAATTGAAAACCATGAATTGAGAACTTTAGGCTTCAAAATTAATCACATCTATCGAAATTCAGAACTTCGAGTTCTGATTCGATAATTCAAAATATTATATTATTATTTGTATTGCAATTCATTATTTTCAATATACTATGTTAAACTTCAGGCTTTTTGATTTTGCAATCTCTAAACACTAAATTGAGCTTCAGGCTTTTTGATTTAACAATTATCAAATATATATCAAATCGAGCTTTAGGCTCTTTGATTTTGTGATATTTGGGTTGCAATATAATTAATTTCATTTTTGCAATCTTCTGGTTGTAATACAATCGTTTAATTTTTATTTTCTTTTAACAGAATTAAGAAGAGAAATGATATAAACAATTTTTTTTTTCTAGCCCAAAATTAGAGAAAGAAATACTTTACAATTGTTTGGATCTCCCGGTCTCATCAAGAACTCTCGGCTTAATCAAGAAAGTGTTATCTCTTATCACTTATCGAATTTGGATCATATGACATCTTATCCCCAAACAGGAAACTTTCAAATATGAAACCTGAAACATATAATGGTTAGAGACCTATGCTGATAACGTATTATAAAATAAATAAAATATACATGGACACAACTGAATAAATATAAAATAAGAAAAGAGAGATAATAGTAGCCCAAGATATGAGAGATCATTTCATTCCTCAATACTTCTCAAGTTACATACATCAAGAGGAAGGCTCATATTTATAGCCTTACAAATCTTTACAAATCCTTACAATCATAACTTACACAATAATAGATATAAATTACAACATAAATTGACCATAAATCATTTGGGTGTTACAAGAGAAGTTAGGAAGATGATAAGTTTGTTTTCTTAATGTGGACATCCACTCACATTAAAACATTGAATGATGTTTGCATAACAGTTAGCGTCTAATATAATTAATCAGGACAAATATTTATAATATATTTTTGTTTAAATTAATTCAATTAATAGGACTTTAATAAAACTTATTTAAAAAAATATAAATAACAGAACAGATATTTAAAAATATTAAAAATTAGATAATATAATATTTAAATATATATATATATATATTTTTTATTTTATTAAAAATTTGAATCCAATGACTCACATGCATTGCACTGATATAAATACATCAGTGTGAACTGATGTGAACACCACCGGTATATATATTAGAATTTTTAAATTTTTAAAAGGTGATGATATTTGCACCTTTGAAAAATCATATATGCACCCATTTTTATATATACACTCCATTAAAATTTTTAAAATGTAATAGTTTGTAAGGACACCCACATATTACCAAAAATATTATTTCTTTTAGTTTTTGGTTAACTGCCATAAACTAATAAATTATAAAATAAAAATTAAAAAATGAAAATGTAAATGAAAATGAAAAGCATGGTAGGTGGATACCTTCCTTGCTTTTTTATTTTTTTTATTTTTTTTAATTTAATATTTATTTTAACTTATTTTTAATTAAATTAAATGATTTTCTCTCTTTAAAACTATTTAAGTTTAATTAATACATAGTTAACATTTCGATCAAATGGTATTTACTATGTTTGAGCAGCATTTAAAATTATTTTAGCCCTATTAACAATTTTATTTAAGGGTAATTTTGAAATCTTGAGAAAATTACTATTTTGAGGATGTATAAACAATTTTAGAGGGATGTAAATATTGGCAATCATTTTTAAATTAAACATTTGACAAAAGAAACAAATCAAAGAAGCCCAAATTGGATCATAATTTTTTCATTCAATATTTTTTATTGGGTTGTATTAGCTCAGATTACATAGTGTATTCGGCAGACATGGCAGAGGTGTCTTTATCATGTCTCTTATGGACTTTTAGGTTTATCATATTTTCAAGGAAGGTTATCAGGTGGCAACCGCTCTTTCTAAGCATGTTTTAGAGTTGGATGTTGCTTTATGGTGGTCTACTACTTTGGCTTTTTGCTCTTATTTGATTGGTAATTATTGCATGGGTCGAGAGTCTTTTCGTTTTCGTTAAATATTTCTTTTCACTTTTTGTTAAGGCCTGCATTCCACTTTTTTTTTTTTTTTTTTTTTTGGGTCTGCGTACCCTTAATGTTTTTTGCTTGACATTTATTTTTCCTTGTTTTTATTTTATTTTCTTTGCTATATATATGGATACTGTCTAAGGGTTTCAATATATGATCTTTTATGATGTTTTTCTCCCTTAGGTCAATCGAATTTTAGATAATAAAAAAATATTGGGTTGTAGTAGCCTCAAATCTTCTACAATCAAAGGGAATATGTAGATTTTGTTTTGGTGAAAATTTTTATAGCACTTTTTGGAGACTGACTTTTGGAATTAGCATCACTATAATTAGGGATGACAATGGATCGGATCGAGAATGGATACCCCAATATCCATCCTTGTATTTGTTTGAGATATATAACCCCATCCCCGCATCCATCCGTATTTTTAAACGAGCGGGGTGGATTCGGATAATCCGCGAATTGAGATAGAAATATCCATCCCCGCTCCATTTATATCTGTAACCAATGAAAAAATATATATATAATTTTGTAGTTTACAAGAGAAAAATGTAACTAACATGTATATTGGTACCTTTTATCCTATTTAAAGGGAGAAACAAATGCATATAATCCAATAAAGTTCAAATAACATAAATTCAACAAATGAAAAAAAAAAAAAAAAAAAGTAAATCACATAAAACTTAACAATTTAATTTTCTCCAACAACTTAATAAAAAAACCATAAATATTCTCATTCTTCCATCACCACGGTCTATACGACAATTAGAGTATCAGACTGTCAAACAAGAGTACAACACTATAAGGAATGTTGCTATTCACAGACCCGCACTACAAGAAAAATGTCTTTTAGCAACATTCAAAAGGCAACGCGCATGCTGTGCGTGTTGCTAAAAGTGGTCTATTGCAACGTGCAGACTATGAACGTTGCTAAAGGTTATTTATTGCAACGCACAAAAAATGTGTGTTATGGAAACCACCTACAACAATGCACAAATGAATGTTGCAAATAATTGAACACATATTGAAACAAATACTCGGTGTGTTCAATATTAATCTAGAGAGGGGAGGGGGTGAATAGATTTTAAACGATTTTATCCAAATTTTAATTTTACGAAAATACCCCTAGCTAGTCCAAAGGACAAACAAGTGTAATATGGTGCGGAATGTAAATAACACTTGATATTTACGTGGAAACCCTCACGGGAAAAATCACGGGCTAATATGTGCGCCACACACAAACCTCGAATCCACTAATTGAAATGATTACAACCTAATCCCGGTTTAATGATCTAATCCCGATCAATAATCATCACAACTACCTAATCCCAGTATGAGGGATCTAGTCCAATTGCTTGTGATTTAAGCTACCTAATCCTGATAGCAACACAAGACTTAGTTCTCAATGAAGAGATAATAAAGCCTATGTGAATATATGTATGAATATTCAAAGAGCAAATAAAGCTAGGTAACCTTAGATGCTTATCTAGGATGATGAAATGAAAATTAATATAATCCTAGATATCAAGAGCTAAATGACATATCATAAAGCTTAGCTAAACATAGATTAAGCAATCCTATGAAGCTATCACAATACAACACTCAATCAATACATCACAAATAATCTCTAACTTGTATTTAACATATGATCTAAAAACATACAAGTAATTAAAGAGATGTCTTAATATGGAAAACACTAAAATTAGATGAAGTTAGTGAAGAACATACCAAGGATGATGTGATGATGCAAAACCAAGCATGGATGCATTCTATATGGTCATGGATGATCCTAGATGAACTTTTATGAACAAAGGAAAAGCTTTGAGTGTTTAAAGATGAGTTCTTGTGAATTTTTTTCTCTTAAAAATTGTTCTAAGGAAAAATATGATTTTTGGAACTTTTGAAAAACAACCTAAAAACATAGAGTCATATATATAAAGGACTTAAATGAAGTGAGGTCGTTTTGAAAAATCGCACCTGATTGTGCATTGTGCGCTGGTGAGCTGCGCTGGTGGACTAGCGTACAACCAGTGCAGAAACAAAATTTGCACTAGGCGTTGGTCAACCAGTGCAGTTGAGAGGCGCATGATCAGCGGCAAACAACTGGGCAAGTTGCGCTGGTGTGCTTGCGCTGGATGACCAGCGCACGACCAACGACAGACCATTGGGCGATTTGCGTTGGTGTGCTGCGTTGGTCTGGCGCATGTGGACCAGCGCACAGCCCATTCCTTTTAAGCTCACACAAAAGTGCAATGGTAAAAAGGTAAGGAAAATGCATCCCAATGCCTAACATGATATGTCTAATAAATACAAGATGCAATCAATATACTCATGCCAGAAGAGAGATTACTTAATCAATAATGCACACATAATACAAACACATAACAATCAAGAATAAGAATTATGCAAGTGTTGTGTGTGTGTGTGCAACTACATCTCTTCAAAGCAAAGTAAGCACTAGAAATTTACCTTTAGTGCTTTTTCTCTTGAGGTCTTGAGAGTCTAATCTACCTTTACAAAAACCTCAAATGTGATTTGTCTACGAAATAAGCCAATCAATAAACTGAGACCTTACAATCTCCCTCTTTGGCTATTTCGTGACAAAACCACCACTCACATAAATCCTCACAACATAATTGAAGCTACGAGATAGCAATGAAATTCTACATTACAAAGAGATAAGAAAATAAAACTTCAAGTCTTCAATCTCTTGTAGAATTATCAAACCTTCAAAACAAAAATATTACACTTCCAAAGCAAGTGTATGTGAGGTGATCATGTGAAGTTAAAACAAGCATTTGCATTATAGAATGTTTCAATTAAGAAAACATGCAACATTATGAAATAAATGTGCAATGCAATGCTCTCCCTCAATGGGTTACTCCCCCTTAATTTGTATTCTCCCCAACATGCACAATTGCAACTTACAATTAGCAACTCCCTTTACCACATTCTACTCTCCCTTTTTGTCATGATATAGGCAAAGGATTAGTCCCCAACCGGGTCACTTTTGAAGAAGCAGTTTTTTCTTTCGACTAGTACCACGCTAAGTTTGTATCACCATGAGTTTGCTTTGTATCGCCTAAAATATCAATAAAGAAGTTATTTTTTCTCCTACAAGTTTCGCCTATGATCGCCTTGGAAATTTCGCCTATGATTGCCTCAAGGCCAAAAAAGCCACATGGCACTCCTAGTGCCCTGGATGAGTGGATGGAACCCAATCTCTCTAGGAAGGGTCTGATGCTAAAGTGGTATTAATTGCCTACCAGACCAAGAATCCGGAGTCGTGGCCATGGTTGCCCGCTGCATCCTCAAGACTAGGAGAGCCTATACGGCACTCCTAAAGCCTTAGACAGAACCCAATCTCTCCAAGGAAGACCTAGTGCTAAAGTGGCCTTAATTACCTACCAGGATCAATTCGCCTAAGGACCGGGATTATTTGTGTAGGAATGATTGGTACCTTGATTCGCCTTGTAGAAAACCTGGTGCTAAAGTGGCCTTAGTTGTCTACCAGAATCAGTTCGCCTAAGGACCGGGATTCCTTGTGCAGGAATGTCTGGTACCTTGATTCGCCTTGTGGAAAACCTGATGTTAAAGTGGCCTTAGTTGCCTACTAGGATTAGTTCACCAAAGGACTAGGATCCTTTACGCATGAAGTGACCGGTACCTTGATTCACCTTATAGAAGACTTGGTGCCAAAATGGCCTTAATTGCCTACAAAGGTCAGTTCATCTTAAAGACCATGAATCCTGGCACCAACAACTTGCGGGGTCTTCATTACAGTCCTACACCAACTTAAGGGACTATCTCCCCAAGCCTTTCCTGAATAAGGTGAAGGTTGGATGCCTACCTGCATGAGCATCTGTAAATTCTTCAATTAAAGGTTTAATTTGAGCAAGAGGTGATGAATCTTGTACCACTGCTTTACCAACCAGCATATACACAACTTTCGAAATTGACATCTCTTGCTCGAATTTTTTTTGTGATAACAGATTGGTATTGTCCCCGATAGCTGTAGATGAAATATTCTTTTCTTTCCCAGGTAATAACACAACATTTGTACCATTAAACACAAAACTATATGTATTATCATGACCATTGTGCATGGTTTTTCTGTCATATTGCCAAGGCCTCCCAAGTAGTAAATGGCATGCGTCCATAGTTACTACATCACATAGGACTTGATCCTTGTAATTAGGCCCAATTGAAAAATTTATTCAAGCACATCGAGAAACCGTTACCTCATTATCCTTCTTTAACCATGCAAGCTTGTAAGGTTTAGGATGTTTGTCAGTTTCAGTCCCAATCGTTGCACCGTATCTGCAGATACAACATTCTCACAACTACCAGAATTAATAACAAATAAACCTTTCCGCCAATAGTGCAAGTGGATTGAAAAATGTTGTTTCTCTTCCAATCATCCACTAAGATGCGAGGAGTCAAATAGGGGCCCTTTGAAACAAATAACAGTGTGTAGTATATTAATCTAGAGGGGGGGGGGGGGGGGGGGGGGGGGGGGGGTGAATAGATTTAACCAAATTTTCGTGTATGGTCAAGATTATGAAAATACCCCTAATAGTCAATAAAATATAGCAAGTGTAATATGGTGCGAAAATATAAACAACACTTAATATTTACGTGGAAACTCTCACGGGAAAAACCACGGGCTACTAAGTGAGCCACACTTAAACCTCGAATCCTAAATGTGTAAACCGATTACAACCTAATCCCGGTACGTAATCACACACCTACCTAATCCCGGGATAAGTGAACCTAGTCCAATTGCTTGTGATTTATGCAACCTAATCCCGGAAGCTACACAAGTCTTACTTCTCAATGAAGAGATTAACACCCTAAGTGAATATGTGAATATCCAAAATGCAACATAGAGCAAGGGAACCCTATATGCTTATCTAAGATGATGATTTTGCAATAAAAGCAATCCTAGATATTAAGAACTAAATGACATGTCAAATAGCATAGCAAATCATAGATTATGCTAACCTAGAAAGCTATCACAATACAACTCTCAAACATTCAAAACACTAATCTCAAACTTGTATCAAAGATATATATGAATAACATACAAGTAATAAATGAGATTGTTTGCAAAGAAAGACACAAAATATATAAGATATTAGTGAAAAACTTACCAAGCAAAGTGTGATGAAGAATCCATGCAAGATGATATCTAGATGATCAAAGATGATGCTAGATGATGATTGATGATCATGGAAATAGTGTTTGAGTAATCAAAGGTGAGTTCTTGTGTATTTTTCTTGCTTTGAAAAATATCCTAAGTATGGAATCTGAAAATCAACTCACTTGATTGACCTAAAGTCAAAGTGGCATATATATAGGGTGTCAAAATGAAGTGTGGTCGTTTTGAAAAGTGACACTGAATTTGCCTTGGGCGCTGTATGTAGAGCGCCTACCTGGGAAATGAAGAACATTCTTCATTGGCGCTGTTCGAACAGCGCTTCTGTACAGCGCCTGAACAGTGCCAAAACTCTGTTCTCTCGGGAAAACAGAGCGGCGCTGTACGTACAGCGCCTATACAGCGACCCAACAGTGACCGATTTAAATCGATCATGTCTGTACAGCGCCTATCCCATTTCCTTCAGACTTCAGTTGGGCGCTGTTTGTACAATGCTTCTGTAGAGCGCTTTGAACAGCGCCCTTTGCAAGAAAGCAATTCTAAGCCTATGCATGACATGGCATTTGACATACAAGAATGTAATCATATAAACATGCAAGAAGAGATGTTAATGAACATTAATGCACATAACTAAGACACATAACATACAAGATTTAAACATATGCATGAGTTGTGAGTGTGTGCAACTATCTCTTCAAGACAAGTAAGCACTTAGAATTTTACCTTCGGTGCTTATCAAAATAAGGTCTTCAAAGGGCATTGAACAATAACACCAATACCTAAGCTACCCTTAGAAAGAACCCCAACATGTAGTTTGTCCACGGAATGAGCCAATCAACAAACGGGAACCTTACACCCTTCTACCTACTAACAATGGTCTGACATCCCCCTCTAAATGTTCTTCATTCCCAGTTGCTTCATCAACATCATCAAAATTAGGTTCTTCACCAATTTCAGCATCTTGTTCCTCTCCTTCATCAACAAACAAACCTTTATGATTATTCTTCTTACAATCGGCTTGTCTATGACCATATTCACCACAAGAAGAATACCAGCACCACTTGCCTGAGTAACTTGTTAGGCTGGTTGTTTCACAATCTCTGCACTTTGACGACTATTGTTATTAATACCATTACCCCAAAAAGTCATAACACTCTAAGTAAGTGTTATTATGATTATGGGACAGTCATCCAGGCACCAAGTCTTACCAGAATTTAACATGGAGTAGTAAACACAAAGAAGGAATTTTCATTAACTAAGTAGGGTGCCCAGAACCCATTTGTGGGCAAGTATAGCGAAAGAAGAATTTTCTGTTAATTAAAAGGGAGCCTAAACCCCGTTTTCGGGCTACACAAAATAATAATAAAAATAAAGAATAAACAATGCATCACACGGGAGGATCAACATCCTTTTCCAATTCTTCTTCCAGACTTACGTCTTCGGTACTAGTAGCTTTGGCCCCTCCAGCTCCCGGATCAGCCTGGGTTTGTTCAACGCCCGGTTCAGCAGGAGCCTCCATTTCCTTCTCTAACTCGACAGAAGCCTCCACCTTATTCACCAAATCATCTTGAAGAGTAGAAGGATCAGGAAGCACTCCTTCAGTTATTTCTACGGGATCAGTTGGGGTAGGTAGGTTGGACCTCTGTGGCAAGGAAGAAGCAGTAGTAGTAGTAGTAGTAGCAGTAGCTTGAGAGGGCGCCACTTCAACCGGAGTAGCATCAGAGAACAGGGAAACCTTGGCCATGATTTCTTCCCAGTCCCACATGAGGGTGGCATGCAAATCAAAGGGAGGGGGAGAGCCTGAGCAATCTCATGTGAAGCAAATAAGTACTCCTCTTTAAAAGAGGCATCTACCTTGGCCTCCAAAGCAGATACCGTATCGTGTAGGGCTTGGTTCTCCTACTCCAACTAGATATCCTCTTCCTTCAAAGTGTTCCTCTTCGTAGCACGACGTATTGATTTTAGCCTTTCCGTATCATAGGCGTGCTTTAATCACTCCATGTCCACCAATGCATCATCCCTGTTATTCTCAGCCTCAGTTATAGCCTTGGTCAGGAAATCCACACTTTTTTCAGACCGGGCCAGATCCTTCTTAGTCTCTTCCAACTTGACCTTAGCAGTATTGGCCGCCTCCTGAAGAGCTATCACCTACTGTCCCATTGCCAAGGTAAACTTGAAAGCTTATAAAAAGGAAAATGTAAGTACCCCTTCTAGAATCACACAGGATAAGGGAGAAGATTGAGAACTATACCTCGTCAAGAAGAGCAGCCCCCTTTATGACTAGGACATTCATAGGCATGGAAGACATAGCTTGCAGACCGCCTCCAGGACACGCTGCCTTGAACCGGTTTAAGACCTCATTCTGACTGGTACCCCATGACCATGAGCTTGAGCGAGGAGGATCAATGGGGGAGCAGTTATGGCATCAATACTCTCTTCCCTTCCCCTTGCACTTTGACGAGCAGCAGTCATGGTTAGAGGAGAAAGAGAAACAGGTTGGGAGGGTCCAACAACCGGGGTAGGCGGTGTTTATCTTTGGGCTTGGCTAGGAGAACCCGGACCCTAGCAAGTCTGGCTGCTATCTCAACCAGGGTGGAACGTGTTGAAGGAGGAGCAAGGGAAGGAGCGGAATGAAGTAGAGGAGACCACGGTGGAGTTGGGGTTGGGATAGTTACTGGCAGGCTCAGTCTAGATGAGGTACTGGCATCGGTACTAGGAAGAATGGGGGATACAGTAGGAGGAGTCCTTTGCGATGTTGGTCCTGTTGAAGAAGGAGAGAGAGATGCAAGAGGCACTGCAGAGACTGTCAGAAAAAGAAGTTAGCATCAAGAAGAAGATTCATAAACTGTAAAGAAGCAAGGAAAATGAAGTTGTATACCTAGGTGCGCAAGTGATACCCTGAGGTAGCGGCCTACCCTATCGGCCTTAAAAGCATTTGAGGTGGGAAACTTGAGGTTTACGTAGGACCGGTTGATTATGTTCCGAAGGAGGCCCTCAGCCTCCGCAGATATACTTCCCTTCTCCCACTCGGCCTTCCCACTAAACTGAGTGGGGACTTTGAACTCCGACCCGTCGATGTGCACCGAGCTACCTTAGTCAGCCCATACAATGACCCAGTCACTGCACCATGGATGGTTCAACTTCTTGTTGGTCCCAGGAACCATGAACTTCAGGGAATTGTTAGGCCTCAAGTAAAATTGACCTTTTGGACCAGGCATCAACGTCGCTACTTGGAATATGTACCGAATCTTATCGAGACCCGGTTCTTTGGTCACCCTGTCTATCTCGAACAGGGATGATCCAGGAATCGTGGTAGAGAGTAGGAACCCTACTTACCACAACTGTGGCATCTATAGTTGGGGCGTCCCCCATTCATGCCTCGGTGGCTGCATCATCCGTATCTTCATCAAGGAGGTCAACCGAAGCATCGGGTTGGTTGCTAAAACCTAGCCTGATGGCTGTATTTCGGTTGGAACGACGACATTGGGATGGGGCAGAGCTCTCAACAGCATCATCTCCACCTCGCCCTCTTTTTCTGGTTATCAAACGAGAACTATCAGTCGAATTGTTCTCACCATGTTCAAGAAGCTTGTCAAGGCTATCCGACGACATTGTTGAATTTGCAAGGAGAGAAGGAAGGACTATTTTTTGGTTTTTGAAAGAGAAAATAGTTTTCTTTGCTGATATCAGATAGTGTGAGTGAATGAAGAAGAATAAGAGCAAGGGGTTTTAAAGGAGAGGCAGACGGTTACCAGAACAGAAAGGGAAAGAGAAAATTGAATGACTAGAGATGTGGGAATGACGGTTTCAAGAAAATCACACCAAAAAGTCCCATTCAAACAAGCAGATCACCTATCACCTGACGCGTGGACAATGCATTAATTACAAGCGTACTATGAGAGGACTTCTTCCTAGATAGTGGAAACTAGTGAGGCAAGATGGATAAAATCCTTCAAGCATTATGGATAGCCTGACTCCAACCCCAATCAAGTACTGATGTTCAAGTCAGGGAGGACTTCTGTTAACCGCCTAAAAAGGCAACGGTCCAAAGAAGAATTTTCTATCCTTACCAAGACATCGTAGAATAGAAGAACAATACAGGGAGCATCCGGATACCCTAGGAAGAAGCCAGGATTTATACATATACACACCATCTATGAATTAGGATTGGGGTCGGGGTCCTTCAATCCCCAAGTATCAGGAAACATTGAAGTCAAGATCCAAAGGATCCCGCTACCACACCATTATAGTTCTTTGATACCTAAAGAGTACTGTACTGCAGTTCAATGATGCATAATATCCCGGTATCGCAATTTCCTCCTAGGACTAGTCTGCTAAGCAGTAGGGATTATGATAACATTAGAGGTTACAACGAGAAAGCTATCAAGGAAGGAAGTAAGGACCAGTATACTAAGGGATCGGGATCAGGACCACGTTACCAGAAGAGTAACATGTAGTAATGTCTGAATATAAGGAAAGTTGACTCTTTCCCGCCATTTGTGAACTCCATTTAAAATGGGAATAGTCAACTCTGTCAGTCTCGCCAAGAAGGAAAACAAATCACTTGATTTCTAGGGATTATTCCCGCGCCTAAGCGAAGCCACCATTAACGTCCCTTTGATTGCTAAATTGACTAAATTAATGAAGTGGACAGCAAGAAAAGGGACCTATAAATATTACAGAACCCTCGAAAGAGGGAGATCAGAGTTTTTTCACTTATCAACTAGTACGAGTTCGCCATCGCCTATTCTGTCAAAAACACCATACTTAAACCCCCCATAAATCATCGTTGTATCACTCAAATATATGTTATTTATCAATGAAAATAGTCATTTCGTTGTCCTTTTGATACATATACTTGTTTTTCCTTATCACTGATCATTTTTGTATTTATCTCATTTATACAGGAAACATATCGGTATCAAATGTGATATCTCTCCAACTGTGACCTACTAAAGTCATGGTTAAAAGTTGTTAATTGGAAATCTAACCCTTTAACATTTTTCCATTAACAATACATGTAAGTTTCTCAAGGTTGATTGGCTGATTTCGGTGGCAAACCACAAATTGGGGTTTGAATTGTAAGGCCAGCTCAAAGGCCCTCTCAAGACCTCAAAGTGATAAGCACTCCAAAGGTATATCTCTTGTGCTTAGTTTTCATTGAAGAGATTAGTTGCACACACACACACACCACATCATGTATGCATGTGTGTTTATTGCTTTCTATGAACAATCTTTTCACTTTTCACACTTGCACATATTGCATATTAGACTAAGTGTGAATTGCCTTTGAAAAGAGAAATCCTCTCTTTACCGCTGCCTGTACCGCCTCTGGTACAAGTGCCTAGGCAGCGATCCAAGCCAGGTCAAAAGACTTGTGGCTTTTGCATGGTCTATACCGTAGCGGAGACACTGCCTAGGGGGCGATCTCCAAGGCATTAAACTCTAGAGCAATCTCGCTCTGTGTACCGCAACGCAAGCACTTACCTTGGGAGCAGTACATGGGGTGGCTCAAACGGAATTTTGTTTTTTAAAATGACCAAAACGGTATGGCTTTGAGGGGATCACTTATATAAGTGCCTCTTAGTCTTTAGGTTAGCCTACATGATTTCAAGATCATATTTTTGACTTAGAAAATTTTCAAGAGAGAAAATCTTTCGAAGAACTCACCTTTAAACACTCAAAACCATTTTCATATGCATCAAACTTCATTTAGCATCATCTAGCTTATCTAGGATGCTTTCTTGCATGGGTTTTACTCAACACACATGCCTTGGTAAGTTTTTCACTAATTTCATCTAATCTTAGTGTTTTACTTGACAAAAAATCTCTTTAATTACTTGTATGTTCTTAGATCATATTCTATTATACAAGATAGAGATTATTGTGTTGTTTTGATTGAGTGTTGTATTGTGATAGCTATGCCTAGGATTGCTTAATCTATGTTAGCTATGCTTTATGCCATGACATATAGCAATTAATATCTAAGATTAATTTAATTGACATCTTATAATCCTTGATAAGCATTTAGTGTAACCTAGCATTAAGTGCATATTTGGATATCTTTGCATATTCACATAGGTTGTTTAATCTCTTTATTAAGAAGTAAGTCTTGAGGCTAAGGTTGCTTAGGCTGCAAGCAAATTGATCTAAGTTCACTTTTAAAGGCATGCGGTAGTAGTAGTGGGTTAGTGACCGTGTAGGATTTGACGTAGTCAACCTAGGTTGTGAACACCATTATAATTAGTGAATTCAAGGATTATGTATGGCGCACATAACAGCCGTGATTTTTCCTTGTTGAAGGTTTCCACGTAAAAATTAAGTGTCATTTAAATTATGCATTTTACACTTGATTTATTGCTTTGACTAGATTGGGGTTATTTTCGTAAATTTGACTAATCGCAAAAATTTGGTAATAACCGGATTAAAATCTATTCACCCCCCCTCTAGATAGTTTTATACACACCAGCATAATTAGTATCAATACATATTGTGTGCTTAAAGACATTTCTAGTTTCCATATGATATTTTGATCACATATTCTATGTTCTAGTGTTTGCATAACACATCATTTGATCACTTTAGAAAGCCTTGGATTAGGCTTGAAAGTCTCAATTAGGTCATGCGGACCGGGATTGAGTAAGGGAGTCTTGACTAGGATCATGCGGATCTGAAAGTTAAGCAAATGTACTTTCTTGAGACACATGCGGTGTTTATGATAGAAATGGGCAAGTTTTTCATTAGTAAAAGGCCTAAGGGTAGGATAGAAGAGATATCCAATAGGAAGTAGACAATCATGCTGATTGATTGCTTTGAGGGTGTAATTCTATCCAACTAGTGAAATGTGGTTTTGCCGGTGGTTGTGGAATCAACCTGTGGATGTTTCCTCGTTAGAGGTTTACAATGTAAAAATACTTGTGCAAGCTTTTCTTCCTCAACTCCCTTTATATTTGAAATTGTTTGTATAAGTTGTAATATTGTGTTTCAAGGAATTTGTAATACACTTAATTACAACTTGTAATTTGAAAAGCTTAATTGTAATATCAAGTAGTAGGCTTGTATATTTTTAATATGTTGTTGTGTAAACAAGTTGTAATATTGTGACTTAGTGAATTTGTGAATACATTTGATTACAACTTGTAAATTGAAGAGCTTAGTTGAATATCATATATTGACAACTTTGTAGATTTACTTGTTATTTGTTCTTTTTAATATACTTGTATATGTTGATGTGAATTAGATGGACTAAGGATGGTGTATTGTGTATAAGTGATAGTTGGTATCTTCGATAACACTCATATTGAAGGTTTAATTGCATGCTCACTAAGTGTTTTACAAGAGTCTCGAAAGAGTTTTTAAAAATTAGAGCTCAACCTATTCAGTGCCCCCACCCAGTTTTTTAGCTCATAACCTTGTAAGAAAGCATTCTCAAAGAAAATGGGCAAAAACATTGAGAAATGGGTAGATTTGGAAGAAACTGTAGCGTATACTACAGCCCATGAAATGAAGACAGACCGCGATTAATTCCAAAAAGTTAGGCGCTGTCTAGCCCGTTGTCTAGGTGAAAGATCATACCGCGGCACAACCTAAGGGGTTTTTAATTATTGTTCATGCCTCAGCAAATGATAAGTAGTGATTGAGAATATTCGAAGTCCGAGTGGGCCAATTAGCAGAGGCTTTTCAAAATTAGGAGCCCAAAAATTTCCCTAGTCATACCGAGCTAGAAAAGGCAATAACAGTGTTTCGAAGTGGTAAGGTGTTGAACAATAATGTGCATGTTGAATTTTATGTCGATTTTGCTAGTTTTTTGGGTACATCGGAAGAAAAAGAGACTTCAAAGGACAAAGAAGTGGATCCCAAACCAAAAGATACATTTCAACTCCATAAATTTTTAAATCCATATGTGCCATCGATTCCTTTTCCAATATAACTTTAGAGTAGCAAGCTCAACCAATCATTCAAGAAGATATACGATATCTTGTTTAAGATCAATGTTAGTTTGCCGCTTTTAGATGTAATTCACAAGATGCCGGCTTATGCAAATTTTTTGAAAGAACTCAACTCCCAAATAAGAAGAATGCATCCAATGAGAAGATTGTAATCCTAGAAGATGTGAGTGCGGTACTCTAGAAGAAATTGCCACTAAAGATCAAGGATCCGGAAAGCTTCAATATCACCATTATAGTAGGGGATACAAGAAAAGAGCAAGCTATGTTGGAACTTAGGGCAAGTATCAATTTGATGCCATATTCAGTATATAAGCAAATGGGCATAAGTGATCTTAAATTGACATCTATGGAGCTTTTACTTACGGATCGATCGGTGAGGCACCCTCATGGTATTGTTGAAGATATGTTAGTACAAGTTGGCAAGCTAATTATACCGGTCGACTTTGTGGTGTTGGACGTCGAAGATGAATACACTAATGAGAAGGAATTGCCAATCTTGCTCGGAAGGCCATTCATGCTGACCGCAAAAGCTATTATAGATGTGCACAATGGCAGGCTCTCGATGAAATAATAGAAGTTGACGTGTTTGAAACCATACGACATCCCATTGGCTCCCATGACTGTTTTACTATTGATGTACCCAAATTAGAGGATTTATCGGACTTATCTTATGAAGACTTGGATGCACTCCTAGAAATATTAGAGGATGAAGCAAAAAAAGTGGTTGACAAGGAGGAAAATGAAAGAGTCACTTCCACCAATTTAGATTTGATGGCAAAATTTGAGGTTCTTCAAAAAGAATTGAAAAAGAATGGTTATTGAAAAAAGTAGAGACACTTTCTCAAGAGATGGAAGTGATGAAAGAAGATTTTGTCAAGAGGATGTAGTTGATAAATGATGAGATAGAGCAAAGGGACAAGCTTTCAGTTTCCCAAGCAATATCTCAAGGCATTGATTAATGAATCTATCAAGCCAACTGCAGAAATCGTATTTGACAAGCATCAAGGTGGGCCAAGTGTTCCTGAAGTTGTCAACAATGGTGATCCAATTGCAAGAATGAGGAGAAGAAACAGAAGGAAAAAGGCGAGCTTTACCATCAAACATGGCCACCAAGAAGGTATCTTTCCTAGATTTGTTCCCGTTTGCCATTATTGCAATGTGAAAGGTCACATTCGACCATGGTGTTACAAAAAACATCAAGCAATGCAAATGAGTGAATGAGAATCAAAAGTATGAGAGTAATAAGGTGAAGAAAGTTTGGATAAGAAAGGATGAGCTTTGGAGAATAGATCATAGTGGGACAATTCGGTTGAAAAAGAGTGATGATGAGTATGTGGTCATTAAATCGCCACTTGCGGAGGGGAGTTTGAGCAAGAAATCTTCAGGGGATGAAAGAACCATGGAGCTATCATGAGTATCACCTGGATGTAAAATAAAGTGATTGGTGGGAGGCAACTCACCTAGGTAATTTAGTTTCAATTTTTTTAGTTTCTAGTTTTTAGTTTTCTTCTTTTTGTTTTTGTGTTTTGAGTTCATACATGCCATGTTTTTTCTTTGTTTGTTGTCCATGCATTTAATGTCATATAAACATTGAGGACAATGTTTAGATTAGGTTTGGGGTGAGGATTAGTTGTTTATGAAGTTTTTGAGTTTTTGTTCAATTTTGCAAAAAGTGCCCTGTTTTGAAATTTTTTACGGTAAATGTTTCTTTAAAACTATACATTTTGTTGAGTAAATAATTTTTTTGTCCACACTGCATTCTTTGTTTTTTCATTATGAATCGAACGATATAAAGAATGTAAAAATTTAGGTGGTATTTCAAAAGTTATGAATGTTTCTTTGACCACAGGTACCAAGAGGTTTAAAGGCTTGTAGCATACACTCAATGCTAATGTGTTCCCTATGAAAGTGGCTTAGTTAGGTTTTTAATTTTTTAGGTTTTAGGTTTGTTTTTAGGTTTTGTTTTTTGTTTTGCTCAAAGACAAGCAAAAGATGGGTTTGAGGGTATTTGATTGGTTTATTTCCATATATGTTTTTGACCCCCGTTTCTTATGTGATATGATTGTTTCTTGAGTAAATTAGGTATTTTTATTATGTTTGAGAGCTTGTGCATGCCATATTCCTTAGAGTAGGTGTTTGGAAGGAAGAAAAGGGCCAAAAACATTTAGAAATGGGCAGTTTTGGAAGAAATCATGGCGTGTACTGTGGCCCATGCAATGAAGACAAACCTCAGTCAATTCCAAAAGGTTAGGCGTTGTCTAGACTACTGTCCAGGTGAAAAACCATACCGCGGCACAACCAGCGATTGTTTTCAGAGAGTTTAGCGTGGTGTAGACCGTAATCTAAGAAGGTGTATAGATCGCGGCACAGACCACTATCGTCAGCATTCCCCATTGCGCATAGAAAACGAGTACGCCCTAATTCATAAGGAGATATAAATACCACCTCGTTTGACAATGAAAAATACACCTCATCAGCTCCCAACCAAATCCTGCCTCCCCAAGATACCTCCCATCACTCAAACACAGACCTCCATCATCAACTTCACCATTGTTGCACTTGGAAGATTGAAGAAGAAGAAGATTTGTTTCAACTAAAGATTACAAAGCTCATTGAAGGCATTCATGGGTTTTATTATTTCTTTCTTTTCTTTCTTTAATCTCACCATGTGACTAAATTCATACTAAGGAATCAATGTGAACCTATGTGATGTTCTTGTTTTGATTTAATTTCATATTTATTCGCAAATACAAATTTAGATTCATTCAATTCATTATATATCTTGATTCTTGATTGGTGTTGATTTACATAAATTCATTGATGCTAGTCTAGGGTTTTGATAACTTATAAATTGAGATTACACTATAAGCCTATAGGTGGTTTTAATTACTTTTCAATTGAATGAATAAAATTTACATTCGACATAAGCCTATGTGAAGGAATTTTGGTTAACATGTTCTTGCACGTAAAGGGTTCTTAGTTATTGTTCATGCGTCGGCAAAGCATGAGTAGTGATTGAGATTGAGAATACTTGGTTAATCTCGCGGTCATACGGTAATATCATAATTAAGATGAGAATTAACCCTAATTTGTATTGAACCTTGTTAATGAAATTAATTGATGAACATTAAGTATTACATATGGGGAGCATCGATTACTTGGTCTTTCCATCCACTGATCACAAACAAATTCTCTATTAATTGCTTTATTAGTTTTATCAGTAGTTTAAATTTCAATCAACATCTCTCAATTTAGTTACTTTTAATTTAATTAGAATTAGAATTATTTATAGTCGATAGATCGCTTTTCCATGTAGAAAGAACTCTACTTGCCGCTGTATAGATCTTTACGATTCGTACACTTGCGAGTTTAGTGAAACATAATTTTCACATCAAAGACCTCCATTGACAAAGATGAAGACGAATATTAGAAAGAAAAAAATAAATAAATAATCTTATTTTGCTAAATAAGTCTTGAATTTGTAAAAATGCCTATAGGTCTCAAATTTTCACAATAAGTTTCGAATTTTCTATAAAAAGTCTCGAATTTACAAAGAAAAAAAAAAGTTTCAAAGGAAAAAACGGATGGAGGGTATTTTTCTAAAACAATACTTTGGTCTTATTTAAATTATAGTTATTTAAATTATGCTAATTTTAAATCCGGAGGAGTAAAGAGTACTATTTTCTCTCTTTTTTTTTTTTTTTATAAAAAAAAAAAAAATTGTAATTAACACTTTGAACTTACAAATTCAATAACGTAACGTAGGTGACATCTTTAAAAAGATTGAACATAAATTTTTGGATATCCAAAAATTGACTTGACTTATGTAAGTTTTGTCGGGTTGACTTTGTACTTTGTAGTCGTCAAAAAGTTCAGGTATTTTTCTCTAAAATAAAAAATATATTAAATATTAGGTTTGTGGTCATGCTGTTATAAATTTTTCATGTCTTGAAGGGGACTGGCTACTGTACGCAGGAAAAAGTATTGGTATCATACCTATACTTTTACAACTTAAACATAACCGTTGGATTGAGCAAAACCTCATCCAACGGTTTAAAATAAATAAAAAATTAAGAGTAAGGTTTACCTACTACCTGTTTCACCGGTTTCTCTCTCATTTTCAATTCTCTTGAAGAAGATGATCTGCACTCCTTACTCTCTCATTACGGAAGAAGACGAAGCTTTTGAGAAGCAATCAAGCTCTGTTTCAAAATCCAAACGCAACAAATCTTTGAAGAGAAGCTTTTTTTCTCTCAACACACGTACAAATTTCATGCTAATGAAATCCAAATCTACCTCAAATCCATGACACTATTTCTATTTAAAGAAAACCTAAATCCAGATCTGAAAAGAAGAAAAATTTGGAAGATCTCTTCCCAACGCCGTCTGAAACGAAGCAAATCTCCTCCCCAAGCAATTTTTCAAATGTCTTTTTTTGGGAAACATATTCAAGAGGATTTTGATTAACGGAGGTGTGTTTGTATCTCATTTTTTTTCCAGATTATTGCTTCCTCGGGTGCAATGTGACCACGGAAGGACGCGCCGTCGATCTGGGTGGAAACCCGCCGGACCAATGGCCGGAAACGGTGCTGGAACGTCGGGTTGCAGTCGGGTTGAACATGGGTTGAACATGGTCTTAGGGTAGGCGGGTCGGGTAGGCTAGTGAAGAAGATGACGTGACGTCATCATGACGTCACGCCGATGCAAGCAGAAGGCACCCAAAACGATTCGTTTCATTAATTACGTGGCAGGTTTCACTGATTTGAGTGGCAAACTACCGTTTGGACCCCTGATGCTTTCCATATTCACAGAATCTTCAATAGTTGCTCCATATTTTCATGTTAGCCCCTTATTTCTTACACCAACTCTCTTGAACTTCCTAAATACATGAAATACTCGGTTAAGCCATCAAAATCCCGGTTAACCATCTTAATCGTGTAAATGGTCCAAAAAGCCCTTATTTATTATTTTGTTTCATTTTTTTATAACATATTTTATTTATTTTCTAAATTAACCAATTAAAAAAGAAAAATAAATAAAGAAACGTGATAAAGAAAAAAAAAAATTATATGGAGGAGATCTAAAAAATAAAATATTGTTTAATCTACTTGGAGATGTATTGTTAACCTTACTATATTTGATTGTTTATTAATTTATTAAAATTTAATTTTTAAGAAGTTTTGAAGTTTATTATTAATTATTTATAATTGATTTTTGAAATTATTATTGTAAAATTTATATCGATTTGTAAGTGGAAATTATTAATACCAAATATTTAATTTACAATTTGGGAAAAAATCGAAATTTTGAAGATAAATAAGTAATTGAGTATAACAATTTGGCGTGTCCATAACTATTGAATGTACTATTGGAATAAATTTATGAGTCTTGTAAAATAAGATCATATAAATATTAAATAGATAGTTTGAAACCATATAAATATTACCATAAAACTAATTAGTACACTCATATCTAAATTTTTTAGGAATAAATAGTACCCTTTATTGAAATGAATATATTCATTTTAATATATTTTATTTATAAACCCTTTTAAATTATTAATACACGCAATTTATATATATATATATATATAATAAAATCATATTAACAAACCATTTTGTAATGATGATCAAATTTACTTTTGAAATTATCTTGAATGTAGGACTCTTATGAAAGAGATTATGTAGAACGAGATTGTGTAAGGGTCAACAGAATTTCAATCTAGAATTCTCTTATATATAAAGTTACATTGAAAAAAAAAACTCATTAATATTTACGTCTATCTTAAAAAAAAAAAAAAAAAAAATATTTGTTTATTGATAAAGTTCATAACTAGACATAAAAGAAAGACAGACAAAAAAAAAAAAAAAAAAAAAAAAGGTAAAATAATACTTACCTATGTATGATCAGAGTTTTATAAATTAGATATCAATCCATTTTACCTCGGCACCTATATTAAATATCAATCCATTTTATTACAAATCAGTGTGGCATGACAAATGCATGCTAAGGATACTTGGACTAAATTAGATTTAAATGCACTATATATTCTCATGTTTGAGCCGTATGACAGAATGAGGTGCTAAATAATATTTGATTGTACATTATTTGGGATATGATTCTATTGTCAAATTATTATTTCAATTATAATAATATGAAGAAAAAATAAAAAGGCTTACAGCTAAAATTTGAGTTGATATACCATGACCCTATTTCTAATTAATAAGAATATTATTACAATTTGTTTTAAAAGTAAAAATTATTAAAATTAATGCAGCTCTATATCTCTTTAGGAAAAAAAAATATATTAAAATTAATAACTAAAAAATTTGTAAAATTTTAAATATACTAAATAAAGTGTATTTAGAAAAAGAGTGCTAAAAGATAAATTTGGATTGCAAGGAGAAAATCACTTAAATATATAGTTACAATTAATTAGAAATTAATAAAAATATTATTTGGTATACATACAAATATAATTTTGAATGCAATAATTAAATACTATTGATAAAACATTATAGGGAAAAAATCGATTTGTAAGTGGTTTATTATTAATTATTTATAATTGATTTTTGAAATTATTATTTTAAAATTTATATCGATTCGTAAGTGGAAATTATTAGTACCAAATATTTAATTTACAATTTGGGAAAAAATCGAAACTCAAAACTCCTAAAGATAATGAGTAAGTATAACAATTTAGGGTATCCATAACTATTGAATATATTATTGGAATAAATTTATAAGTCTTGTAAAATAAGATCATATAAATATTAATTGGATAGTTTAAAACCATATAAATATTAAATGGGTGCGGATATTGCCACTCATAAAACTAATTAGTACACCCATGACTAAAATTTTAAAAATAAATATTACCGTAAGCACTCATCCTAATGTCAATAGTACAATTTATTAAAATGAATATATTCATTTTATTATATTTTATTTAGTCAATAGTACAATTTATTGAATAAAGCTTTTGATGGTGTGTATATGATTTATATTACAAATTTTGTTTATTTGATTTTTTGTAAGATATTAATTATATATAGAAAATTTTAATTAGATTTTTGACAAATTTTACTTTGTATTGTTGATAGTTTTCAAATCTTGACAGTTAAAGAATGTCAAAAGTTGCTTGACAGTTTTTTCACTGTTCAAACCTTTCTTGACACAGCCTTCCTTGACAGTTTTCAAACTGTCAACAAGGGGGTTTATTGTCAATAAAAATGATTTTTCTTGTAGTGGATGGCATTTCCTTTGAACTAAATATACCAACAAACATTATTGCTTTCCAAATGAAAAGTAGACTCATTTTGTGTTCCCAAAAGAAACATTCTTTTTACTCTTTTGTGTGTACATAGGTGGACTTATAATGGTGTTGTGTTTACTTGAATGGTGGTTTGGTAGCTAAAGGATGTAACTCCTTAAAAAAAAAAAAGATACAACTCTTTTATAAATTCCACTGGTTGTAATGTTAGGTTGATTTTTTTTGTGTAATGACATTTTTCATATTATTTTGTGAAAAATATTGATATATAGGAGTTAAGAAAATTTAGGTGTTTTTTTTTAATGGATGATCTTACCAATTTTAATTTTATTTTTGTATTCTCACAATTTGGGAAAAAATAGAAACTCTTTAAAATGATAAGTTTTTTTTTTTTTTTTTAACCAATCCTTTTTCTTGTTTTATAAATTAATTATTGAAATTTATGTACCAAAATTATTCATTTTGTTATATATATATATATATATATATATATATATATGAGGATACATTGTTATTTTTTTAAGCTACTTGGAGATGTATTGTTACCCTTGCTATATTTGAATGTGTATTAATTTATTGAAATTTAAATTTGAAGAAGTTTTATATCTACAAATTATTTAAATTTAAAAAAGAAAAAAAGAAAAAAAAAAACTCATTTATATCTACAGCTATTTAAAAAAAAAAAAATTATTTTGTTTATTGAAAAAGTTCAAAATTAGACATAAAAGAAAGACAAAAAAATGAGAGTAAAATAATACATACATCTGTATGATTAGAGTCTTTTGAATTAGATATCAATACATTTTACCTAGATACTCATATTAAATATCAATTCATTTTATTACAAATCAGTATGGCATGACAAATGCATGCTAAGGATACTTTTACTAAATTATATTTAAATGCACTATTGTCATGTTTGAGCAGTATGACGATATGAGGTTTTAAAATAATATTTGATTGTACATTATTTGAGATATGATTATTTTAGTTATAATGATATGAAGGAAAAAAAAAAAAAAAAAAGGTTTACAGCTAAAATAATTCTCAAACTTTTTTCATTGAATTTTACATCCATAAAAAAATCAACATCCAAGTTCAAAAGCTAACATGTTTAGACATAAAAACATGTATCTTTTACTTTAATTACCATCAATTATTCACAGTATAAAGAAATAAGTATTAGATTCTCATTCCCATGTAAACATTATCCCATATCAAACTGCCCCTTATGGGTTAAGGTCAGAAATTTGAGTTGATATACCCTAACCCTATTACTAATTAATAAGAAAATTATTACAATTGGTTTAAAAAATAAAAATTATTAAAATTAATGCAGCTCTATATCTCTTTAGAAAAAAAAAAATATTAATACAATAGATAACTATAGAATTTTTAAAATTTTAAATTTTTAGAATCAAGTGTATTTTCAAAAAGGAATGCATAAAGATAAAATTGGATTGCAATGAGAAAATCATTTAAATATATTGTTACAATTACTTAGAAATTAATAAAAATATTATTTGACATACATACAAATCTAATTTTGAATGCAAGAATTAAATACTACTCGTAAAACATTATAAGGAATAGATTAATTCACCTTTAATGCATATATATATATAATAGAAAAATAGAAACTAAAACAAAAGAGGAGAGGAATAGATTAATTTATATTATTACAATTTATTATGATAAAGTAGTTTCCATCAACACTGAAGTTGTTCCCGGGAAATACTTTGATGTTCACTTCAACGTCAAAGTGGTTTCGATAATGTAAAAGTTGTTCCCTTTGTTAAAGTCGAGTGGTTCCCAGAAACAACTACAACGTTGGTTAGAACGTTAAAGTTGTTTCCGTCAACGTTGAAGTTGTTCCCGTCAACATTGAAGTTGTTCTCAACGAGTAGTTGTTCCCGGGAACAGCTTTGACGTTCATTGCAACGTTAAAATGGTTTCTATAACGTAAAAGTTGTTCCTTTTGTTAAAGTCGAGTGGTTCCCGGAAACAACTACAATGTTAGTTAGAACGTTAAAGTGGTTTCCGTCAACGTTGAAGTTGTTCCCAACGAGTAGTTGTTCCCGGGAACAACTTTGACGTCCATTGCAACGTTAAAGTAGTTTCCATAACGTAAAAGTTGTTCCCAACGAGTAGTTGTTCCCGGGAACAACTTTGACGTTCATTGCAACGTTAAAGTAGTTTCCATAACGTAAAAGTTGTTCCTTTTGTGAAAGTTGAGTGGTTCCCAGAAACAACTATAACGTTGGTTAGAACGTAAAAATGGTTTCCGTCAACATTTAGTTGTTCCCAAGAACAACTTTTACGTTCATTGCGACGTTAAAGTAGTTTCTATAACGTAAAAGTTGTTCCCTTTGTTAAAGTCGAATGGTTCCCGGAAACAACAACGACGTTGGTTAGAACGTTAAAGTTGTTTCCGTCTACGTTGAAGTTGTTCCCAACGAATAGTTATTCCCGGGAACAACTTTGACGTTCATTGCAACGTTAAAATGGTTTCCATAACGTAAAAATTGTTCCTTTTGTGAAAGTTGAGTGGTTCCCAGAAACAACTATAACGTTGGTTAGAACGTAAAAATGGTTTCCGTCAACATTGAAGTTATTCCCAACGATTAGTTGTTCCCAAGAACAACTTTTACGTTCATTGCAACGTTAAAGTAGTTTCTATAATGTAAAAGTTGTTCCCTTTGTTAAAGTCGAATGGTTCCCGGAAACAACAACGACGTTGGTTAGAACGTTAAAGTTGTTTCCGTCTACGTTGAAGTTGTTCCCAACGAATAGTTGTTCCCGGGAACAACTTTGACGTTCATTGCAACGTTAAAGTGGTTTCCATAACGTAAAAGTTGTTCCTTTTGTGAAAGTTGAGTGGTTCCAAGAAACAACTATAACGTTGGTTAGAACGTAAAAATGGTTTCCGTCAACATTGAAGTTGTTCCCAACGATTAGTTGTTCCCAAGAACAACTTTTACGTTCATTGCAACGTTAAAGTAGTTTCTATAACGTAAAAGTTGTTCCCTTTGTTAAAGTCGAATGGGTCCCGGAAACAACAACGACGTTGGTTAGAACGTTAAAGTTGTTTCCGTCTACGTTGAAGTTGTTCCCAAAGAATAGTTGTTCCCGGGAACAACTTTGACGTTCATTGCAACGTTAAAGTGGTTTCCATAACGTAAAAGTTGTTCCTTTTGTGAAAGTTGAGTGGTTCCTAGAAACAACTATAACGTTGGTTAGAACGTAAAAATGGTTTCCGTCAACATTGAAGTTGTTCCCAACGATTAGTTGTTCCCAATAATGACTTTTATGTTCATTGCAACGTTAAAATAGTTTCTATAACGTAAAAGTTGTTCCCTTTGTTAAAGTCGAATGGTTCCCGGAAACAACAACGACATTGGTTAGAACGTTAAAGTTGTTTCCGTCTACGTTGAAGTTGTTCCCAACGAATAGTTGTTCCCAGGAACAACTTTGACGTTTATTGCAACGTTAAAGTGGTTTTCATAACGTAAAAGTTGTTCCTTTTGTGAAAGTTGAGTGGTTCTCAGAAACAACTACAACGTTGGTTAGAACGTTAAAGTGGTTTCCATTAACATTGAAGTTGTTCCTAAGAACAACTTTGACGTTCATTGCAACGTTAAAATAGTTTCAATAACGTAAAAGTTGTTCCCTTTATTAAAGTTGAATGGTTCCCGGAAACAACTATAACGTTGGTTAGAACGTTAAAGTGATTTCCATCAACGTTGAAGTTGTTTTAAATGAGTAATCATTCCCAGGAATGATTTTGACGTTGATTGGAACGTGAAATTGGTTTCCATAACGTAAAAGTTGTTCACCAATGTTTACTTAATTTATATTTTAAAAGTAATTTATTTTATATTTAATTACTTATTTTCACAATTTCATTATATTTTTTTTTATGATAAATGTAATTTTATTGCATATTAATATCATTTTAAATATATTTTCAAATGTAATAATATTATTTATTAATATTATTCTACAAATATTTACAATTCTAAATTTTAATATAATTTTATTATTTATTAACTTTATTATAATAGGTTTCAATTTTTCTATATTTAATATAGTTTTATTATTCAATTAATATATAATAAAAAAATGTACAAAAAAAAAAAAAAAACCAATTGTTAGTGCTGTTTTGGGGAGAAACCGGTTTTAACCGGTTGTCCCAAAAACTCAAGCCCCCTTTTTGTACCAGTTGGCAGCACAAATTAATTGCCATGATACTTCTCACTTTCAACGAGGTATACTAGCCAACTCCCTTTTGAACTCAAGGGTCTCGACTCTCGAGGAGTCAAGGTTAGATAAAAGTTGTCTGTAAAAAGTCACACATGAAGAACTCTCAAAAGGGATCAAGATTCCCTGCCTATCTCATTTTTATTCATCTTTTAAATATCTATCGACATGTGGCACTAAACAAATGGATAAATAGGATTAATTTGCTTTGGTATTTTCTCTGTGCTGCATAACAAACGACTTCATTTAGATTAGTTGCTTTAGGAAATAAAATTAAAAAATTAAAAAAAAAAATCATTTTCAGTAAAATATATATATTACACACATTTCTACTTCATCTTAAGTAAAAATCTGGACAATGGTGGAGTAAACCCAGAAATCTAATCATCATTAATCTGATTTTTTTTTTTTTTCTTATACCTTCATCAAACACATATATCTTCATCAATCCAAATCCAAACACAATTGCACTTCATCTCAAAAAAATATATCTATAAAATGGTGGAGCAAACCCAACAATTCACCATTTTCCAGATTTTTCTTGTATAGTTGTAGTGAATATTTGGGGATAACAAGTACAAAGAAAATGATGTGGACAACTATGACTATACTCAAATCTTCATATTCTTCTTTCTCAATCATTATCTCAACATCAATTAAGAAAATCAAAGAAAAATGATATGAAAAAAAAAATTAAAGAAAAATAATTTTTTTTTAAGAGATTGGGAACCCAGATCTTTGTCTTCTTCTTTCTTAAAAGAAAAAAAGCAAAGAAAAACATGGAAATAATGAAGTTCTTTAATCATTAATAACATCAATTAAAGAAAAAAAAATTAAAATAACTTCTTTTTTGAAGATCTGGAAACTCATATTTTCATATTCATTTTTCTCAATCATCATCAACACTATTGTCTTTTCAATCATCATTGTCAATTAAGGAAATCAAAGAATTTTTTTTTTAAAAAATAAACTAAATAATTGAAAAAGGTGTAGTAGATCATCGATGATTTCTATGGAAATATGGGGAGGAGAACAAAGGAAGAAAAAAAGAAGAGCATTAAATTATCCAAAAACCAAAATCTTATGTCTTGCAAACGAGGCAGCAAGAGTCTTATTTTCTCATAAATAAATTTCCAATCAAGAAAACCAAAAACCCATGTAGGTTTTTCTGAGTAAAAATTTGAAGATCTAGAGATTGGGAAAATGGTAGATCCATGAGAGAATCAAGAGGGATTTTGGTTAAGAAGATTTATTATTATTATTATTATTATTGGTTTTTGTTGATTTTGGTTAAGAAGATTTATTATTATTATTATTATTATTGGTTTTTGTTTCTGGATCTCCTTCATTTGAGCTATCGATCTACAATGAGCCTGGTCTCCTTTGGAGGAGGTTTCCAATAACTTAAAAAAAAAAAAAAAAAAAAAAAAAAAAAAAAAACGTTTTTGATGTATTTGGGTGTTTTTATTTATCATTGAAATTTTCTTCGATTTGCTTGGTTTCCAGATGATGTTGAATTTGGATTTGGGTTGTTGTTTTTGTTTTTGTTTTTCTTAGAACAAGTGTCAAGAGAGATTTTTAGATTAAGGAAAAAAAATTGTTGTTGTTATCTGTTTAAACATGTTTGTTAGGAGAAAGAGGGGAAAAAATAAAGGAAAATTTAGACGAGGGAAAGGAAATCAGGAGAAAGAGAAAAAATAAAAATAAAAATAAAGGAAACTAATCTCAGCCATTCTGTTCCTTGTCTACCACATGTCAGCAGATGCTTGGAAGTTGAGCACAAATAAGATGGGTAGGGGATTTCAATCCATAACGATAACTTAATTACTGATTCGTGATTAACGTGTTTATTAAAATCATAATGAGATTATACGAGTCTCACATATAAATGAGGAATTAAGTTCGTGCTTGGAAGGGAACATGATTCTTCTATCTCCCACCTAAGGAATTAAAGTGATGTTTGGTTATCATGGTGGAATAGTAGTTGGAATGGTGATGAGAATGAGAATGATAATGGAAAGGAAAGAAAAAAGGCTCAATAATAGTATGTAAGCCCTCTAACACACCCTTTCACGTGCCAGACCGAATGGCTTAACACGTGGACCAAACTCAAATACATATGCAGATTTCATAACAAATACAGAAACAAATGCACGTGAGGGGGCTTGATGTGGACCAAGCTCAAATACATATACAGATTTCAAAACAAATTCAGAAACAAATACACGTGAGGGGAATTGAACCCAGGATTTTTGGGGACCAAATCTCTGATACCATGTTAGTAACCAATAGACCCAAAAACTTAAGCTTACAAAAAATAGTATTTAAATGCTTTAACAATTTTCCATAAAACTAAATACTACAATCGACTCTTGAAAGTCTATATTTATAAAAGTCCAAAAAGTCTTAAAATAAAATCTAGACAATCATAATAGTCTATAAATAAAATCCAAAGACTCTTTCAGAATCCTAAAAGTCTAGTCCATATAATCATAATAATCCTAAAAGTATAATCCTAATTATCCTAATAGTCTTGCAAATCTATAAAATCTTTGCACCCTAAAATGGTTTATTAAAATCCCAATCCAATACATCCCCTTAATTGATTCTCTAAACACGTGAGAAGATTAATTTATTTAGGATAAAAAACAGTGACAAATTCATAGTGATAGAAGGAAAAAGATGTGTTCCATGAGAGAGTATTGATATTAAATATTTAATGCATGGGATGTTTCTACGAAGTTGAGTAGAAAGCAACTTCTTAGAAACAGCTATTCTTATATATTCCACATCACATTGCCTTAGCATCTACTCCAAGCAAGAGTCAAGGAACCAAGTCAATCTCTATCTCAGAAACATTCAAACACCACATTTGCAAATGCAAGTGCACGAATAAATGTGTCTTTTTTCCCTCCAGGCGATTCAAGAATCGAATCGAATCGACAGCGAACATTAGCTAAGCAGCATCTCGATTCATCTCCTCTACTTCTTATCATCAATAAGGTAAGTGCCTATATATATGTATATATATATATATACATATATATATATATATTTATATATATATCGTCTGTTATTACTTTTAACTTTATTCTTCTTGATGCTATGATGCAAATATAATATGTAGTCGGAAAGAGAAGATCATATTCATATATATATATATATATATGGTTCATAATCTATGATCTATATTCTTCATGCTGATATATTTTATATCAGGACGAACTGACGGTAGAAATGCTATATATATATAATATTTAACCAAATCAATTAAAAGATGTAAAATAACAAATAATTTGTAAATAGATTTTTATATTGATTGAGTTTTTTTTTTTTTTTTTTTTTTTTTCTTTTACTAAAATGAAAATGGATCGACCTTTATAGAGGCTAGAATGCTGAATGCTGATAGAACAAGATTACATTAATACTAACAAGCAACTATTAACAAAACCAACATGTAACCTTCTAACAGCTACAATCGACAATAGCAGACTCTACTAACTGGCAATACAAGAAGTGCACACAATAACCTGCCAACTAGTTGACTCTACTAACCCTAATCCAGGGCCGACCTTAGGGGTAAGCCCAAGAGGCAATTGCCTAGGGCCCCCGTTTTCAAAGGGTCCCAAAATTTCGTTTACTATGTATTTCTATCTAGAGGCTTGAGTGTTTTTTTTTTTTTTTTTTGGTAACAGCTCAATCAGTATATTGTGCTGCAGATAATTCAATGAGTCCAAATATTTGTTTTAAAATAAGCCCAACAATACTAAAAAATGGCCCACGATTTCTCTAATGCCTATTGCCCAATTCATTTACTTTTTCTAGTTTCACAAGCCCAATTCAGCTCTTTAATGTCCATTGCCCACAAACCCTTTTCTAGTTATAGGGTTTCAATTCACCAAACGTAGCTGCCACCTGCCGCTGGATCTGTGTGTGTGTGTGTGTGTGTGTGTGTGTGTGTGTGTGTGTGTGTGTGTCTAAAGTCTCAATCCCATATCCCCATCCATTCAAGCATCTCTCTCTAAAGTCTCTCTCTGTTTTTATTTATTTTTTGTTATATCTTACAAATTGTAATTTTTCTTACAAGTTATTATTGACTTACTAACCAATAAAATCCACACGAAATAGTGAATAATCTCTTGGTCTCTTGCCTATTAATTTACTTATTTAAATTGAAATGATTGTTTGATTTTAAATAATCCTAATTATAATTTTATGAATCCAAGAGTATGCCTATGGTTTGCGGGACTGGTTTGATTGGTTATTTATTTATTTATTTATTTTATATTTATTTAAAGTTTGAATTTTATAATTTAAAAAGCTCAACTTGAATCTGTTCTTCAACAATGTGGGTCAGTTTGTTAGTTTTGTGGTTGGATATGTAGTGCTTCACGGTTTTATAATTTATACCGAAAAAACCTATGAAAACAAATAAGGGGCCCCTGTTTTGGATTTTCGCCTCATGCCTCACAAAAGTCAGGGCCGACCCTACCCTAATCTAATTTGGTTTAATCCTACATAGCTCCCCTTAAACCAAGTTTTCCATAGCTCATAATGCACAAAGTTTTCTTAAGTTTTAGAAATGAATCAACTTTGAGCGGCTTCGTGAATATGTCTGCAACCTTCTCCTCAGAACAATAGTACTCTATCATGATCTCGTTGTCCTTTACCAAGTCTTGAATGAAATGAGACTTGATGTCAATGTGCTTACTCCTACCATGATAAACTGGCAGTACTCTATCACGATCTCATTGTGGACGACTGGAAGATTTTGCTAGATGTGGAGTCAAATGGGATGGTGGTGTCATAGGGGTAGTTTCCTGACCAATATCCTCCAGATTAATACCAACGTTTGAAGTGTCTAATGTTGGGTTTGCGTCGAATCCAAGCTTTTTGTGGAGTCTTTCTAAGAACACTTCTAGTAGGGCACCTGTTCAACAAATAGAACGCACAAGCAACTGCATCTCCTTAAAAACCTTTGAGTAAATTCTTCAAGTACAATATACACCTGACCATATCCATGACTGTTTTATTCTTCCTCTCAGCTATTTCATTCTGTTGAGGAGTGTATCTGGTTATCAGTTGATGATTGATGCCATGTTTTGCAAGAAACCATCGCAGGCAATGTATTTGGTGCCTTTGTTCATTCTTAGAGTTTTGATAGATGTTCCACTCTGCTTCTCAACATTCGCCTTAAATCTTTTAAAGGCATTACAAGCATCTGACTTTTTGCTGCAAGAAATACACCCAAGCCTTCCTGCTAAAGTCATCAATAAAGGTAATCAAATACCTTAAATTCCCATTTGATGGAGTCTCCACTGAATATAAATTTAAGTGCACCAGCTCCAAGGGCCTACTGGCTCTCCATGACTTCCCTATAGGAAATGAGTCTCTATGCTTCTTTGTAAAGACACAAGTCTCGCAAACTCTATATGGAGGATTAATGGAAGGTAATCCTTAAACCGTCTTCCTAGATGCGAGCAGCTTCAAACTTCCAAAATTCACATGGTCATACTGCAAGTTCCACAACCAATTTTCATCACCAATCACTAAACTAAAGTTAGGTAAATTATTACCATCAATAAGCAGCGGAAACAAACGATTTTGTGACATTTTTACCTTTGCTATTAACCCTTTATGTTCACTGTTTTGTGGTGCAAATCCCTTCGTGGATCAGTATGTCATATCCCTTCTCTGAAAGTTGTCCCACACTCAATAATTTATGATGCATGTTTAAAACAAACAATACGTCTGAGATGACATTCTTAAACTAGTCCTTCAAAGTGATAGAGATTATGCCCTTCCTCATCACTGACACATTTGAGTCATTGCCAAACTTCACCGTTAAAATAAAGGATTCATCCAACTGAGAGAACATCTCATTCTTACAACACATGTGGTTGCTGCAGCCCGTATCCAGAAACCATTTGTTCTTGGCTCAATCCTATGCCATGTTGCATGCTAGCAACAGTGTTTCTGAATCACCATCTTTTGCAACAGTTGCCTAGAAATCTCTCATCTTCAGTTTGCACTCACTTTTGTAGTGGCCAAATGTTTTGCAATTAAAACACTGAATTTGAGATTTATTCCTTTGATTAGTGTTATTGCCCCTCTAGCTATTCTTTGACCCCATTATATTGACTCATAATTCCTTTGGATCTCATCTTTGCCTTGCTTAAGGCTTAACTAGCTTTGTAGAGCTTACTCCACCTCAATTTCAAACTTCTCATCAAAATGTTGTTCATAGGCTTGGAGTGAGCGTATCAACTAATCCAACGCCATCGTCTCGAGATCCTTGGATTCCTCGATAACAGTCACTTTGTACTCATACTTTGCATTCAGTGTTTGGAGAATCTTCTCCATAATCTAAACATCTAAAATCATTTCACCGTTGCACTTCATTTGATTGATAGGTACCAATCTTCATGATAAATAATCTGTCAACTTCTCTATTTTTTTTCATCTGGTGAAGCTCCAACTTTCTCCGCATGGTCTATAAGCAAACTTTCTTCATCTTTTAAACTCTTCTATATGTGTTCATCAAAAAATCTGACACCCGTTTTGCTGAAGTTGTGTGTGTAATCTTCTAAAAAAACATTGGATCCTGAGATTGATTAATGAAAAATTACGCATTCACATCTTTCTGGTTAATACATACGAGACAGAAGAAGCCCATCTTCAGACTTTGCGAAGAAATTACGTACTTCTTCAATATGAGGAATCAAAACAAATTTCTAATTATTGTTCGCAGACATTAAACCTTGTTGTACAAAGGAAGGCTAATGACGAAGATGTGTCAGATCTCCAAGTTTTGAGGAATATATATATATATATATATAGATATATATATATATATATATATATATATATATTTGACTTTGACAAACCAATTCGAGGCTAAGGTAGGTGATAATCCATGAGTTCCCGTAAGTGTGAAAATGTTGTGGAAAGTCTAGGCCTTGAAACGTCTTAGGAAATTCGGAAAACCTCTATTGTGGAGACCCTAGTAGAGGAACTTCAACAAGAGATAGATTATCCTTAAGAGGATTTTTTTTTTTTTTTTTTTTTCAGTTGAAGAATTGATTATCTCTTGTAGAATTGAAGTTCTCAGTGGTGAGTTTGGGAATATTGATGACAATATTGATTTTGTATTGTGGGTGCATGGTTCATGAATTTTTTTGAAGACATGCATCTAGATACTTTAAAAGATTCCTGAAGAAGATGGTTCTCGGAATAGAATCACTGCTACAAAAAACGCAAAAGAAATCGGTTATTTTACATGGAAGAAATCGGTTTTTCAAATTTTTAAAACCAATGTCTATTTGAGTGATTTAGAAAACAACGCGCTAAAGACATTTGTTTTTAACCGATGTAAAAACACGCGAAAACACATCGGTTATATATAAAACCGATTTAAAAATCGGGACGTAAAATTGATGTATTACAAAAATCAATCTCGCCGTCCGACTGCTCCACTGTCGTCCGGCCCACCCCCACCTCTAATCATAGAGAAAAACTTACCTGCACCTGGTGCAACATTCAGCACATGCTGAGTGTTGCACCCCAGCCAATCAACTGTTGACACCTCATCCAACTCATCCAACTCACCATCCAACTCAGCCAACCAACTCAGCAGACCACCCCACCCCACCCAACCCAGCAGCCCAGCAGCAGAAGACGACGGCGTCGGCCACGTGAAGCGACGACGGCGACGACGGCGACGGCGACGCGAACGGGAGGCTCCCGTTCACGTAGCCGTCGTCGCTGCACGTCCGGCGTCGCCGTCGCCGTGTCGTCGCCGTCGTCTTCTGCTGCTGGGCTGCTGGGTGGGGTGGGGTGGTCTGCTGAGTTGGTTGGCTGGGGTGCAACACTCAGCATGTGCTGAATGTTGCACCAGGTGCAAGTAAGTTTTTCTCCTAATCATAATGAGGATTAATTGTTATTATGAGGAATTGAACTTGCAACCTTAAAGTCAAAGTGGTAAGCCTTTACCACCTGACTATAAGATTGGATGTGTTAACAATTGCATAATATTTATATATAACCTATATGAGTTGCTAGGAAGAAAAAAAAAAAAAAAAAAAACTTGTTTGATAAATTTAAATTTACTAAAATAATCAAAATTCTAATTTCTACTACAAACATATATTAAAAAAAAATTATTGGTGGGTTTATTTTTCATTTCATTTTTTGTGTGGTTTTGTGTTCTGCCGGAGATATTTTTGTGTAAACTTTTTTCTTAAAACTGTATCTTTTGGCAAGGAAATAAATTTTTTCGTCCACATCGGGTTCTTCGATTTTTCGATACGAATCCAAAATTATGATCAATTATTCAGTCAAAGGTCAGAAGCGATTGGAGATATTTTTGTGCAAACGTTTTCCTTAAAGCTGTATCTTTTGGCAAGGAAATAATTTTTTTTGTCCATGTTGGGTTCTTCAATTTTTCGATACGAATCCAATGGAATAAAGAACGTAAAATTATGGGCGGTGTTTTGAAAGTTATGATCAATTATTCAGTCAAAGGTCAGAAGCGATTGGAGATGATCAATTTTTGTGCAAACTTTTTCCTTAAAACTGTATCTTTTGGCAAGGAAATAAATTTTTTCGTCCATGTTGGGTTCTTCAATTTTTCAATATGAATTCAACGGTATAAATAACGTAAAATTCTGGGTGGTATGTTGAAAGTTATGATCAATTATTCAATCAAAGGTCAGAAGCGACGTGAATCCGCGAGAGATGTTTTCATCGCTCATTTTCACACTTTTATAAATTGATTTTTGGAATATTTTCTGAATGAAAAGTGTTTGTTTGCATGTCTAATTTCTTGTGTCAAAATTTGAGAAAATAACGTTGAGTATTTTTAGAGATGCGCACTTGAATGTGGACATAGGTCAGATTTGAATTTCAGCAGAATTTTGCTTTTGAATCCATATCGGGTTTCCTAAAAACCGTTGTCTTTTCAAACCGCAATATTTAAGGCATCAGGTTTAATGGAAACTAATTTCTTATTGGAAAAAAATCCATATCAGTTTTCCCAAAAACCGTTGTCTTTTCAAACAGCAATATTTAAGACATCGGTTTTAAGGAAAACCGATTTCTTATTGGAAAATAAATCCATATCGGTTTTCCCAAAAACCGTTGTCTTTTTAAACAACAATATTTAAGAAATCGGTTTTTATAAAAACCGATTTCTAATTTTCTTAAAAATAAGTTATCTAAAAACCGATGTAAACAACCGATATCTTTTAACATTTTTGTAGTAGTCAACAATGCAATTGACTGGAGATCACCCAATTTCGCCAGAAGAATGGCTTTGGTTGTTATGGTTACTTTGGTGGGTATGAACACCATATATCTGAAATATGAGACAATGATGTAGAGTCTTGTTCAAAGGGGGCAAAGTTTGATAAAATAAAACCAATTTGTGTATTATTTTTATTTATTATTTCATTATCAGTTGATATTAGATTAGTCTTTATCATGTTTAGATTAGATTTATTTTAGTGTTTAGTTTTATCATTCAAGTGATTCATTGTGATCAAATTAGTTCTCCATACCTATAAATAAAACTGTAATATTTCAGTTTAATTGAGGAAGTCGATATTAGATTTCACACTTTATCTGTGTGAGTGTGAATCCAAAGTGTTTATCCTTTATATATATATATATATACCCGAAGTGTTTATTTATATTGGATCCTACAAAGAGTTTTAGGATTTCTATTATTCGGAACAAGCACAACATTTTTGTTGGGAATTTAAACTGATGAACGCGGAAGCGACATGCCTAATAATTCACACATAATTGATTTCTCTTGTAGTGTTTATGTTATGTTTTTTCTTGGCTTTTGCCTTTGAATAATATCTTGCTTTTCAAAAAAAAAAAAAAAAAATTAACGTCTATAACAGAAAAATAAGATAAGAGAAAATATAAACCAATCACATAACACAATATATACGTGGAAACCCTAAATCAAGGAAAAAACCACGGGCCGTCAGAACAACAGAGAAAAGTCAACAATATGATAAATTATTACAACCATATACTCTAGGATTCTCTCTCTCACAACCCAAACCCCAAACTACCGAGCCTTACCAAGCCCCTAAGCTCACAAACGAACTTTCACTACAACAGATTGGGTCTTTTATGAATTGAGTTTTACGGCGCACATAAAAAACACGTCGTAAATGTTATCTTTTACGGCGCAAATAAAAAACGTGTCGTAAATGCTATTATTCATGACGTGCACACAAATGCACGTCGTAATTGTGATGTATAATTTCTCAAAGACGGCGCGCATTTGAGGAACGCCGTAAAAAAGAGATTATTTACGGCGCGCATATAAGGAACGCCGTAAAAAAGAGATTATTTACGGTGCGCATTTGAGGAACGCCGTAAAAAAGAGATTATTTACGGCGTGCATTTGAGGAACGCCATAAAAAAGAGATTATTTACGGCGCGCATTTGAGGAACGCCGTAAAATAGGATTATTTATGGCGCGCATATGAGGAACGCCGTAAAAAAGAGATTATTTACGGTGCGCATATGAGGAACGCCGTAAAAAAGAGATTATTTACGGTACGCATATGAGGAACACCGTAAAAAAGAGATTATTTACGGCGCGCATTTGAGGAACGCCGTAAAAAAGAGATTATTTACGACGTGCATTTGAGGAACGCCGTAAAAAAGGACTATTTATGAATCGAAAATCGAAACCGCTGGTTCTGAATCGAGAACCGGAACCACCGGTTCCGAATCGAGAATCGAAATTAGGGTCATGTCTAATTCCAAGTACAATTAACGATTGACCCTTTGATCTGACAATATATAATTTTAACAAAATATTTTAATTAAATGTTATAATAAATGTTTTTTAGTATCAATTTGTTTATCATATAAAAATAAAATTTAAATTAGTGGAATCGATCTACAAATAAAATTTTGATTGAAAAATAATAAATAAAAATTTAATAACAAGTAGAGGTTATATATAAATATTATGCTTTTAGTAACACAATCAAAGTAGTAGCAAGGTGGATAAGGTTTGGCGTGGTTCACTCATGAGTGCTGGGTTCAACACTTCATGAGAACACCATTTAATTGTGTATTGTGTGTGGGCGTGGGTGGGTTGTGGGTCATGCATGGCGAGTGGGCGTGGATGGGTGGTTGTAGGGTCGTAAATACATTTTTTTTTAAAACTTATTTACGGCGTGTTTAGTACGTCGTAAAAAAAAGATCATTCACGACATACAGCTGAAAGCCGTAAAATGGGTCATTTACGACGTTCTTTGTGCGCCGTAAAAGGGGTACAATTACGACGTTTTTCAAATGTTATTAACGGCGCGTTTTGTACGCCGTATTTGAGGTATATCATTCACGACATCATCTAAAACGGCTTGCAGATGAACGCCGTAAATAGTCATTTACGGCGTTTTTTGTGCGCCGTAAAAGACCCAATCTGTTGTAGTGTTTACATCATGGCTCTTAGTGCACAACGCTCATTAGGTCCTTCCTCAAGTACACCCCCTCCCGAATATCCCTAAGGTCTCCCCTGAATATCACCCACGGATCTCCCTCTTGATCCCCATATATTCCTCGGATCCCTCCCTGGATATTCCAAGGGTTCTCCCCCTAGATCCACCCATTCTCTGATGTTACATGTGTTCTTTTGCTCCACACAAATAACCTAATTACAAGGTTCTATTTATACTAGTTACAGGGAGTTTATACCTATAAGGAAATCCATCTCTTATACGTACAAGACTTTCTTGTTTTACACAAATACTCTTTCCTTTTATGTACATGTTTTCTTGTTCCACGCAAAGAGAAATCCTTTTCTTTCAAACACAAAAACTTCTAAAAGAATTACTTTCTTTTTCCGTTGAAGATTTCCTGTTCCACGCATGCTTATGATTGACTATGGTTCGGATCATGGTTGGCCACCCGCTCCCTATACCGTTACAAGTCACTTGGAATTGATTACTCAGAAAACCGCGATCCATACGCCACGTTAAAACCACTATCCTTACCACATGGCTCTTGATAGTGCTATCCTTTGGAATTGGACCATTAATGTCCTCACCGCTGCGCAATTGCATAGCGTAAGGCACATCACTATACCGATGTGGGAACCGCTATCTAACCCATAGCAGTTTTCTTCATTCTTCAGTTCTTCTTGGTCTTCAAACCTCCCTCAAACACCATCTTCAACTTTCAAACGTTTTCCCACGTCTCTAGGAAGTTTTACATCATTTGAGTCTTGTTTAGTTAACATTGGGTTCACTTAAGAACACGAGCAAAAACCTAACAATTTTGTGCAGTCAAAATCCTTAATTGAAGCCTCATCATTCATCACTTCTAAATTCACATCAACCCTATCGCACCACATTTCAAATTTTTTGAAAGAACATGCGGTGGAACTAAGAAATTGAGATTTATTGCGTGAATAATGGACATTTGATAATTGAACTTAAAGAAAAAGAGTTAATAATTTGATGACTTAAAAGGCTGACAATACATGAGGATGACAACAAGATGAGTATGTGAAATGGCCTACCATTAGTATAACTTGGCACCGTTTGTGTGGCCACTGGCCAGACATATGAGACCATATCATCAATCATGGCGAGATTTAGTGGGTGTATAATTATAAAATGACTCATTCATGTTTAATACAGCTGTCATGTAAATTAATCGATCGTCCTCACAGCTGTTATGTTTTCTTCTAGTATACGCTGAATAATTGAAATTTGTTGCTCATATCTTATTAAACACACAAGTGTGATTGCTGTGATTTGGTAGTGCTCATAAAATCATAAAACTCAGTTTGAGAAACTACCAAAATCGATCAATATAAAAAATTTCTTGCGAAAGTTGGGTATCTGCGAACAGATCAACAAGTAATTTGTTACTTTTTTTTAAGTTAGTTGTTATATTAGTAGAATTTAAATTTAGAGGGGCTATTGTGCAAAAACAAACAAATTTAGGGGGCCGAAGTGAAAACAAATTAAAACTTAGTAATAATTTTGTAACTTTCATATCCAGATTTTAGAGTTTTTTTTCCCCCACTCCCTCCGCCCCTGCATGCATAGAAAGCTATCTGAATTAACATCAACTTGTTAAGGTTTTGATATAATTCCATCCTTGTGGACAAGGTAATATTGTTAATTTTATCATAAAATCTTGTTAGGTAGTGATATAATTAGATAGGTTCCTCTTTTAAAGTTCTTCTTTTTATCATGAAGATGTCTAATCTAATAAGTAAGCTTTGATTATTATTAATGCACTTTTAGTTTACTTTGAAGGGAGGCACAAGTTCTCTCAAATCATAAAATATTTTGATTTTCCCTACATTTTTTTTTTATTCATTTAAAGTTAGATAGAATTTTTGGATTTACAACTTATTGTTAAACTCTAACTTGTAAGAAGAGACTGTCTACAACAGATAATGGTGATTTAAGAAATTGATTTCTCTGAAAACATTAATAGATAAATGTATGTATTGACACTAAATTTTCATTAAGCTTACTCAATTTTCTTGTAATTCTTAATAAAACAATATTATGATGGGAAATAGTATCGGGACTTTTTTTAATATTAGATTTTAAATATAATATGATATATTTTTTTATCTTAATTATTTGTTTTCAAAATTAGTACAAGGCCGGTAGTTACTATTGTTGTTCAAAATGTATGTATAATTACATTTTACATGTTTCTAGGTGATTCGTCTTTTTCTTTATACCATTTATATATATATATATATTTGAAAAAAGCTTTTTATTAGTATTTCATTCTTGATGCTAGTAAATAATTGAATCTAGAACAATTGAACAATTGTCGAGTCATTTAATTTCATTAAATAATAAATATAATATAACAAGATAAGGTTGGTCCAATGGTTCAGCCCCTCACACTCACATTAATAATAAATATAATATAAATTTATTATCTACAAGACAAAAAAATATGATAACTATAATACTTAAAATAACCCTTATTTTTATTATCATTTCAGAAAAAGACAGGCACAACAATTTTATTTTTAATTTTACAATTAAGGGACATTTATTTTGAATGAATGTTAGTACATGTATTCAAATTGTTACTCTTTCTATTAGGGTAGTAATTCTAGACTCCTCAAAATTTTTTTTCCTAAAACAACTTCTCAGATGATGTGGCATGTGAGTTGTCAACATCTTGTAAATCATGAGTTTATATGGTGAGGGATGTGATATTGACAACTTACATAACACATCATTTGGGAAGTTTTTGGGATTTTTTTTTTTTTTTTTGAGAAGCCTTGTTACTCTAATTATTAGCAAATTGAAAAAAAGAAATACCTCCGTACATACAAAGTTGCAGGTTGCCATTGCAAGTGGTATATAAAAAAATATGAAAAAAATAATAATTTTTTTATTATTTATGAAGACATGATATCTTAATATAAACTTTAAGATATAATTTTTTTTTTTTTTTTTTAAGATTAATGTTACTAATTGTGCCCAAACCGAATTAAGCCTTGTTACTAATTGTGCCACTCAAGTTGACGCAAAAGAGAATTATTTAGAGAATATCACTTAAGTCCTCTCTCTGTGATGATTATCTCTAACAATGTTGTTCGGTATCCATTGGTCTGGATAAATTTGTTAATTAGTTTAGTTCATGTTTCTTGCATTTGGTTGAGGCCTGCATGCCTATTTAGATTAATGTTTTGGGGTCTATGCGCCCCTCCTCTTTCGATTTTCTTTTCCTTTTATTGTTCTTCCTTTTTATTTTCTATTTATATATATGGTTTTGCCTAGAGGTTTTTTCAGCATATGATCGTATGTGATGCTTTTTTCCTCCAGGTCGGTCCAATTAAAAAAAAAAAAAACTAATTAATAAAAAAAGAAAGAGAAAGAAGATATTATTAATAGGGAAAAAATTAAAAATGTCCCTCTAGTTTGACCTATTAGCCGTTTTGGTCCCTTTTGTTCAAGTTTTTTCTCTTTTATTCCAAACGTTTACTATTAATCACTTTTTTGGTCCCTACCGTCAAATTCCGTTAGATATTTAATGGTGATTGAAGGGTATAACAGTAAATGAGGAATAAAATTAATAAATATATTCAAATTAAAGAATAAAAAAAATAATAACAGTTAAAATCAATAATAAATAAATAAAAATCTTCAACACCTAAACCAGAAGCTTAAACTCGAAATTCAAACCCTAGCCAATCAAACGCCTGAAAATCTTTGAAACAAGGGGATCGACGTTCGATCTCCACCCAGACGAGAAGATCAACGCTCGATCTCCTCTCTCTCTCTCTCTCTCTCTCTCTCCTCATCTATCTCTCTTTCATCTGGTGGGAAGGTGAAAAAGGTGGTGGTGTTTAGGCTGGTGAAGAAGGTGGTGGCGATGTCGATTACTGAAATGGTTTATGGGGGTTTGTGAGGTTGTGGCTAGGTTTGAATGAATCTGGTGGTGGATGTTGTGATGGATGGTTACGGGTTTGATTGAATCTGGGTTTGGCAATGATGGTTAGGTTTGTTGAATCTAGTGGTGGTTGTGGTGGTGGATGGTTTGGTTGGGATGGTGATTGAGGGTGGCGGTCTTGGATCTCTATGGAGATCCAAGAGATGGATCTGTTGAAGATCTAGATTAGACCTGGTCAGGTTTCGGTTCAGTTCCGAATTGGTGGTTCTGGTTCCGAGGTTAGGTGGAAGCAGAACCGGAACCGGCCTTTTTTTTTTTTTTTTTTTTTTTTTTTTTTTACATTACAAAATATTACATTTTATTTATAAATAAAATAAAATGTTATAAAGGACATTGTAGAGTATTGGGCCATGGCCCATAACACTTGTCCAAGTAATTATGTTTTCCTTTCCCTTCTCCTCATTTTTATATAGGTTAGACATCTCACTCACTTCTCTATTTATCCAATGTGGGATGTGGGATAAGAAGTCATATTATGCATTTTTAACAAATATTTCAATTATCTCTACTTCATAAGATTAAAACAGACCAAACAAAGTACATGGTACGTGTGAATTAATTAATTCAATAGCTTAATTGTTGGAAGAGTAAACAACTCAGTTGTTTTTTTCACATGATAACCTTAATTTACTTTCAGTGGGTATGACTGGTTTTTGCAGAGAGTTATTGAAGAGGGTGTAGACTTCATAGAAACAGATATTTTATCTTCCAAAGATGGTGTTCTTATTTGCTTCCATGATGTTACTCTAGAGTCTAGATAACACAACTGATGTTGCAAAGCACAATGAGTTCGCAAACTGTAAAAGGACCTATGAGGTTCAAAGGGTCAAAACCATTGGCTTTTTCTTAGGTACTCATTCCACTTTCCTTTACCTTAATGCAAGATCAAGTTGTGCTGTTGAGTATTTTGACTAGTCTTAATGCATAAGCACTGCACACTTGCACTTGTGCATGTGTGTGTATCATTATTTCTTTCCTATATTGAACTTATCCATTAGTTGCTATGGTTTTAAGTTCTAACTTTAATGTGAAAATTATTTAATTGGGTGCAGTTGATTTCACTCTAAAGGAACTAAAGAAATTACGGGTGAAATAGAGGTACAGTTTTCGGGATCAACAATATAATGGTTAGTTCCTCTTTCATTTACATTTATATGAATTCCATCTATAATATTCCACTTGAGTCAACATTATTTTTTGATTTATTCATTTTCAAGAACCGTTTAAACATTATGGTTCCACAATTGAATATTGATACACACCTCATTATCATCATGTACTTTGTTTGGTCTGTTTTAATCATATAAAGTAGAGATAATTGAAATATTTGTTAAAAATGCATAATATGACTTCTTATCCCATATCGGATAAATAGGGAAGTGAATAAAATGTCTAACCTATATAAAAAGGAGGAGAATGGAAGGGAAAACATAATTACTTGGACAAGGGTTATTGGCCATGGCCTAATACTCTACAATGTCCTTTTTTTTCTTAAACATTTTATTTTTATAATTAAATAAAATGTTAATTCTTTTTTTTTTTTTTAAAAAAAAGAGGAACCACAGGTTTGAACCGAACCGGAACCGCCGGTTCCGAAAAAAATGGAATTGGAACCGCCTTGGTCCAGTTCCTGGTTCGGTTCCTGAACCGGAACAGAAAAACCGGTTTTTTCGATCCCGATTCTGGTTCGGTTGAACCGGAACCGTGTCAGGTCTAATCTAGATTGGATCTCTACCAAGTCCAAAGTTTAAATTTTTAATTTTTTTCTTTTTGTTCTTTGTATTTGGTGGAGATCCAGATTGGATCTCCAATAAATCCATTTTAAATTTTAAATTTTTGTTATTTAAAAGAGATATAACTGGAATTAGTAGGACCAAAATGGCTAATAGGTCAAACTAGAGAGACATTTTAAAATTTTGCCCTTATTAATAATAATATACATAATACACCCATGCCTATTTATTATTTAGTCAAATTCGAATTAATTTGTCATACTTGGAGGAAAAAAAAAAAAAAAACATTTAACCTAAGATAAAGTTTGAAGAAAATGAGAAAAAACCAGTGATTTACTTGCACAAGTTCAAAAACACATGCATTTCGAAACTGATGTTTGTCACTTTGTCAACTATATATTTATGTTTTTCGTAGAGTTGATCACCTAAATATCTTTATATAGTCGATTTTTTCCGTAAGAAATTAGCACACTTTCGGTTATTGACAAGTGACAACTAATCACAAAAATCTGGTTGCCGAAGCTTGACAAAAAGTAATTCTCCCAAAATATATTATGAACCCCTTTTTATGATAGTATATTTTATTAAAAAGCTACATCATTCAAATATGAAAACTTCTTTGACGAGGATGAAGCTTGTTTTTTTTTTTTTCCCCCTTCCTTCGCTGTTGTTTTGAAAAAGCAAAAACAAAAGAACTAAAGAGACTGTTTTTTTTTTTGCTTTCTTGGAAATTGTTTCTATCTTTTCTGAAAATGGAGCTGATACAGATACAACTCTGCAACCACTATAAAGATTTGTAACCGACGACCTCTTTCGGTCATTTTATGCACAACGTGAATGAGTTGTCCTATTGCTTTTATTTTATTTTTGGTGTGTGATTACTTGTTTTCTAATTAACCCGAAAACGTAATGTTAAAGACGTGCTAGCTTATATATATAGTAAACCTTTTTATTTGAGATCACGTGAACGACTGAGATATATTCACCAGAAGGATCGATGTATATCTATATTTAAACTTAAAACAGATCACATTCACTTGCAAAACCAGAAAAGCACATCCCACCGACTTGCTTCCACCTGGCCAACAAAGCAAATTATACAACACACTTCAACTATATATGATCAACACTCTGTTTGCCCCGGCCCGTTGTAATAATAAAAGAAAAAGAAAAAGAGAGAGTATAATAAACTATAAAGAATGTCAAGAAAAAATATCAAATAATGTCAAAAGCCATATTCTTTATCCTATCTACGAACTTTTTTTATCTGTTTTAACTTTATGCCTTACTTGTTGCCTTGCAATTCAATAAATCAAATCTTAGATATGTTTGTTAAAGAATAGATTATAGCCTAAGTTCTTTTTACATTGAATATATATAGAGTTTTTCTCGTAAGTTGTATGGAGTTGAATAATATCTATTGGATTCGTTTTATATAAACATCATCATCTACCGTGTGTAAAGAGATAGTAATGAACCCAGCAGGCAACATTATATATGTTGCATGCATGAGGCATGCATGAAATCCCAAGAGGAATTATATAATAAAAGCTCATTGATGTTTTTTTGTATTTAACTTGAATATAATAAATTTGTTTTCAAAATATAATAATCAACCATTTATAGAGATGATTAGGCTTAAAGAAATATATGATATTAATTATGATGGTCATTTCTCGTGACTCATGATTAATGTTCACCGATTGGAATGCACCAACTGCCACCTCACAATTCACTAATTACAAATCAAAATGATTCATTATTTTATATTTGAAACTCCACTCCAGATATTTATTTTCGATCACACGTATTAAAAAAACAAAATATCTCCAAATCACTTTTATTGATATTTTATTTAGTATTCATTTATGTTCTCTGTCTTTCCAATTTCTATTCGAAACGAAAACGCTAGAATATTGCAGTGTGTCTAAAAAGTAAACCATCTTAATTATTATTATTATTATTATTATTATTTTTGAAAGGAAAAGTACCGAATCCTTCCTTTATAAAAAAAAAAAAAAAGAAGTTATTATTTTCCATAGATAACAGAATCGTAACATATATTCCAGTTATGAAAAATTTACCACTTCTGACTGAGATACTATTTCATTGAATATTTCTCAAGAGATTTCAAGGAAACTACTGAGAAGAAGAAGAAGCAACAGCAGCAGCAGCGGCGGTAATTTTGAAGGTGAACTCATAACTCAGGTCAGTTATATAACAAAACGTCATGCCTCTCTCGTTTTTTTTTTTTTGTTTTTTTTTATTTTTAATTTTTTAAATATACAGTATGTTTAACTCTTCGGTGTTTGATCGAGAGTTGAGAGACATTACCGACTAAATATTTAAGAGGCCGTTTCCTATATTTAAGAGGCGGTTTAGCAACAACGATGTTACTGGACAGTCGGTTTAATTATGTTTTATGTATAAAATAAATAAAAAATTGCCGGTTTAATTATGTTTAAACTTTAAAAGGTCGATTAAAGGGATAATAAGACAAAACAAGTTTAATTAGAGTCAGAGGAGAGGTGTATAAGGTGTAAAAGGGTTTTGTTTGGTGACGTGACAGTGTGTAATAGAAGAGACTAGAGGGTAGAGAGAAATAGTGAAAATCGAGAGAGATTGATTGTTGAAGAAAGAATATGAAGTTATTGTTACATCGGAAAAATTGAAACAAATTGCTGAGGGTGCCATCTCTCCTGCGACAGTGAAACATCAAGAATGACGGATGAAATCAAAAGCTCGCCCTATCGGCGGCATCAAGACGAAGAAGCCGGAATCAACCGCTCTGATGACGACGACGATCCTTTTTACATCACCAGTACCAAGAATGCTCCTATCAACCGCCTCAGACGCTGGAGGGTAATTTTATTTTCTTTTTAATTCGACTGTCTATATTTCCTTCCTTTCCTAGATTCGTGCTTCTATTCCTAATTTTCTGCCTCTTCTCTCGTTAATGGTTTCTATTTTTGTTCTAACATCTTTGATGTTTTTTTATTTATTTATTTTATTTATTATTATTTTAAGAAATGTTAATTTTATTGAAAATTGAAGAATATTAGTAAATAATGAAAGGATGATTTACTAACTAGTAACTAGCCCATTCTATGCCCCATTGAACTATGTTTAAGTTAAATAAATACAACTCTCTTCCAAACCCTAGAAATGGTGTGCTTTGAGAAATATTTTCAGACACAGTCTGAGAAATTTCTTCATAGAATTGTTTAACAAACTTAAATTACTGTGGTTCTTAGACATATTTTGTACCTTTTTGATTAGCTGATAGACTGACTTAGCTCTACTCCTTTCTGATTGTTTTGTTTTTCTTTGTTGTTAACTCTATCGCACTATTTTTCCTTCCTTGAAATATGGGAGGAGGAATATTCTAGCTTAAAACTTTATGTTTCTATTATTTAACATTATAATGTCTTTTTTCTTATATCAAAGCTTATCATTGGATTCATATTGTTAAAATTTCATGTAATTAATGAAGCTGCATTGTTTCTTGAAGACAAAATATTGTTTGTTTATGTTTCTAATTTTCACTGTTTTCTTTTTTAGCAAGCGGCACTTGTGCTCAATGCTTCTCGTCGATTTCGGTACACATTGGACCTCAAGAGGAATGAAGAGAAGCAGCAAACATTGGGGAAGATTAGGGCACATGCACAAGCCATACGTGTATGTAATTTATCATATGTGATGTTCTTTAGTATAATTCAAGTTATATATTTGCTTTATTGCTTTGTAATTGACTTGCTTTTCTGTTTTAGGCTGCATATCGTTTCCAAGAAGCTGGACAACAATTAAATGGTACTGCTTATTGAACAAATTCATATTTTTGTTATTATTCTTCTTCGTATAGGAGGTAATTTATAGGAGAAATACAACTAAGAAAGAATCAGGAAATCCTATAATTAAGCTAATTGATTCCTTAATCAAAACAAAAAGAGAAATACAACTAGGAAAGAATCAGGAAATTCTATAATTAAGCTAATTGATTCTTTAATCAAAACAAAAATCTTATACATTAATGACAAATATTCTAACACCCCCTCTCAAGATGCCCAACTTGCTAATTAAGTCACGGAAACTCCTTGCATTAATAGCCTTCGTAAGGATATCTGCAAGCTGGTCTTTACTTGTAGGTGGTACCGGTGGTCGAAGATAGAAGGGCCGGCTGTGAGGCTTACAGGAAAACAAAAAAAGTTGAAAACATGCAGTAGTCATGTTAGCAACTTATATTAGTAGTAGAAAAACATGCAGCAATCATGTTTAGTAATAGAAAAGTTGAAAACATAGCAACTTATAGTAGTAGTAGAAAAACAGGCAGCAGTCCTTTTTAGTAGTAGAAAAGTTGAAAAACAAGCAATAGTCCTATTAGCAACTTATGGAAGTAGAAAAAAAAAGAAAAAAAGGGATAGCTTGACCCATCCAGTTTAATCTCAATTTTAGATGAGTTGCTGTGAGAATAAACTGGAGGGAGTGTTGGAGGTGGTCGTGGTACCATGTGGCTTGACACATCTGTATTTGCCATAGTAGTGGTAGCAGTAGCGGTGGAAGCAAAGAAGTAATACATTTTTTTTTTTTTTTGGGTAAATAGAAAAAAAAAAATATGCAGATTAAAAAAAAGATTTAGAAAGTAGCAAAAGAACCCTAAACAATTTGTTTTAGACTTTGATACCATGAACAAATTCATATTTTTGTTATTATTCTTCTACGTGTAAGAAGTAATTTATAGGAGAAATACAACTAGGAAAGAATCAGGAAATCATATAATTAAGCTAATTGATTCCTTAATCAAAACAGAAAGAGAAATATAACTAGGAAAGAATCTGGAGATCCTATAATTAAGTTAATTGATTCCTTAATCAAAACAGAAATCCTATATATTAATGACAAATATTCTAACATTCTCTAATGCTTAGTTTACTGTTAGGATTGTGTAGTTATGCATATGACTTGTATGATATTGCTGTTGGTGTCAAGTTCTGTGGCTGTTTTTCACCTCTCTAGTATTCAATGATTATTCTGCAATTTTGAGATTTACAATTTGTTTGAAAAACATACTGTCCTGCTATACTTATGAATAACTTGGTGCTTGTAATTTTTCAGGTACCACTAAATTACCTTCAGTTCCCAATGGTGAATTTGCTATTGGACAAGAAGAGCTTTCTTCAATGACAAGGGATCATAATATTACAGTTCTGCAACAACATGGGGGGGCAAGTCTAATTTCACATTTTTCTTGATTTTCATTACATTTCTATGATTTATATTTACATTTTTTTCCTTTCTTTTGCTGCTTCCTTAGGTTAAAGGGCTGTCAGAGTTGTTAAAAACAAATTTAGACAAGGGGAACAGTGGTGATGATGCTGACTTACAGAAACGGAAAAATGCATTTGGATCAAACACATACCCTCAGAAAAAAGGAAGGAGTTTTTGGGTAAATTTTATGATGAAATTTTAATTGTATATATACACGCACACGCACACTTGATCTGAATTCATTTTTCCGTTTTACCATTAATTGAATATATGCTATAATATGTTATACTTAGTTTTTGTTCTTTACCATGTAGATGTTCCTCTGGGAAGCTTGGCAAGACCTTACTTTGATTATATTGATGGTAGCTGCTGTGGCTTCTTTGGCGCTTGGTATAAAGACAGAGGTAAGCCAGGGGTGGCTTGATTACATTTCTGTTTAAACAATAATACCTTGGGGGATTAATGTAATTATGGAACCTTTATTATTGTCTCATGGTCGAGTTGATAACTCCCCTACTCTTAAGTCCTGACTAAAACTTTTGCCATGAATTTTTAAGTATTATTGTTGCTGCTATAATTTAACTTGAAGCTGTTAATTATTTAGAAGGTTGAACCTATTGTACAGTACTGTTTTGCTGCACTTAAAGAAATATATTTATTTAATTTATTTTTTCGTTCTATTTCATTATATTTTATTCCATTCTATTTCATTTCATTTCATTTTTTCAAAATGTTAACAGGGTATTAAAAAAGGATGGTATGATGGCGGAAGCATTGCCTTTGCAGTCATTCTAGTCATTGTTGTGACAGGTATAGTGCTGGAATTGTCTACTTCGTCGCTTCATCATTTAGATGTGCCATTCTAGGATTTGCGTTGAATCCTATACCATCCCCTTTTCATTTAAAAATGCATTTTACGATTTGCATTGTTTATATGTAAATTTAAATTTGTAATGATCTTAACAATAATGTACTTTATCCTTTGTTCATACAGAAGGGGCCTTATATTCTAACTTTTTCCTTCTGTTACTTTTCAGCTATAAGTGATTACCGACAGTCCCTCCAGTTCCAGAACTTGAATGATGAAAAGAGAAACATACATTTGGAGGTACTTTATAAAATTGCTAACATACTACTTGATATGAATACTGTTTTCTTTATATTTTATATTCACGGGTACACATGCATAGGTTATTAGAGGTGGTAGAAGAGTTGAGGTTTCAATATATGATCTCGTTGTTGGTGATGTAGTGCCCCTCAACATTGGTGATCAGGTAAATTGCTTGTAAACTTCATTTCAATGTCTACTACATCTGCATTATTTAGTGACTGACTTTGTTTCTCTAGGTCCCTGCTGATGGAGTTGTAATTTCTGGTCACTCTCTTTCAATTGATGAATCTAGCATGACTGGAGAGAGCAAGATTGTAAGTTCTTGTATTTACTGTTCTAGAGTCATTATATATATTTATTTTCTTTTACTGTAGCTAAGAATTGTTGCATGCAGGTTCACAAAGACTCCAAGAACCCATTTCTAATGTCAGGCTGTAAAGTCGCTGATGGTAGTGGCACCATGCTTGTAAGAATAAGATATTCCTTCTTTCCTTTTTACTCTTAGCATCCTGCTTAATATATTATTCACAACAACCATATTGGCACTTTCTTTTTAATGCAGGCATTCTTTATTTATTTTTGTTCTTTTCTTGTCCTTCACAAATTTTCATTGTTGTTTTTTTCTTCTTGAGCTGTGCTGTATTGTAAGAAAACCATCTTGATTTAAATTGAAATCTGATAAAACAAAAAAAAAAAAAAAAAAATTGAAAATAGAAAACATCGCTAACTGGCCCTATAATGCAGCGTGCTATTATTATACTATTTATTTAAATAAATGTTATTAACAATAAAAAAATTTGAAAAATAATTTTTATTTACAAAAAATCTACGGTAATCTCCTCCACATTGGAGCAAATCCGGTTCATTTACAAATCCGGTTCATATGTGCAGCGCAACTCCATCTAATTAGGCTTCTCTAATGGAACAATCTGCTCTATCTGAAAGAGTGCGCTCCATCAAATGGAGATCTCTCCTCCATTGTTCCATTTTGGAGGAGAATCAATGAAGGAGAACAGTTCTCATGCAAAATGCAGGAATATTGATCTTTTATTTTAATTTCCTCCAAAAACTATGTCTTGTTGGAGAGAATGGATTTCAGCTTTTTTTAAAAATTTTTTTTTTTTTAATATATTTTTTTAATAAAAATTTAATATAATAATTATATTTTAAGGGTCTTAAGATCACATCAACTTGGTCAAAGTAATTTACGTGTTCAATTTGGTAGCTCAAAGGTATTTTCGTGTTCAATTTAGCAAAACTAGAATATCTTGACATGTTGTGATATGTCAGGTACGTTAGTGCAATTATCCCTATATACTATATTTACTCATAATATTACTTTTTCTCGTGCATTTTGTTGAATATATATTTAGCATGGTTCTAGTAATCGGCCTAGGCAGTCTAGGTGCTACGACTGGCGCCTAGCACCTACTAGAACACTGATATTTAGTAATTGTATTATCATATACATTCAGTGAAATTGATTTGAAAAAATGTATCAGCATATTGTATTATCATATGAAAATCAATTTTTCGTTTTCAATTGAAGTGCTAAAACAGAATGAGAACAAAAAAAAATTACTGAACAAGCCCATAGCTTTTGTTTGTTTCTTGACATTGTTTTCTTTCATGTTACTGTTAATATAGTTTGGCAACATATCTTGCCAATCTGATTCTTGTAGTTTAACTTAAATGTCCTGTATCTGCCTTATATTTGATGGTTACATGTGCCTATGATATATATAATTTCTGGAAGTGGGGTTTAAGTGGAACGTGTTGGGATCAATACAGATATAAATTTATGAATAGGATTAAACAAAGGGATTCACAAATAAAAGCTCTAATGCTACAACCAGTTCGTAAATTGTTAAAAGCTTCATAAAACCCAAACAATTTTGATATGGATGAGGTTGAGGGTATTGCAAGAACTAAACCTTCACTAACATCAGGCTGTACATGTTCCCGTTTGTTGATGTATGAGGAGTACAACTTTTTCTGGCTGTAGACTGTCCTAAACTTGCTGCTTTGGTCAAAGACATATATAAGGAAGATATTTATCTGCTTTTTTCTCTTGGTTTGTGTCGATTTGTTTTAATTGCTTGCATTTATTGACTTTTTGTCAGGTAACTGGTGTCGGGGTTAATACTGAATGGGGATTGCTCATGGCTAGTATTTCAGAAGACAATGGTGAAGAAACACCTCTTCAGGTTGGCTTTTCTATTTTCTTATTTTGTAATTATTTTATGGCAGTTCATGTTTTACATATTATATTCACCTTTAAATGATTTTTTTATAGGTACGCCTGAATGGAGTTGCAACATTTATTGGTATAGTTGGACTTGCAGTAGCTTTTATCGTCTTGGTTGTCCTTTTGGTCAGGTAACTCAGTTTTTGGTGGTTTATTGTTCTCTCTCTCTCTCCATCTCTGTTTCTCTCAATGAAGTCTAACATGCAATATATATGCTCATACCTCTGCAGATACTTTACTGGCCATACCAAAAATCCAGATGGAAGTGTTCCATTTACCCCAGGCAAGACAAAAGTTGGTGATGCTGTAGATGGAGCCATTAAAATTCTGACTGTTGCTGTATGTCGATCTTTACTTAGATTTAATAATTTGCGATTTTGATTGTGTGTTTACAGAGACACGTGATATAAAAGTGTTACTTGTACCTATGTCTGTGGACGTCTTTGTTTATCACTAATCTGGCACATTGTAGGTCACTATTGTTGTAGTTGCAGTGCCTGAAGGGCTTCCGTTGGCTGTTACCTTAACGTAAGTTTGTAACTAGAAAATTTACTTTTGTTTACATTTCATTGCCTTGTTCTTTGCATTTTCCTTTTTTTTTTTTTTTTTTTTTTTTTCCTTCTTTCTCTCAGTCTTGTTCTCTGACTGCAATACAGACTTGCCTACTCAATGAGGAAAATGATGGCAGACAAGGCATTGGTACGTGTGAATGTGTGATGCCACACAAATCCTAACATGAATGTATTTTATGTGGTTTAATTTAATCTAAATGCAGGTGAGGAGGCTCTCTGCTTGTGAGACAATGGGTTCAGCCACAACTATTTGCAGTGATAAGACTGGAACCTTAACTTTGAATCAGGTTAGTTGTCTTTGTCTTTAATATGATTTGTTGTACATATAGGGATTATATATATATTTTAATAATGTCAAAATGTGTGTATGGACATATATCATATACAAGCTTGTTTAATTATATATTGATAAGAAATAGATGGAAATATAACAAATATGAAAATGATTAGTAACACAATGGTCAAGCAGTTATTCAACACCTAAGAGAGTTGAAAAACAAACATTAAAACTGATCAAAATCACACAGAAACAAAGGAACCAGAGCATCCCATTTAGATTGAATGAAATTAATTGAACTTCCCTTGACTTGGTAGAAGCCGAAGGCCAAGCTACAATATTTCTACAAGGAGTTGAGGACTATCCTATTAATTGCAGATAGCCAACGCAACAGGCCTCCATAAGGCAGTCTTTTTTATTTCCACCAAAAGCATAAAAATCTTCCTCAAGCACAGTAAGCTTCAACCCATGCCGTTTTGGTTTTTCCTTGAACACCCTGAGCCATTATCGGAACACAATAGCACATTTGATAGACAAAATGGCTCAGATTTGCAGCATACTTCTTATACTTGAATACACCAAAAAAAGACAAGCATAAGTGAGGTCTTTTTTTTTTTCTTTCATTATTTTACAAATATTGTTTGTACTGTTAGTTTTTGAACACGAAAGCATTTTAACTGCTCAAGGTACTTAAGCTTTCATATTCATTTTAGTTGGGTCAAAGGAATGGTATGTTTGATTCATTCAATTAGCCAATTACAGACGGGTTTTCATGGAAATAAATCTTGAATATTTAAGACCCAAGGCTGTAAAATCCATCTTTTGGGATTTATAAAAAAATGTTATAAATTAGGGATGCTAAAGAAGAATAATTATATCTACTTTACTGTCATTTAAAATTTTGACAAAGTCAAACCTCCAACACACCGTAAGAAACTGAATCTGAAAGACTTTATTTGATACTTTCTGGGAGGGAGATAATAAATAAAGATGAGGAAACAAAAGGAGCCACTTATCCAAAAATCATCACCTGACCTAATTACTTCTCAATCACCTGCTAACATCCAACTAAACTAAATTGTTTCTGTTGCCTTCACTTTGGCACTAATCAGTAATCTTGAGCAAGTGATGTACGGTTAACAAAATATTTAGTTGACTATTCATATATAGTCTAAAAAGAGGCAGTACACATGGGGATGTAAGTAAGGTAGATTTAACTATCATCCTTGCCCCTGTTTTTGGTTTCTGTACCTGTCATATCCCTACCCTTTCTCGTTGTCATACCCATCCTGAATGTCAAGTTAAATTGTAAGAAAACCTACTCTAAATAATCTGTAAATGTCTGTGAAAAGAGTATGGATGGATGCTTTGTTCTCAAAATTCGATGACAGTAATATTCTCTTTCAACAGATGACAGTGGTTGAGGCTTATGCTGGTGGGAAAAAGATTGATCCTCCTGATAGCAACTCACAGTTGTCTCCTATGTTGTCCTCATTACTTATTGAAGGCATTGCACAGAATTCAAATGGCAGTGTTTATGTCCCTGCAGTATGTTTAATAGCACTGTTGTTGTTTCCATATGGGATAATGGTGGGGAGCATTTAGTCAAGTATTCTTTTGATTGTTTTCAGAGTGGCGGAGATGTAGAGCTGTCTGGATCACCAACAGAAAAAGCCATTCTTAATTGGGGAATTCAGGTATCATTTTAAGTTAATCTGATTGCTATCCCTGTTGAATAAGTGATTGTAGATCAAATCTTAGTTATTGAATCCTTTGCAGCTGGGGATGAATTTTGAAGCTGCTAGATCTGAATCTTCTATTATTCGTGTCTTCCCATTCAACTCAGAGAAAAAACGAGGAGGGGTTGCTGTAAAACTGGTAATGTGACTGCATGGTTAGCTCTGTTGAGGAATCTTATTATTTATTATTGCATATATCATCCTGTGATAATTTCCCTGAAAAAAGTGAATTGATTTCATTCTGGAAACTTCAATTCAGTTAATATGTGCATCTATCACTTAATTGTCAAAAGTTTAAGCCCTCAAGCCTCAAGGAAATTCTTTTCTCTTTTTTCCTTTCTTTTTTGTTTATAGTTGGTCCTTTCCGATTTTGGTGCTGAACTTATATTGGTCTAATTATTAGTGACTGACTGGACTTAAATGTCTAATATTGATCGCAATGCTTCATGATAGCATATCATGTATATTACAATATTACATTAGTATCTCATTGCTTTGAATTGCATATCCACAGTATGACATGTTCAGCTGTTATGCTACCTGCAAGTTTTCTTGATCTTGAGATGTTACCATGATTCATTGGCCTTCGTTTTAAATGTACAGTTGTTTTACTGATGGGGCAATTACAGAAATGTATTTTATCATATAGAATAGCAAGAAATAATACACTAAAATACATTTAACTGTGTTATGGAAAAAGGTATTTACGATGTACTGTTTGAAATCCTTGTTTGGTCTTAATTTATCGTATATTAATTCTTACTCTCTTGATCTCTTTCTCTCTCATATTCACACTTTAAAATTAGTTTTCAAGATATACAAGCATAGGATAAAGTAATTGTAGAAATCATACTGGGATTACTTATGTTTCGGTAAGACTTAAAGCATCTGTTACATATTGTTATTTATTTAATTTTGGTGTTAAAAATACAATTTTATAATTATATGCTGAACTATTCCTAGCGGATTAGAAATGAATTGTTTTGCTTATGCTTTTTTTTTTCCTCATTCTCCCTCCCTCCAAATTGCAGCCTAACTCAGAAGTTCACATACATTGGAAAGGTGCTGCTGAAATAGTTTTAGCTTCATGCGTGAAGTATATTGACTCAAACGATCAGTTGGTAGCAATGGATGAAGACAAGGTCTGAGGAAATCGCTTCTTTTTCAGATTGCTTGGTCTTTTCTTTATATTGTTTTTACCTTGCATATCTAAAGGCAGTTGTGTTTGTTAAATTGTGGGAAAAATTCTTATGTGAGTTGAAATTTTACAAGTGACAGAAATTGTTGCTGTTGATATTAAGGACTGAAAATTGGGTATATGATAACATTTTGGTTTGTTTAACATCATCTTTTACTGACTAGGTGTTTTATGGCATTTTTCATTCATTTTCAGGCTACATATTTTAAGAAAGCAATTGATGATATGGCTACTCGTAGCTTGCGTTGTGTTGCAATTGCATATAGACCGTATATGGAAAACATTTCAGATAACGAGGAAGAACTTTCTCAGTGGGTACTACCAGATAATGACCTTGTTTTGCTGGCTATTGTTGGTATAAAGGTATATGTCTTCATGGAAATATGAGTGGTAGAATAATACATCTGAGGTTTAGTTGGGACAATATTTTAGGGGTTGCTCTTTTGTGATTTCATCTTGTCGAAGATCATTTTGCCGTTCCTTGGAAACATTGTCTTAGGAATTTACTGTTATGAAATTTATTTATCATTTTTTGGCATAATTATATGTCGCTATTGGGTGGAACTTTGATATTCTGCCATGCATATTGCAGCTGTCTTTGTTTTAGATCTTAATACTACAGATTAGGCCTCTTACTGTAGTCTGTAGCTTCAGCTTTTGGTTGTAGTGTATTGTAACCCGTTTATGAGGGTTGCCTTGTTTTGAATCCTTCAATGTGATTTTATTCGATTGTTTTGAATTTGCTCTGCATTTAAATGTGTATGTGTTCAAGCTTGGGTCACATGGCAAGCCCGTTGGACTTGCAGGTGTGTGTGTCAGAGTTTATACTATATGAAGAGTGAAATGAGAGAATAAAGAGTTTATTTCACTTAATCTCACAATGAAGAGAATAACAAATTAAATACATGTAGGTCAGTATTTGATACTGCCTAGGACTACTACTTTCTAACTAGTTAAGATAATTACTAATTCAATAGAATTCTATCCTGATGAGAATATGAGATTTGAGTGAAACACTCATATCTCTTATTATCTTAATAAATAAATAAAACTAATAATTATCTGTAACAACCTAACTCCAACACCCCCCCTCAAGCTGGGCAGTAAATATTAACCATGCCCAGCTTGGTACATAAATCTTCAAAATGAATTCAAGGAAGTGCTTTTGTTAGAATATCTGCTGTCTGAACAGCAGTAGGAGTATAAATAAGCTTGACACTTCCTTCCTCTATTTTCTCTTTGATGAAGTGTCTGTCGATCTCTACATGCTTTGTTCGGTCATGATGCACTGGATTCTTAGCAATGCTAATCGCAGATTGATTGTCACAAAACATCTTCATCGGACTCTCCATAGGAATTTTTAGTTCAGCTAGAACTCTCCTAAGCCAAATTCCCTCACAAATGCAGTGTGCCATTGCCCTGAATTCTGATTCGGCACTGCTCCTTGACACAACCGACTGTTTCTTGCTTCTCCATGTAACCAAATTCCCCCAAACATATGTACAATAGCCTGAGGTGGACCTACGGTCAGTAACTGAGCCAGCCCAATCAGCATCCGAGAAAACTTCAATATTTCGGCTTGAATTCTTCTTGAAAAACAGCCCTCTTCCTGGAGTCATTTTGAGATACCTAAGAATTCTGAAAACAGCATTCATATGCTCCTCTGTGGGGTTGTTCATGAACTGACTAACCACACTTGCTGAGAATCCGATGTCTGGCCGTGTATGAGCCAAATATATTAATTTTCCCACTAGGCGTTGGTATTTGCCTTTTTCAACTGGTGTACTGCCTTCTATAGAACCCAGTTTTGTGGTGTGTTCCATAGGAGTCTTTGCCGGTTTGCAATCCACCATTCCGGTCTCTTGCAGCAGATCTATGACATACTTCCGTTGAGAGACGACTATTCCCTTCTTTGACCGAGCCACCTCCATGCCTAGGAAATATTTCAGATTTCCTAGGTCTTTTATCTCGAATTCCCTTGCTAAAAACTGTTTCAACCTCTGCATCTCTTCTATATAATCACTGGTTAGTATAATATCGTCTACATAGACAATAAGAACAGTAATTTTACCTCCAGGTGCATGCTTGACAAACAAGGTATGATCGGATTGACATTGTGTGAACCCAAATTTTTTTACTGCTTTGGTGAACCTCTCGAACCAAGCCCGAGGTGACTGTTTAAGACCATACAGTGACTTTCGGAGTCTGCACACTTTGCTTGCATTTGAATTAGTCACTAGACCAGGTGGAATCTCCATATAGACCTCCTCTTCTAGGTCTCCATTTAGGAAGGCGTTTTTTACATCTAGTTGAAACAAAGGCCAATCCAAATTTGCAGCCAATGACAAGAGAATGCGGATGGTATTTAATTTTGCAACAGGGGCGAATGTTTCTTCGTAATCGATCCCATAGGATTGTGTGAACCCCTTTGCAACTAACCTGGCTTTAAACCTCTCAATGTTACCATCAGCCTTTTGTTTCACAGTGAATATCCACTTGCACCCAACTGGATTTTTTCCTTCTGGTAAATCCGCCAGTTCCCAGGTTCCATTTTTTTCCAGTGCCTTGACTTCCTCTTGGATTGCGGCTTTCCATTCTGGAATTCTGAGAGCTTCTTCTATGCGATTAGGAATCTGAATCTGTGATATACTGGCTGTGAAGGATTGGAACTCTGGTGAAAGCCTCTCATATGATACAAAATTGCTTAATGGGTACAGTGGTCTGCTCCTGCATTCCCTTACCCCTTTTCTTAAGGCAATTGGCTTGCTGTCATTTTCTTCATTAGAAATCGGACTAGGGTTATCTGCTGTGTCTGTTTCAGTATCTGACTCAAGTTGTTGGACTTGTAAATCCGGTTCAGATTCTTGGTGCTGCTCTGTATGTGCATGAGACTCTATTTCTCTATGTTTTTTCCGATTTCTTTTATAAACAATAATTTCCGGACTTGGCTGCTGTGACTTGTTAATTTCAGACTCTATAGGCTGCTGTGATTTATTAATATTAGGCTCTATAGGTTGAGGAATTTCAGTTTGATTAGGAGAGGAGGGAAGAGATAGATTTTGATTTTGGCTAGGAGACATAACCGGCCCAACATGAGGATTTTTATTGGGATACACTGCTGGATCAATCATGTCTTGATCAAATGTAATTGTTTCCCAAAAATAAGATTCTTGACTCTGATTCCCCCCTTGAAGATTGGTTTTGGGATAAAATGGAATGTTTTCCATAAAGGTAGTGTCCATAGAGACATAAAATTTCCTAGACACCGGAGAATAACACTTATACCCTTTTTGATTTGGTGAGTATCCCAGAAATATACATTTTTCTGATGTAGGGTCCAGTTTGCTCCGATTTTGTTTGTGGATATGTACAAAAACGAAACACCCAAAAACCCTAATTGGAAGTTTAGATAGCAGCCGAGTATTTGGGTAACATTTTAGTAGAGTTTGACACGGAGTTTGAAAACCTAGAACCCTTGAAGGTAATCTGTTTATTAAATACCCGGCTGTTAAGACAGCGTCACCCCAAAAATGTTTAGGAACGTTTGTAGAAAATAGGAGGGAACGAGTGATTTCTAAGATTTGTCTGTTTTTTCTTTCAGAGACTCCATTTTGTTGTGGGGTTTCTATACATGAACTCTGATGTACTATTCCCTCAGTTGACAAAAACTCTCCTAAAACAGAATTGAAATATTCTCTTCCATTATCGGTTCGAAGAATTTGAATTTTTGTATGAAACTGATTTTCTATCATTCTGCAGAATTTTTTAAATATGGAGCTTACCTCAGATTTTTCCCTCATTAAAAATATCCATGTGAGTCTTGTATGATCATCAATAAATGTAACGAACCATCTAGCGCCAGTTATATTTTTGACTCTAGATGGTCCCCAGACATCACTGTGGATCATGGAAAATGGTTTTGAAGGTTTGTATGTGTGATTTTGATAAACTTGTCTGGTATGTTTGGAAACTTGACAAATTTCACATTGAAAAAACTGAGATTTTTTATTGATGAATAACTCTGGGAACAATTTTTCAAGGTATAAAAAACTTGGATGCCCTAAGCGATAGTGCCATAATAGCACTTCACTATCCTTATTTTTCCTAACTGACAAACTAGACAAATTCTGAAAAACAGACAGACTCCTAAAACCACCAAGATTTCCGGTTTGAGATTGTTGTTTAGAATTGGATTCCACTTTGAGTAAATAAAGTCCTGCGCACATACTAGCATTGCCAATCATCCTCCCCGAATCCAAATCCTGAAAGATACAGTGAGTTGGATAGAATTTAGCCAAACAATTCAAATCCTGTGAGAGTTTACTAACAGATAGCAAATTACAGTCTAGTTGTGGGACCAAAAGTACTGAATTAAGAGTGAGTTTTTCAGAGATTTTGATGGAACTTGAACCTATCACTTTGGATAAAGATCCATCAGCAATTCTGACAGATGAATTACCTTGAATTGAGGTGTAAGTTTGAAAGAGTTTAGGGTCACCTGTCATATGATCTGAGGCCCCAGAATCCACGATCCAAGGGCTGAATTTTTCTTTATTAACATTGAATGCAGATAAGCAATTACCTGCTTGAGCTACTGATCCGGATCCAATGATTGCTGATGCTGAATTCGATGATTGGTGAAATAGTGTTTGTAGTAACTCCATCTGTTCTTTACTATATAGTTTGGACTCCTCATTCCCTGTAACAAGGTTACCTCGGCTTTCCTTGTCATACAAAGGACGGGTAGGCTTCCAATCCACTGGTTTACCATGTAATTTCCAACAGGTTTCCCTAGTATGTCCAGGTCTTCAGCAGTGGTCACACCATGGTGTGCCCCTTCTAGGTCGATTTTCAAAGCTGTTGTTTTGTGGTCCCTTGACTGCTAATGCTGAACTGTCTGCTATGGTGACATTAGAGTTTGGTTCTGTCTTCACCAAGGACCCTAGCATCACCTTCTTCCGGCTCTCTTCCCTTCTGACTTCTGAGAAAACTTCTCGGATACTAGGAATAGGTTTTGTTCCCAGTACTCGCCCCCTTACTTCATCTAGGCTATTATTCAGGCCTAGGAGGAACTTAAAAATCCTCTTCTGCTCCACAATCTCCCTGTACAGGGATTCGTCTTTCGTACAGGACCATGTATACTTCTCAAATAAATCTAGTTGCTGCCATAGTCTTGTGAGAGAATTAAAGAACTGGGTGACCGTTGATTCGCCTTGGCGTAGGTCATTGATAACACTTTCGATTCCGAATAGCTCGGTAGTATTGTCACTACTAGAGTATGTTTCCTTTGCTGCGTCCCATATTTCTTTGGCACTTTCATAGAGGAGAAAGTTTTCCCCAATATCGTTATTCATGGAATTTATGAGCCACGCCATAACCATGTTGTTCTCACTCTTCCACTTTTTGTAGGCTGGATCCTCTTTTGCAGGTGATACAATAGTTCCGGTGATATACTCATCTTTCCCTTTCCCACAGATAAACATAGAGACAGATTGGGACCAGGGAAGATAATTGTGTCCATTTAATTTATGGCTGGTGATGGCTAGGTGAGGAAAGTTTGGGTTATGGGAGCCACAGCCACCATTATTGTTTGCAGCGGCAGCTTCCGTATTTGAGGAGGAGGCAGTATCTGATTGGTGTAGGGATGACATCTGATTTTTGATTGTATAGAGCCAGGCTCTGATACCATGAAGAGTGAAATGAGAGAATAAAGAGTTTATTTCACTTAATCTCACAATGAAGAGAATAACAAATTAAATACATGTAGGTCAGTATTTGATACTGCCTAGGACTCTACTACTTTCTAACTAGTTAAGATAATTACTAATACAATAGAATTCTATCCTGATGAGAATATGAGATTGAGTGAAACACTCATATCTCTTATTATCTTAATAAATAAATAAAACTAATAATTATCTGTAACAACCTAACTCCAACACTATAGTGTGGACCATTTCCTACAACCATCTGTTTTTAGTTGTAGTAGTTAATTAATACTTTACATAGATGGTTAGTGAACATGACCTTGGGAGAATGCTATTAAACGTCTCCATCATAGGCTTTTCTATCTTTCTTGTATAAAATTTATTTTTGAAGGAATGCTTCATTGTTTACTGTAGTTTTGTTGGTCATGTACTAGGAATGCTTGAAGTGATCTCTTCACCTTCATGGTATGCTTGAAGTGATCTCTTCATGGTTCTTGAAACATGACATGAGTTCACCAAAAGAAAACATGTTACCAAGATATAAACTTACATATGTCAACATTTTATTTTAAGCAGACATTTTGTGATTTTTTCGCTTATACAGCAAATACATGCAGGATCCTTGTCGGCCAAGTGTCAAAGATGCAGTGCGACTATGCCAAATTGCTGGTGTTAAGGTACTTATATACCGACATTTAGCTGCTTAAAATGTTGAAAAACAGTTTAATCTTATATTTGCAGTGTTAGGGCATCAACCTATCTGGGTATGCTTTTCATTTTAGCTTTCATCTATTTCATTTTTTGTTTTTTGGTTGGAATTATGTCTTCTCTGTGGTGATGGTGTGTTCTACTGAACTGGCTTTTAGCTTTTAAATTCTGATTCGCTCACATTTTGCATTTTCATTTGCATGTTAGCCATAGTTTTTCTTTTTCTGTGAGTTTGCACATTAGCAACAATTGGTATTCGCTCACATTTTGCATTTTCATTTGCATGTTAGCCATAGTTTTTCTTTTTCTGTGAGTTTGCACATTAGCAACAATTGGTTACCATTTTATCTTTAATTCGATTGTCCTGATTGGAATTTAAAGAAAATAGCCGGTAATCAATATCATGCCACTGCATGTAAACAAGTAGGAGCTAAGTTGTTTGCTTATTCTATTGGCAAGTTTTAATGTTAACTGTCATAAATTTTTGTTTTCCTCGTATATATGCATTACACTTAAATCATAGTTACACTAACGCTATTTCTTTTAGAACCTTTCAAACTATTATGTTCTATTTATCGTCTAAAGTTCTATTACCAAATGATTCATTTTATACATTTGATAGTCGTGAAATTTACCTTATATTCAATAACAAGGCATATCTAAGTTGCATATTTTACAACCCATTATTTGATTGGCTGTTTATGGTGGTCATTGGTTGTGACAATCTTAGCTAAAACATATATTTATGTCATGCAGTTTTTATTGTTTATGTTTGTGTTTTTAGAGTTTGCCAGTGATAAAATTAATTTTTTGAGCTCGGTTCAAGTCCATTCTCCTTTTCAGTTTCATGTTTAATCTTAAATTTTTCTCAAAGTCAATGATTACTTATTAGATATGGAAATAATGGAATGAAACTGTTCAAAGAATTGGTGGGACTATACTGTAAGTTGTGTCTGGTTGAATTTGTATGATACAATTCTTGGGCGACTGTAAATTTTAAGCTGTTTTTTTGCTTTATAATTCCTTTTTTTTTAATCATTTGGCTATTATATGGTTTTGATGTAGGACTAACAGTAGATATGAACTAGATAGAGAATTTAGAGAGAAATAGAAAGAATTAGGGATTGGAAACATAAGGGGGAGAAACTCAGAAGAATATAAGGTTGGAAAACACAATAATCATTCGATTCATCATTCTAAGTCTGACAGAGCCTTTTATAGTTGCTAAAATAAAATAGATAAACATCTAAAACTCTTGATAAAGATAAAACAAACCTGAACTAATCTCTTAAGGGGATAATTATTGATAACTAATATTCCCCATCAGGTTTGTAACCCACAAAATGATAATATTAATTCCTAGCTGATTTCTGAAATTTTTGTCTGGTTGAAATTCATCAAACCTGCATTCATTGAAGTCATGTAATTAAGGTACTATTATTGTTCTTAATTGGAACCCTCATGTCTTTCTCTTTAGCTGACATAGCTTTTTGGGGAGTGCTGTGGTTTGTTAAAGTTGTAATCAGATACAGTAAATTGTGGTTTGATCATTTGTTTATTTTTATTGGCATTTATTTGGTGTGAATTTAGGAGTAAAAGCTCTCAACTTCACTTTGTAAGACTTCATTGTTCTCTTAGATTAAATTTATTTTTTTGCCTTTGATAATTACTATTGGGTGTGCTGTGTGCATTATATGGAAGTCCTTTATAGTTTATACTGGGTATCAGAAAGAAATAATCTGACAGTCTGTTATGATAAAGAGTTAAGTATCCATGCTTTAATGCTTGATTGGATTAAGATTCTAGTAACTGAATTGTCAGTATATATATGAAGTCGTCTTCTGTTTTTCAAATTTCAATGCCAAGTCTTGAGTATTTCTGGGTGGAAATTCTGTTGAATTCCATTTGATATGTGAAAAATTCAGAAATTCTGTTTTGATATGTGAAAAAAATAATATAAAATTCTGAGTATAATAAGGCTTCTGTTTGCGCTTTTTTTTGGTCATTAATATTTGCACTTGAAATTGAAGGGCATAGATCATTGCCCGCTGTCTACGGAATGTAGTTTAACAAACTTCAATTCGTTAAACCATAGGTACGGATGGTGACAGGGGATAATATTCAAACTGCAAGAGCAATTGCTTTGGAATGTGGTATACTAACTTTGGAGGCAGATGAGTCTACTATAATTGAGGGAAAAGCATTTCGTGAATTGCGAGATTCAGAAAGAGAAGAAAGGGCTGAGAAGATTTCAGTATGATCCAAGAGTCAACTTTTTTCAATTTTTCATGTAATTAGTTTTGTATATCTTAGTGAAGAATTTACTTTGAATCGCTTGGGAAAATTAATTTTATTGTTGTATGTTTAGGTGATGGGACGGTCTTCTCCAAATGATAAACTTCTTCTGGTGCAAGCATTGAGGAAGAAGGGACATGTTGTTGCTGTAACTGGTGATGGCACTAATGATGCTCCTGCCTTACATGAGGTGTGATGCTGGCTTCCTACTAAAATATCTTATGAAGTGTGTATTTATAATATCATTATCTGGAGTCTAATATGACTGTTTCTGTTTAGAATTGATAGATTTTTTAATGTGTTTTCTATTAGATATTTGACCTGATTCCTTGTGTGGGTCATTGCTAGTTGTGTTTTGAATAGCGGTTTCTTATTCTACCCTGATTATCTATGCATTTTCTTCAGTGCTGCAAGTAAATGGCCAGTAGAATGAATATCAGATGTATTATATATAATGTCGATCATTTTGCTTATAAAGTGTAATCATTTTGCTTTGTAAATCGAACATATAATTTGGATCCTGTAATCATCCAATATTTGTTTGCTTGGTGAATTTTAGGGAGCAACAGTATAGTTGGTTTGCTTTTCTATGTAGTTCTACGTCACTGCCAAAGATGATTACTTTAGCTTTTTATCATTCTAAAATTTTAACATTTTGATTTCCTATCTCAATGTTCTTTTATGGAATTCTATTGTTTTGGAGTTCAGGCGGACATTGGTCTTGCAATGGGTATTCAAGGGACTGAAGTCGCTAAAGAGAGCTCAGATATCATTATTTTGGATGACAATTTTGCTTCAGTTGTAAAGGTTAGCTGTTGCTGTATTAGCTTTTATCCTTGCAGTTGGTGGAAAATCCCAGCTTGCTTTGCATCTGTGCTGGCTTTCTTATTGCTATATGCCTTAATTATTTTCTGAAAAATTCTTTGGTGTTGTATTTTTATGGAAAATCAAGTTTCTTTACTTTTGTCCATATAAGGTTTCCTGTTTCATGTGAAAGGAAAGAAAGTCAAATGAGCAAAACTGAAATCGGATTAAAAACTTGCAGGCCCAAATTGCATAGGATGTCATGAACATAATTAATCTAGCCCTTTCGAAATCAAGTTTGAAAAGAAACTTCGTTTTGGGATGTTGTAATTACCCCTTGATTTCCAATTGATAGTTCCTCAGTTACATAATCTCTTTCTGGATTGATATCAAGTTTATTAGAGTATAAATACTATTGTTGGTCCCTTCCCTTATAGAATAAGCTTTTGGGTTGAGCAATAGCTAACATAGTATCAAAGCTTATTTGATCCAGCTGTCGCAAGTTCGAATCTTGAGAAGCGCCATTATATTAATTAAAAACTATATATTCATTACATAGAGCAAATTGGGCCTGTGTATCAATCCATGTGACAAGCCTTGCAGATCACCCCTTTAATGTGACGTGAGGGTGTGTATTAGAGTATAAATACTATTTTTGCGCTCTTGCTCAATAGCTTAAGCTTTTGGATTGAGTGATTACTAATAAGGTTGTTATAATCACATTTAACTTTCCACTATGGGTTGTATCTTTTTTTGTGTTATTCCACAATAAATGTCCCTTATTTGACACAATTTGAGTGGAGATGCTGTTTCGAATTCATGTGTTCATTTGGGATGAAACTTAAATCAACTGACATATTTTACATTCATATGTTAATTAGATTCATATTTAATTTTAATTTTTGTGCTGATTATAGGTTGTCAGATGGGGACGATCTGTATATGCAAATATCCAGAAATTCATCCAGTTCCAGCTAACTGTCAATGTTGCAGCTCTTGTTATAAATTTTGTGGCAGCGGTTTCCTCTGGTGATGTTCCACTAAACGCAGTGCAGGTCTCTCTCTCTCTCTCTGTGTGTGGCTAAAGTGTGTGAAAAAGTGGGTTTACTGTTGTGCTGAATGCTTTCGATTGCTTTTTCCTTTACTTAGCTTCTCTGGGTCAATCTTATCATGGATACTCTTGGAGCGCTAGCATTGGCTACTGAACCACCGACAGATCACCTGATGCACAGGCCCCCAGTTGGTCGAAGGTATGACATACGTAAATGGTGATATATATATATATATATATATATATATATAGGGTCCTTCTCTAGTCAGGTTGGTCCTGACTAGACTCTATTCAAAATAAGGAAAAAAAAAAACTAGCGAATTATTCTATATATATATATATATATGTTGTGGAAAAGAATTAATCTTTGGTTAGGAAATAATTAGTTTGGAACGAATATATGATGGAGTTTATAATATTCCTGAATTTATAGAACCTGAACTTGATGCTTTCCTAAAACCTACAAAACTCATTTGTCTTTGTAAATTCTGTTATAAGTGAATTTGCAATGATGATATGTTTCTAAATGCTATTATGGCTAATGTATTTTATAGGCATTAACTCTTAGGATAATCCAATGTTTTGCCAGCAGTGTTGTCTTTTTTTCTTCCTTCACTTTGCATTGTTAAGTTTTAATTATACTACATGTACTGATGCAATCTTGCATGTATTCTAGGGAACCTCTCATAACTAATATAATGTGGAGGAACCTCTTAATACAGGTATAATACTTTTTTTCTACTGGTTATGATTTTTTATTGTTACTGTGTAGAAATTTCAGGTAGATAATTGTTGATCTCTCTCCATTCTAATAAATCTGTTTTCTTTGGTGCTCTTGGAATTATCAGGCTATCTATCAATTAAGTGTCCTGCTCGTCTTGAATTTCAAAGGGAAGAGTTTACTTCATCTAGAAAAAGACACCAGTGACCACGCTAACAAAGTGAAGAACACACTGATATTCAATTCATTTGTCATATGCCAAGTAAGTTATAACACAAATATTGGGGAGGAAATCTCTTTTAGTTTGAGCACATTTTGTCATAGTTTTGAGTAATTTCATAGCTAACCAAAATCTGACCTGAAATAACTGGGTTTAGACACACCTAAGCTGTTGTATTTGCATCGGGACATTATATCAGAGCTGCTATGGCGTGATACATTTAAATTTAACAGTGTCAATTTGTGTTGTTGCTGTGCTTTAGCAGCGAGAGTGCAGCCACATCTGCAGAAGAATCATTTATTTCCTCTCTCAGTTGAAACATATATTCCTGCATCTGCTATCTTCATTTGTAAATTGTAACTTCCACACGCCACAATGTCTATTTGTGTTGTTGCTGTGAGAGTGCAACCACATGTCTGCATAAGAATCATTTCTCTGCTCTCTTCGTTGAAAGATGAAATATATATTTCTGCATCTACTATCTTCATTTGTAACTTTTATGTCTGCAAAAGAATCATTTCTGTGCTCCTTAGTTGAAACATATATTCCTGCATCTACTATCTTCATTTGTAACTTTGATCAGTAATTTTTCACTCATAGTTGATAGTACCAGACTAGTTTCCACTTTCCAGCATTGTTTGTTCTTTATTTACATGTATTCATGACTAAGAGTTAACTGTTGAACTGCAGATCTTTAATGAATTTAATGCTCGGAAGCCAGATGAAAAAAATATTTTCTCAGGAATTACTAAAAACCGTCTTTTTATGGGGATCGTGGCACTAACTATTGTACTTCAGGTAAGACTGGTTTAACTTGTTTGGTTGTCTATTTGCGCATCAAGTACTGTATTATCTTACATTTTGCTTCTTTCGTGCAGATACTTATCATCGAGTTTCTTGGGAATTTCTTTTCAATCGTCAGGCTTAATTGGAAGCACTGGATAATATCGGTTGTGATTGGTTTTATAGGGTAATATTTGCATCCTGCATGCCAATGTCTACTTTTTATGAAATTCCTTTTACAAAGTTAATTTCTCATTAAGGAACATTTGATAGTAGCAAATTTTATAGTGAACAACAATTAGTTGCAAAAAAGGACATTTAGATACAATAAGCAGTGGCATAAGTGTATTCGGTTATTATCATCTGATCTTTGTAACCAAATTGAAGCCTTTTTTGTGTCCTCCTTTAAACAGCTGGCCCCTTGCTGTTCTTGGGAAATTTATACCTGTCCCCGCAACTCCCTTGAGTAGCGTTTTCAAAAGAGCGAGTTGCTGTGTCAAAAGACGTTCTCGACAAAGTAATACGCAAAGTAAGGATCCTAAAATGCCTTGTTCTTCCCCTTATGACTTAATTTGACAGTGTGATTTGCTAAATCTTTGGGTCTATGCCTATTTGCCTAGCAGCAGCAGGTTAAACAAAGTGCAGGGCAGTACAATCTGAGTGGATTGGAACACAGTTGTTGTGGATATAAAGAGTAGCACAGGTTCGAAATACGTTAAGTTTGTTAAGAAAATACAAAATAGCAATTTTCTCTTTTGGTGGAATTGTTCTGGTATATACAAAACTTTAGGGAATGATTTCGATCAAACTTAACTTGTGTTGCAATTCAGTTTTTAGTTGTGAAATCCTTCCTGTGAGAATGAGTAAATTTCAGTTACTTGGTGTGCTGCATTATCGAATACTCTTATGATTCAAAACAAAACATTGTTAGACACTAATTATTTCAATCATGATTAAATGTACTACTTTTTAGATCGTTGGGGCCCAACAGAATCAAACATTCAACTTGTATCTATCTGAAAGAGGTGAAAACGACTCAAATTCAGATTAAAAAAATAGGGATGTCAAATGTCAAATGTTCAACAAGGTGGCCCGCTACCCTGACCCCAATGACATTATTTTCCTTGAATCCGAAAATTGTAAGTCGAGGTTGGGGAATTTTCGTGGGAGGGACTGAGCCCCGCCTTTACCACCAGTCCAACTCCGGTTTATTTAATATATATAGTGAAATTACACCATTTTTATATAAAAATATTTATTTTTTTAAACCATCCACAAATGTGGTTTGGTTTATACATTTTGTGCATGATATGAAAATTAGGTTTAAGTTTTAGTTTTGTTTTTAGTTTTTATAATAATAGTCAAACTCAAAACTCTTTTACCTAAAATAATTTATTTTCTTAAAAGCAGTTGTGTTATTTATAATTTATATATTATTTTTTATTAATCAATAAATTATATATTATTTTATTAATTTTTTACTGATTACTAAAAATATATTAAATTTATGAAATGATTAAGAAACGTTTTATTGTTGAAGTTGAATGTTTATTTAATAGGGTGGTTCTATTGCTACCCATAAAATATCTAATATTAAAATATTAAAATTATTAATTTTACTTCCTAAAGCTTTTATAGATAACCGAAATGTGTTTATCTCAAAAACAAAGAAAACAAATTGTTATATTGTTCGATCTCACGGTTACTAAAAAAAATAAAATGAATTTCTAATGTGGTTTAACTTTTTAACAATTACCAACAAACCTTGTTATAAGTTTTGGTTGTCAATACTTGATCTCAAAAACATTAAACGAATGAATGAAAAATTAGTGTTTTTAGGACCGAATAGATCAAAAGAGTAAAAAATTAAACAAAACAATTGGAGAGGCCTCAAGGCCCTCAATCGATGACATCAGTATTTCAGATGGTATGGTCACACCGATGTATTCAATCGAAAAACCAAATTATACAAGCAATTTAGAAAAAGAAATATATTGTAACCTAATTATGTAATCAATTTTTTTTTTTTTTAAAAAAAGAAAAAAATAATTACACGGCCAATAATATTCAAAAGCAAATGTCTAATAATTTGAGATTCAAAAGAAATAAAAAATACAGTCAATTTAGAAGATTTTTTTTTTTTTTACTATAATCAATTTTTTTTTTTTCCAATTATAAAACAATGATAAAAATTAAAGTAAACATATATGTAGGTATTTGGAATCTATCAAATCAATTCTTTATTCATTAATTTCTTATATTTTATTTTTGATGTTGGTTTGATTTTGTATATATTATTAGGGTTTATGATAAATTGAGTGTTCAATTTATGGGTATAGGAAGTAAATTTAAATTTCTAATTATCCAACCGTATACTTTTAAGTAATTAAATGTAAGGGTATATTAGAACCACCTATTTAATAATTATATAATGGTTTTGCTAACGTTTCTTAAATGAAAGGATTAAACAACGAAGTAGAAAAGGACAGCTTAGCGAGCAAGAAGAAGAAGAAGAATGGGTGTGATGTCGACGACGGCGATGGCGGCAACGAGTGTGATGATGATGGTGATGAAAAATCATAAACATTTTGAAATTAAGAATTGTGTACACAACCCAACCTCTTCTGATAAAAAGTTAGTAGGAGAATTTAATCCAAAAATATCAATAGAGAAAGCAGTAACCCCACCCAGCTCATGGTACACACACCCTTCGTTTTTCGATCTTGAACTCGACCGTCTTTTCTACACTGGCTGGCTTGCTGTTGGTTTGTTTCATCTTCCATTCTTAATTTTCTACTTCTTTTACAATTTCAAGTTTTATTTATTTATTTTCTTTTTCTTTTCAGGTTATACTGAACAGATAAATGATCCTAGAGATTTTTTCACAGGCAGGTACAATTACAAAACTGATAAATACCCTTTGTGAATTGTTGTGAATTTTGTTTAGTAAGACTAGGAATTTCAAAATGATGATGATTTTAAACAAATGGAGGCAGAATTGGACAAGTGGAGTTCGTGGTTTGCCGAGATGATAATGGAATAATTCATGCTTTTCATAATGTTTGTCGCCACCATGCCTCTCTTCTTGCTTCTGGAACTGGCAAAAAGTCCTGCTTTGTATGCCCTTATCATGTAAGTATTCTTATCATTCAAGATTGTGGGAATTAAAAATTTGTATGATTGGTGGATTTGGGATTGAAGGACAACATTTTAGTTTTATGATTTTGTCAATTTCATCACTCTACAATTCAACCTTGTATTGTATGTAATTTTTCATTGATAAAAAACTAAACATGTAAAACCACTTTCAATTCTAATTCTTCAGGGATGGACATATGGGCTAAATGGTGCACTTCTTAAGGTGACTAGAATAACAGGAATACAGAATTTTAATGTAAATGTATGCTACATTATCAATCTCATTTTCATTCTTGTAAAACAATTTTCAATCTACTGTATAATTTGGTTGTTTTTTCTTGCACTGTTGAATAGGAGTTTGGGCTTGTACCTCTGAAAGTAGCTACTTGGGGACCATTTGTTCTTCTTAATATGGACAAAGAGAATACACATCAACAGGAAATTGAGAGTAATGCAGTGGCAAAAGAGTGGCTTGGTAGCTGCTCAGAGATATTAAGCCTCAATGGAGTTGATTCATCATTAAGTTTTGTAAGCAGACGTGAATACACCATCGAATGTAATTGGAAGGTATATATGGTTCTATGTGTGTATGGTCGTATAGACGCCCAATGTTAGCTTTTGAATAATGGCATCATATAAGTATAAAATTGAAGTTTCCTCAGCATCAAAAAATATTATCAATTCTAAGCCTAAAGTTTTCACGGAGAATTAAGCTGTACCAACAGAGTGTCCATAAGCTTCATAAATTGTGTAGCTCTATGAACATGTTCACAGACTCTAATGGTAATGTATTATTATGTATTGTTTTTCTTTCTTTTCAGGTGTTCTGTGACAACTACTTAGATGGTGGTTACCATGTGCCTTACGCACATAAGGGCCTTGCATCTGGTCTGAAGCTTGATTCTTACTCAACCACAGTATGCTGTTGCTCTGCCTATCTAAGCATTCTGTGGATTTTTATTTTAGTTTCAACGAGTTACTCCCATGTTGCACCGACACACACACCTAGCATCACCTTCCTAGATAACTCATATTTGATATTCCTAAAAAAGACTTGATGCACTAGTTTGATGTTTGAAATATATAATAATATTCGTATATTTGCATCTTATTGAAGTAAATGCTTTCTGTGGGGCAGACATTTGAAAAGGTTAGCATCCAACGATGTGAAAGTGGCTGCTTGGAAAGCAAAGATAATGTTGATAGACTTGGATCTGAAGCTTTATATGCTTTCATATATCCTAATTTCATGATTAACCGGTACTTGCTTCATAATTAGATTTGTTTGGTATCTCTATCAATTGGTTCCTCTAATTTGTTTCCCCTTTTAATAGCTTTAGTGTTTTGGTTCCTGTAGGTATGGACCTTGGATGGACACCAATCTAGTAATCCCATTGGGACCTAGAAAATGCAAAGTGGTATTTGACTATTTTCTTGAAGATTCTCTTAAGGTAATTTTCCGCTTTGTCAGTAACATGAATCCATGCACTTATGTCTTGGGTCGTTGTTTCTTTTGTCAAGTAAATTAGTGACGCTTTAACTTCAGTTGATTAGTGTCAGTTTTATAGGATCATTGCAATGCTTGCAATTGGAATTTGGAAATGATTTTGATCATGCATCTACACCACTGTTCCTGGCTCACAATTGCATAGATTTTGCACATCTATATTTTGAGTTGTTCTGGTATATATGAAATGTTTTTATTTTCAATCCAATCGAACTGTGATCCTCGATTTGTTTCGACCTCAGGACGACAAAGCTTTCATAGAGAAAAGTCTAGAAGATAGTGAAAAAGTGCAGGTATAAACTGATTATGATCTCTAGGCCATTAAATGTTTCAAGTCTTACAATTTTTTTATTTTGAAATTGTGCAGATGGAAGACATAATTCTTTGTGAAGGAGTTCAGAGGGGCCTTGAATCTCCAGCATATAGTAGTGGCAGATATGCACCCACTGTGGAAAATGCAATGCACCATTTTCATTGTTTGCTATATGATAACCTCATAAAATAAAATAAAATACTTCTTTCATGTTATATTTTGCTTCTGGTTTCACACCATATCAATATCCAAAATGAAATTGTAAAATAGGGTTTTTTCCTCCGGTCAGAGAGTACGATATGAAACTAGACATTTAATTTGTTTAATTTGTAACCTTATTAAACTGTTTGCACGACGTTATATAACTTTAGTCCCGAATAGAGAATTATTACTACATAGCTTTAAATTTTAGTAGTGCTAGATAATCCTAACTTACATCTCAATTCTTTTATGTGACAATTTAATTCATATGACATGCGTTAATTGAAATAAATCATCATTAATGTATATCCGTTTATGAAGTGAGAACCCTCCCTAGTCTTTAATCTAGTGACACTTAAAAGATATCACATGGTCAAGATATATATTTGTTAACCGGGAAAATGAGCAATTAATTCAAGGAAGAGCTTTTCCACTTCAAGGACCTTATCATTCCCTAGCACCCCCAATGGAAGCATCCCCGGTCACGCTAAAGCGCCTAATAGGAAGAAAGACCCGGTCCTCCAGGTGCCGCGCCTCCCCTAGAATCATCAGGCCGGAGCACGGTTCAGACTGAGATCTGGGAGGCTCCCCTAAAATTTCTAATGGGAAGGGAGACTCGGTCCAACCAAGATCCTGCCTCCAAGACGCGGTCCATCGTTGACCCGACTCCTTTTGAACGCCCCTTGAGAGTAATTACATGTTCCAGTATAGGACCTGCTCCCAGCCAGCAACCCGGCTAGAAGTCATCCTAAATAATGCCTACCCAGTCCCCCACAATACACTCCTACAACCGGGACGACTCCTTTCTAGAAGGACTCCTTGGAACTCTCTAATGACCCCTGCTCCGGAAGGGCTGACGCCAGCCCTCATCCCAGCTCACACGGGATGGAGAAAGGACTGGGAGCACCTGCAAAGCCACAGCACCAGTCCATTAATGTGAGACAGCAATCACGAATGAGGGAAGACAAGCAACCTACGATCGAGAACATCCGCTGGCCACGCTACATCAACGGTGGAATCACCCTCAATCTCAGCCCTAATGGAAGTCAACTATCCCATACATGAAAAGGGATACTCTGTTTCTCCAGGAAAACACTCGTAGAAACGCAGCAAGCATGAAGAAGGAAATGGTGAAAGAAGGAGCCTGACAGTGTGCAGTGGGACAGGCGCTGACACTGTCCCCCTCCAAGCCAGATTTTGACAACGACTTCCCCCTGCACCAATGACCCATATAACCAACCAAAACTCCTGGAAACACCATATGTACGCCATATCAACCCTAGAGAAACGCCTGCACGGACCTAGGGCTTAGGTGGAACGATCAAGACCCTTCAAGGAGTGTGACGGCCACAGTCCCGCTCAAAACTAAGGGCTGGGATCATGCCCACCAATTACGCCCTAAGGACTAGGGCACCCACTTACCAAAACCAAGCCCTCAGTAGAGAAAAAACAAGGTGGAGTGATCCTAGCCCTTGGTTCTATACCATCGCGATTGCTAAGAAGGAGGGACGGTGGAGATGGAATCGGGAGTTCCCGCCTAAAGAAGCTGCTTCCACCTACCCCTTAAGAAGAGACACTATAAATACCCCTACGTTCCAAGAATAAGGGGTTGGCCTCTGAAAACCGAGACACCTACTTGGCTACTACCTCGCCTAAACAAAGCTCCTATGTGTATCCTACTTGGCTACTACCCCGCCTAAACAAAGCTCCTGTGTGTATCCTACTTTGCTACTACCCCGCTTAGACAAAGCTCCTATGTGTATCCTACTTGACTACTACTTCGCCTAGACCCAAGCTCCTAGACATGATCAACGTGGTTATCACCTAGCTTAGCTAAAGTCTTAGCGAGCTGACTCCTATTTAGCTAGAGTGTCTTGCTTCTGTCCAATTTGCTTTCGTTGTAATCATAGTTCATGTAATGGCTCATAATGTATCCCATCGTTAAGAAATAAAAAGATCCCTCCTTTCTAGTAGTAAAAATTGCATTTGTTATGCCCCTATATGCACCAAACTCAACCTCATCTCCGCATGCAGGACCGGTCCTACTGCATTAGACTGGTCCCTGGCAACCGGACCAAGGGCCTCCCCCGGTACCTACCCTAGGAAGGGAGGGACTGTCCCCTACCCGGTCTGGACTAGCTGCGGTGCACTCGTACACCGTGGTCCAGGTTGTCCCGGGAAACTCCCGACGGATTTTTAAGGATAACAATATGTTAACTGGAAATTTAGGCAATTAATTTAAGGAAGAACTTTTCCCACTGAAGGACCGAACCGCTTCATTGCCTACCACAGTGGCACTCCTAGTTGATGCGCCGAAAATTGGTACGTGATAGTTCTATAAACTATCGTAAATGATCGGACGTGTGAGTTTTTACCCTCTCGCAAGTATACGAATCGTTCGCCACGTATAGTGGTTACGAGTAAGGGTATCGTTCCCACGGAGGAAGTACAGTACACTTAAGTCGGTTCTACGTCTTATGTTATAGTCAAGCTATTTACACTATAAACACTAATTACATGCATGAAATGTAAAGCATGGTAGATGGTGGCAAGTAAGCTAAAACTAAGTTTACACTAAGATTGCTATGAATTGAATTACAACTAAATTATACTAAATTTAACTACAACTAAGGGTTGTCATTCCTTAGTAATTAATTAACCTAATCAACTAAGTTACCAACAATTATCTAAATTAAACTAACTAATTTAACTAATTACCACTAATGCAATATTGGTCACACAAGAGTGATAATAAGAGTGAGGTGGTGTGGGAATGGAAATGTTAGGATTTGATGATCATGCAATTAATCCAATTCCTAATTGATGGTAAATAAGCTCACTAACCTAGGATTAAGACACATGCATAAATGATTATTCATGCAAGATATTGAGGCCTCAATGAGTCTAAATCCATTACATGCTAATCAATGGTTATTAAATCAACATGTATAACTCAAGCTCAAGCAAATAAACACATCAACAAAAATATGAATATTATTACAATTTCACAAATATCCCATCATAAACATATAGTCCCACATACAACAATAAGCTAAACAAGTAAAAGAGAGAGAGAAGACAACCCAAGGTGTTGGAGAGGTCTTCAAGCTAGCTTCTCCTTGCTCTTGGTGACTACTAAACTATTTGTGTGATGAGATGATTTGTAAGTGTTCTAAGGTGTATATGTGTACTTTAGGTGATTTTTATGTGAGTTTGGATATTAGGGATAGTGTTTAGGGTTAGGGAAAGTTGTATATTTATAGAGGGGAGTGTTTTGGGCATGAAAGAGGCTGAGTCGGCCAGGCTGGCGGGCTTGGATCCCCTGCCTCGCGGGTTCTTGCCCGCCGTCGGAACTTGCTGTGCAACTTGGAGCTCTTCCCGTGAGTTTGTACCTTCTGGATGGCGGGAAAGAAGCCGCCGCATGAACCCACGGTCATCCGGTGAGCTTAGACCGTCTGGAATGCGGGCAAGAAGCCACCGAACCAAGCTTGCAAGCTTGCTCATCCATGGAAGTTGGTGGACTTGGAGGAGATGCAAAACTTGTGCATGGAGGCTTGAAAATAGGTCCATCGTGACCGGGAGGAGGAGGACAGCCGATCAAGGCGGAGTTTGGCAGGAAAAAGCATCGGAAAATGGCCAGAAACGTCCGGGTAAAAAGTTGGGTCTGTCGGGTTTGAGTCGGGTCAACCGGGTCATGGGTCGACCCGGCTGAAGGTTGAAGGCACCATGACGTTAGCATGACGTCACGCTGACGTATCTCCACCCAAAACGCTGCCGTTCAACGTGCTGATGTGGCGCTGACTCTGACCTTTGCTGGCGAATTACACTTAGCTCCCCTGAACTCTCACCAAATCACAGAATATTCAATAAAGTCCCGAATCTTACACTTTTGCCCCTGATTTCTCCATATTAACAACAATGCCCCTGAACTTCCCTAATTACCTAAAACACTTATTTATTCCATTAAATACCCGGTTTTACCCGAGAAACAAGTACAAAAATATAGAAAAAGGAAGCGCTAAATGTGAACATTTGGAGCGCGATCACTAGTTAGTCCAACCCGCTTGTTAGGAACAAGGGCCCGGCCCTCTTTTAGCCGTGCCTACTCATATGCGCGCTAGGATTAAGCATTGCTCGACCTTGAACTGACCTTCCTCCCATAAGAATGCTTGTGAAGAAAGGGTATCTGACCCACTAGGGAGCCCGCCTCGAAAGTTGTAATCCATCCGGGATCGGGCTCCCTCCCCTTCATCCAATAAGAAGGATTGCTTCCTCCAGCAGCCGATCCGCTCCGGTAGCCAGCCTCGCTGTAGGGATCACTACCTCACCTCCCACAGCACCCTTCTGCGACTCGAGCGGTCCTCTCTAGAAGAACCCCTAGGAGCTTACTAGCGCCTCCTGCTCCGTAAGGGCTGACGCCAGCCCTTGCCTCCAGCTCACATGGGACAAAGAGGGTGCTGGGAACACCTGCAAGGTACCAATGTCACCTCATTAATAAGAAGCAGTAAGCACGACTGAGGAAAGGCAGCAGTCGACGGTCGAGATCGCCTGCTAGCCACGCTATGTCAACGGTTGGATGACATTCCATCTCAGCCCTAATTGAAGGTCAACTATCCCTTACATGCAAGAGGATACTGGTTTCCTTAGCAAGATACTTGCAGAAACACAGGAAGCATGAAGAAGGAAATGGTGGAAGATAGCGCCTGACAGGGTGCAGCGGGACAGGCGCTGACACTGTCCCCTGCCGGGCCAGAACCTTGATAATGACTTCCCACCGCCACGAAGACCCCTTGCGACCAATCAAAACTCGTGGAAACGCCACCTTTTCGCCACCTCAGCCCTACAGAAGCCCTGATATGGACCTGAGGCCTATGTGGAGTGATCGGAACCCCCCAAGGTATGTGGTAACCCCAATCCTGCCCTAAATCAGTTGTTGGGATCAGTCCCACCAATTGCGCCCTGGGAACAAGGGCCCCCACCTACCAAAACTGATGCTCCCGCCAAAGCAAAGCCCTAGGGGCGCAATCCTGACCCTTGATTCCTGGTGACCGCCTTTGGGGATAGGAGGGAACAGTGGAGATTTAACCGGGGATTCCCGCCTAAACAAAGGACCTCCACCTACCCCCTACCCCCTACCCCCTACTAGAGACATTATAAATGCCCCCACATCCCATAGCGGAAGTTGTTGGCCCTTGAAAACAAAAACATCCTACTTGGCCTAGTCAAAGCTCATATGTGTGTGTTCTACTTGGCTACTACCCCGCCTAGTCAAAGCTCATATGTGTATGTTCTACTTGTCCACTACCCCGCCTAGTCAAAGCTCCTATGTGTGTGTTCTACTTGGCCACTACCCCGCCTAGTCAAAGCTCCTATGTGTGTGTTCGTTCTACTTGGCTACTATCTCGCCTAGACAAAGCTCCCATGTGCAACTTACCTAGCGATTTCCCTGCCTAGATTGGACTCTTGCATGTTGTATTCCCATCCCGCTAGTAGACCCTTTTGTAATAGCCGGATGTCGTATGTGAATTGATGTATGATATACTCCGCTGTTAAGTAATAAAAGGTCCGCCTTTTCACCCCTCCGAAGATGAACCAGTCGCACCACACATACTAGCACGCTACCTCAACCTTTGTTCCACTGTGTAGGATCGGTCCTACAGCATAGTATCGGTCCCTGGTAACTAGACCCAAGGCTTCCCTCGACCACCCCCCCTGCGTCGGGAAGAGAGGGATCCACCCTACCCGGTCCGGACTAGCTGCGGTGCACCCCGTACATCGTGGTCCAGGTTATCCCGGGAAAACCCTAGACGGATTTTCAAGATAACAGTTTGGCGCCGTCTGTGGGGAACTCACACGCAGTGTGTCTTTCTCTTACCATCAAAGCATTCTAGTCATTCTAGTAAACATGAGGTTGAGATCATCCACGAATCAGGCCGACCCATCTGTGCCTTGCTCCTACCTTGCTACCCATGGATCTGAATCCTCGAAAAGAGCCCCAACTCTAGGCCCGCTACCGCAGGTGGAAGGGTAGGTCCAAGCCAAGGTAGTCGCGGTTGAAGCTCTTCCCTCTCCTGGACCGTATCCGCCAAGTGCCTTCAACTGCCATGTCACCAACTTCCTAGAGGGACCGCGGCAAGAGCTGTTGGGCTCGCATCATGGCGAGGTAGGGCCTAGCAACCGGGCTCACGTTTTTGACAGATTGGGTCTCGCTAAGGCTGTCTTCGACTGGTTGGGCCCCACTGGGACTCTGCCCCGAGCGGCAGCACCGGGACCACGGAGAGCCCGATCGAAAGTGGGCGTTCCCCGAGCCTCACCGCCTCTAGTAGGCCGCCCAGCTCGCCCCACCATGACGGGAGTAAAGGAGATATCTGGCACCGGGAGCAGGACCGACGCTACCCACAACCATAGCAGGAACCGGAGCTCACCCAGGTGAGGCGAGGAGGCCCATCATGAAGCATCAGCCACCTCTAGGACCGCAGCCAGGGAGGAGGCAGTTGAAGCCCAATCAAGGGAAAGAGGTCGAGGCCACATGGAAGAGTAGGTGAGGAAGATGGCAAAGCGCCTAACGGAGCTGGAGAAAGACAAGGTCAAGTACAAGGGAATGAAGAAGGACCCCCTCGGGGAGATGAATGCCCCATTATCGAGGGAGGTTTGACATGCTTTCCTCCCTCCAAAGTTCAAAATGCCCGAAAAGATATATTCAGGCGTGGAAGATCCCTTAAGTCACCTAGAGTCTTTCGTTCAGCAGATGGAGGTGTAAAATGCCTCCCGGAAGGCCATGTGCCGAATGTTCCCATGCACTCTCACGGATTTCGCCAAGACATGGTTCAGAAAACTCCCTGCGAAGAGTGTCAACTCATTCAGTAAACTGTCAAAGGACTTCTGTGCTCAGTTCCAGGGTGTCAAACCACCCTCTAAAGACCCCATCTTGCTACAGTACATAGTCTAGAAGCGTGGGGAGAAGCTCAAATCCTATGTGGAGCGCTTCCACAAGGAAGTCATTCAAATAGGGGTGTTCGCCGAGAAGGAAACTCTCACCAACTTTCGGAAAAACCTATGGGTGGGGAAATTATGGCGTTCCTTCAGCAAAGATAAGCCTAAAACTTATCAGGAGGCATATAGCCGAGCTCTGAAGCAAGTGCAGTCAGATGAGCAATACCGTATCAAGATAGAGCATGACAAGTCACGCTCCAACAAGCGACAAAAAGGGGACACCAGTAACCCAAGAAAGGAAAAGGAGCCGGTCCCCAAGTTCAGAAATAATCCTCCAAACCGATCCACCTACCGCTTGCCTCTGCTACCCCCTAGCAGACCGCGCCCCTTCAGGAGGATATCTCTACCAAGGAAAATTTGAAGGACGCCATCGCCTGTTAGAGAGGTCGCTGGAATCACCCAATCAGAAGAAGAAGAATACACCAACTATACCCCGTTCAATGCCCCGAGGGAAACAATCTACCTAGCAATCCGGGACAAGGGGCTCTTGAAGAAGCCTGACCCCATGAAGCTCCCAATGGATAGGAGGAACAAATACAAATACTGTGATTTCCACCGGGACATAGGACACAACACTTCGGAGTGCTATAGCCTGCGCAACCAAATCGAGAACCTAGTGAGGGGCGGCCTGCTGGTGGAATTCCTCCAACAAGTAAGGGATGGGATTGAGACAGGGAAGCAGGTTCAGAGAGAGATGAAGGAGTCGGAAGAATGGAGAAAGGACCAAGGAAGAGACTTGATGGAGCAAATCCAGATCATCAACACTATCAGTGGAGGTACATCCAATAACTCCAGAAAGAACCACGCCAGGAAGATTCCTCGACATGATACTGGGGGCTAGGTGCTGAAAGTTAGCAGGGACGCTTCGCCTCATCCTAGCTCTGCTCAAATCATATTCACTGAGGACGACGCTTACAACACAGTCCAACCCCATGATGATCCAATGGTGGTCACCGTCCAAATGGCAAATAACCAGGTGGCCCGGGTCATGATCGACACTGGGAGTAGCGTAGACATCATCTTCAAGGAGACGCTGGATCGCTGTCAACTTTGCCAACCGTGCTTTTATAGTTGCACCACCCCCCTCTATGGTTTCACCGGGGACTCTTTGATGCCAGTCGGTTCCATAATAATCCCGGTAGCCATAGGAGAAGCGCCTCAACAGGTTAACATCATGGTCGAGTTTGTGGTAGTAGACATTCCAAGCGCCTACAACATGATTCTGGGACAACCCTTCCTCTCAAAGATTAGGGGAGTCCTATCAATCTACCATAATGTCTTGAAGTTCCCGGTGGGGAAAGAAGTTGGAATCCTGAAAGGGGACCAACAGATGGCGCAAAGATGCTACACCGTATCATCCAACCCCTCGGCGCTAATCAAACAGTGTTCCCAGATCACAACAGATAAAGACCAGGGGGAATCGGACGCGAAAGGCATCCCGTAACAAGCAGGCCTCATGGTTAGCGCGGAACTACCAAGCACAAGAGGAGAGCACCTGGGAAGCGTGACGGGGCAACTAGAGGTTGAAGAAGATACATTCGAGGAAGAGATGCCGGAGGAAGAAAGAGGAGGATCGGCTGAAGAATTGGAGGAGGTCGTGGTAAGGGAAGAAAACCCTCCCAAGACAGTGAAGATAGGATCCACCTTAGCTCAAGAGCACAAGGCTGTGCTACAAAAAGTACTCTGGGACTATAATGATGTATTCGCCTGGTCCCATGAGGAGATGCCTGGCATCCCCCCTAACCTTGCAGCACACCGACTCAATGTGGACCCTACCTTCAAACCAGTGAAGCAGAAGAGGAGGTACTTCAACCCGAACAGAAACGCATCAGTACAAGAAGAAGTGGACAAGCTCCTCCGCGCCGGATTCATCAGAAAGGCGTGGTACCCAGAGTGGATCGCCAACGTGGTCATGGTCCCGAAAACCAACGAGAAGTGGCGAATGTGTGTAGACTACACTGACCTAAATCGCGCCTGCCCGAAGGACAGCATCCCCCTCCCCAAGATTGATCAGCTTGTTGACTCGACTGCGGGCAACAGGACCTTGAGTTTCATGGACGCCTTCTCCAGTTATAATCAGATCACCATGCACCCCTCAGATCAAGAGAAGACCAGCTTCATCACGAAACAAGGTTTGTATTGCTACAAAATGATGCCTTTTGGGCTTAAGAATGCCGGAGCCACTTATCAGAGGCTGGTCAACAAGCTATTCAAGGAGCAGATTGGTCGTACCATGGAGGTCTATGTGGATGACATGATAACCAAGTCACATTAGGTACAGCAGCACCCCGACCACCTCAGGGAGACCTTCGAGGTGCTTCGACAGAACCAAATGCGGTTGAATCCGGACAAATGTGCGTTCGGAGTGTCGACCGGGAAATTTTTAGGCTTCATGGTCCACGAGAGGGGGATCGAAGCAAACCCTGAAAAGATCAAAGCCATCATTGAACTCCAGTCCCCCGCTACTCTAAAGCAGGTGCAAGGATTAACTGGCCGACTCGCTGCCCTCAACAGGTTCATATCACGGTCTACCGACAGGTGCCTCCCGTTCTTCCAAGTCATTAAAAAGGGGAGAGGAATGAACTGGGATGAGGAAAGCGAGCGTGCCTTTAGGGAACTCTAGAGTTACCTTACCAACCCCCCGCTACTCGTTAAGCCACTGCTAGGGGATATCCTGCAGCTCTACCTCGCTGTATCAAGCACAACAACTAACGCGGCCCTTGTAAAGGAGTGTGAGGGAGGGATCTAGAGACCCATATACTATATGAGCCGCTCTCTCAGCAAGGCCGAGAAGAATTACAACCAGATGGAGAAGCTCGCTTTCGCTTTAGTCGTCACGGTGCATAAACTACGCCCCTACTTCCAAGCCCACTCAGTAATAGTACTTACAAACCTCCCTCTCCGACAGTTTATGCAACGACCTGATGTATCAGGCAGGCTAGTTTTGTGGGCCCTCGAGTTGACCCAGTATGACATTACCTTCAAGCCCTGTGTTGCAATCAAAGGACAAGTGCTGGCAGACTTCGTAGCGGAGTTTAGTGGGAACCCGGGCTTCCCCTACGAGGAAGAGCCCATTGCCTAGACAAACAACAACATCCCAGTTCCAGGGGAAGACTGGCCCCCCTCGGCATGCATTTGGACACTATTCGTCGATGGAGCCTCCAACCAACATGGTTATGGGGCAGGCATTGTGCTAATCGATCCAGAGGGGGTCGAGACATCTCACTGCATAAGGTTCGAATTCAGGGCTACAAACAATGAAGCAGAGTATGAAGCACTCCTCGTTGGTTTGACTGTCACCCGAGAATTGAGAGCCCAGTTCCTCGCCATTAAGAGCGATTCCTAGTTGATCGTGAAACAAGTGGCCGGGTCTTACCAAGCCAAGGGCGACAATATGTCTGCCTACTTAGAGAAAGTACAACAAGTAGTCAAGGCATTCCAAATGATCAAGATTGAACAGGTACCTAGAGGGGCTAACCACCGAGCAGATGTCCTCGCCAAGATCGCAACAGGGGGAGGACTAAACCCCCCGAGGGGATTCCGGCTGCAGCTTTTAAGCCTGTCAAGTATTGCTAAAACTGCTGAGGTCCACCATGTAGACCGCATCCCCTGTTGGATGGACCCGATAGTGGACTACCTTCATGGCCAAAAACTGCCTGATGACCCAGCAGAAGCCAAGGCAATAAAAAGGAAATCGACCCGGTACTGTCTTGTGCAGGGACACTTGTATCGAAAAGGGAAATCCTTGCCCCTCCTTAGATGTCTTCACCCTGACGATGCCAAATGGGCACTGAAAGAGGTCCACTCAAGTGACTATGGCGATCATTCCGAGGGAGATGCCCTGGCTCACTGAGTTTTAAGAATGGGATACTTCTGGCCAACCTCCATGAGGACGCACGCCTCTTTGCCCGCTCATGTACACCGTGCCAGAAAGTGGCAAACCTCTTGCATCAACCCCCAGAAAGACTGTCCATCATCTCATCCCCTTACCCCTTCGCTGTATGGGGAGCGGACTTAATTGGGCCATTGCCCGCCAGAGCGAAGCAGGCCAAATATGCTATTGTCACCATATACTACTTCACCCGCTGGGTAGAAGCTGAGCCGCTTACGAACATCACTGAGGCAAACACAACAGCCTTCATCAAGAAGAATGTGGTATGCCGCTTCGGGGTACCTAAGGCCATTATCACCGACCTAGGGAAGCAATTCGACAATTACAGCTTTAGGGACTACTGTGAAGATCTAAAGATTGAGTGCCGCTTCGCCTCGGTAGCTCACCCCGAAACGAACAGCCTGGTTGAAGCAACCAACAAGACAATCAAGAAGCTGTTAAAGAAGAAGCTGCAGGAAGAAAAAGGGGCTTGGGTAGAACAGCTCCCTAACATCTTGTGGGCCTACCGGACCACAAAGAGGACCGCGAATGGAGAGACTCCTTACTCGCTGGCTTTCGGAGTTGAAGCGGTCCTCCCCATTGAGCTGAAGCTTCCTACCTTCCGTACCTAACTCTATAATTCAGAAGACAATGACGATAAACTCAAAGCCTGCATAGATCTCCTGGAGGAAAAACGGACCGGGGTGGCACTGAGGGTTGCAGCCTATCAACAGAAAATTGCCCGCTGCTTCAACAAAGGTGTCAGAATGAGGAGCTTCAAGGAAGGCGACCTAGTATTGAGGAAGGTCACGCAGAATACCCGTCGTCGTTCAGATGGTGTCCTCGCTCCAAACTAGGAAGGACCGTACCTCATCAAGGCAAATGTGAGCCAGAGAGGCTACAAGCTAATGGACCTCGATGGAGACCCCATTGGACATACTTGGAATGCGGATCATTTGAAGAAATTCTACCCCTAGTAATTCGAGAATGGTTAAAGGTGACAATCCTACTGTAAATAGAGCTAGTTCTCTTGTTTCTCTTTTATGTAAGCGTGACCCAACAGGCACTTTAGAGCCGGGGTTCATCAAGTGGATGAAGCGGCCTTGATCGCATGTACTTAGGGTGTATCCCGCCCTCTTTTGAATCAATGAAAAGCTATTCCTCTCGATTGATAGTCTCCTTTAACTTGCCTATAATTACCGGGTACCTCGGACGAGCTACCACGATGCCTTGAGCATGGGTATTGTCCCCTCAAGAAGGGACTTGGGCTTAAGTGGCCCTGATTGCCTACCAAGTCTAGAACGTACCGGGTACCTCGGACGAGCTACCACGATGCCTTGAGCATGGGTATTATCCCCTCAAGAAGGGACTTGGGCTTAAGTGGCCCTGGTTGCCTACCAAGTCCAGAACATACCGGGTACCTCGGACGAGCTACCTCGATGCCTTGAGCATGGGTATTGTCCCCTCAAGAAGGGACTTAGGCTTAAGTGGCCCAGGTTGACTACCAAGTCCAGAACGTACCGGGTACCTCGGACGAGCTACCTCGATGCCTTGAGCATGGGTATTGTCCCCTCAAGAAGGGACTTGGGCTTAAGTGGCCCTGGTTACCTACCAAGTCCAGAACGTACCCGGTACCTTGGACAAGCTACCTCGATGCCTTGAGCATGGGTATTGTCCCCTCAAGAAGGGACTTGGGCTTAAGTGGCCCTGGTCGCCTACCAAGTCCATAACACACTGGGTACCAAGTGCGAGCATTAATTCTGCCCCATCTGACGTTCAAGCAGGAACTTTATTCCTGAAGAAGCCCGGATTAGGACCGTAGGTTATTAGAAAAGAAAATTCTAAGTCAAAACCTCACCTGGCGTGAAGCCATCCAGTCCACGCCAGATAATAGCTATACTATCTCAAGGGATGCAAATTCTACTTATGGAAAACTAAAGCCAGAGTCGCAAGACCTTTCTCATGCAAGCGGGAAACACACGGAACCATATCAAGTTAAAGCGGGAACGAGAAATGGGGATTCTCACTTCATTGATAAAAGAGAAAAAGACCCATGGAAGACCATGGCACCTGACCAAGCTCTTTAAACAAAGCATGCATAGCAAAGGAAAAGAAAGAGACAAGCAAAGAGTGCACAGAGCACTAGTTCATACTTACATACCAAGAGGAGGATTGGGGCTTAGCATGGCCAACCTCCCCACAAATAAAAATAACAAGTACCAAAGCAGGAAAAAATTAAAAGGATGCACAAGCATCAGTTCGGGGTTACATGCCAAAAGAAGGCCAAGGCACCGAAGGCCTGACCCTCCACAAATCATTTTAAAAAGAAAAAAGAGCAATAGAAATAGCTGGACCAGATGATGATGAAGCAGGCATTGATTACTGTAATTGCATGGGGTTGGCAGGCTCGACGACTGGCTTGCTGGAACCTCTTGGGTCGCCGCAGGTAACCTCCCGGATTCCACAGGTGGTGATCCTTGCTGATCCTCAGTTTCATTGGTCTCCTTCTTGTCACTCAAAGCTGGATCACTGCTACTCGCTGCGTCCCCGCCTCCAGGGAGCCCCGCTAGCCCAGGCAACGCCTTAGACACTCCATCAGCACCCGCCATGATCTCTTCCCTGCTCCAGCCATGGATTTTATGAAGGTCGAAATCAGGAGGAGCGTGCAGTTATGCAAGGAAATAACCCTCCCCGAAAGACTTGTCAACTCCCGCTTCCACCTCTACAGCCCTTGCGATCACAGCCATAGCCTGGTTCTCCTCCGCAGCGAGCTCTCCCTTTAACTCGTTCCGCTCCAGAGCCCGACGGGTGGACCGGGTAACCTCAGCCTCCAGCTCCTTTTGCACCTGTTCGAGGTCCTTCTTCGCCTGGGCGGCCTTTGCATCCAGCTCCTTTTTCTCCCTCACAAGACGGATGATAGTCCTCTCCGCTTCAATCCTGAGCTTATCCGCTCTAACACAGCCTTCCTCTGCTATGCGGTGCTCCTCTTGAAACAAAACAGCTTGCTACCCTAGAGCCAAGATATAGCGGAACACCTACAAAAACAAGGGGGGAGAGAGACCATAAAATGTGCAGGCTTGACACTCAACAGGGCCACCCAGATCAAAAAAAAAAAAAAAAAAAAAAAAATTAGACAAAGGAGCGGATGAAGTTACCTCAGCCGCGACCACGGAACCCTTGGAGGAGAGTTCATTGACAGAAAGTATAGCAAGCTGGGATGAATCCACTTGGGAACACGACTCTTTGAAGGCGCGAAGGATATTGTCAGAACTAGAGGATGGGCCTTTCTTCACTTTGGGAGGGACCGGTGCCGCCTTCTCCGAAATTACCACCCCCTTTCCTTTGTTTGAAGAGGGACGGGGATGAGGCATAGAAGACCGTGATGGAGTGGAGGTAGACGAACCTAAGGGAACCACCGGAGGAAGCTTAGGAGCGGGAGAACTAGGTAAACCGTGACTCCGACCCAAGCATGCCTCGAGTTCTTCCAGCCTCGAAGTAGGGGAGAGCATCTTTAGTGGTTGGGGGGAGGCCGAACCTGAAGCGACCCCTTTCTCCCTTTTCACCTTCATCAGTGTCGCTTGCTTAAGTGGGGTGCGCGAAGTAGCCTCCCCACCAGTGGGAGAACCCAACCTTGTCTGTGCCACGCCTGAATCACTGAGAGGGGCCTCCTCCTGTTGAACGCCTGCAAAAGAAACTACCAAGAGAGCATCCATTAGAATCCACACCAGCCTCTCCACAGTATGTAGACCAAATAAAAAGACCAAAGAGGGACGAAGAATAAATCACCTGGGATTGCGTCTATCGCTAGGAGGGAGTGTTCCACCCTAGCATGCTCCCAGGGAAAGCCCTCCATCCCAGCATACTGGTAACCCGCCTATTTGATTGAAGCCAAAAAACTCATGACTGCAGCATCGTCCTCCTCCTTCACCCACTCTGGCTATGGCCCGAAAGAGGTAAGGATTGTATGTTCTCAATGACCATATCGTACAGAAGCGCCCCAGTTGCCTTTAACCATGATCCATTCTGTCTTCCACCCGGGATCCTTCCTCCGGGTAGGAACCACGAAATCAATTGCATTCACGCAGCGAAGATAATACTGGCTAGCGGGCTGCTGGGTCAAGGGCGACAGTTGGAAGACGAAGCGAAGCTCTCTATACCCAGGGTCCCCTAAGTTAGGACGAGAACTAGCGGCCTCCCATCATAGCATAAGGAAGCCTACCAAATTCCTTTAGAAGCCGGGCACAAGTTGCATAGGAGCCAATCCGATAGCACAAAGGGCCCGCGTGAGCGTGGGATGGAGGGGAATGTGGCCACATGTATGGGAAGGTGACCAGGAGGAGGAGCATAAGCATCATAATCCCCGGTGGGAAGGGTGAGTTCTATGTCAGTAGGGATATTGAAGTCACGCCTCAAGCGAGATAGATCAGCCGCAGTGCAGGCCGAGGGGGGAACGCACTCAAAAACCCCAGCCGCGCCACCTCCCCCCACTTATACACGGTGGCCCAGCTCCTCCATGTCCACAAGTTCCAAGTCTCGGTCCCCGTCGTCGGAAAGAGCCCCTTGACTCGCCCCCTCTCCTTCCTCGAAGATATGCACCGGAAAAGAAGGGGTGTTAGCAAACCCTGTCCCAATAGAGGAATGTCGCCCCGAGCAGCGAGGTTGGGGACATCCCCTGCTTCCCCCGGCGGCGAATCACCACCAGCCCTCCGCCTCTTGTGGGAGAGCCCCAACTTCTTGGGAGAGCTCTCCCCGTTGCCATAACCATAGTCCCTCTCCGTATTTGAATCTTCAGAGGCCATTGTCAGATAGCAGTAGTGAGCAAGGAAGTAAAAAAAAAAAAAACTAGCGCAATGGAGAAAATGAAGAGACTCCGGTCAAGCTGCCTTTTAAATGGGAAGAAGGTAGCAGTTTCAAATTCAAATCGGAAGATCTCAACCCTCCAATGGATCCAACGGCTAGGGCAGCTAGGAAAAAAGCAGACGTGACCAGTCTACCACCCCACGAACGCCACGTGGAGCTTCGTGTAGCAAAACGTCCCGTCGCTGATGGCACGCCCGAAGAAACGCACCTAATACCTAAAGCCATTATTCCCGCATTTAATGCAGCAAGCGTTGGCCCCAGAAGCGAATTCCAACAAATTCAAGGGGTGGAAAACAGGAAAGGCCAAGCGGGAAAAGCCCTTCATGTGACCAGGTAACCCGCTTCTCCTGTTAACCAAAAATTTAGGCAATTAATTCAAGGAAGAACTTTTCCCACTGAAGGACTGAACCGCTTCATTGCCTACCATGGTGGCACTCCTAGTTAGTCCAACCCGTTTGTTAGGAACAAGGGCCCGACCCTCTTTTAGCCGCGCCTACTCACATGCACGCTAGGATTAAGCATTCCTCGACCCTGAACCGACCTTCCTCCCACAAGAATGCTTGTGAAGAAAGGGTACCTGACCTACTAGGGAGCTCGCCTCGAAAGCTGTAATCCATCAGGGATCCGGCTCCCGCCCCTTCATCCAATAAGAAGGACAGCTTCGTCGATCCGCTCCGGTAGCCAGCCTCACTGCAGGGATCACTACCTCACCTCCCACAGCACCTTCCTGCGACTCGAGCGGTCCTCTCTAGAAGAACCCCTAGGAGCTCGGTAGAGCCACCTACTCCGTAAGGGCTGACGCCAACCCTTGCCTCCAGCTCACATGGGATAAAGAGGGTGCTGGGAACACCTGCAAGGCATCAATGTCGCCTCATTAATAAGAAGCAGTAAGCACGACTGAGGAAAGGCAGCAGCCGACGGTCGAGATCGCCTACTAGCCACGCTACGTCAATGGCTGGATGACATTCCATCTCAGCTCTAATTGAAGATCAACTATCCATTACATGCAAGAGGATACTGGTTTCCTTAGCAAGATACTTGCAGAAACGCAGCAAGCATGAAGAAGGAAATGGTGGAAGATAGCGCCTGATAGGGTGCAGCGGGACAGGCGCTGACACTGTCCCCTTCCGGGCCAGAACCTTGATAACGACTTCCCACTGCCACGAAGATCCCTTGCGACCAATCAAAACTCGTGGAAACGCCACATTTTCGCCACTTCAACCCTACAGAAACCCTGATATGGACCTGAGGCCTAGGTGGAGCGATCGGAACCCCCCAAGGTGTGTGGTAACCCCGATCCTGCCCTAAATCAGTGGCTGGGATCAGTCCCGCCAATTACACCCTAGGAACTAGGGCCCCCACCTACCAAAACTGATGCTCCCACCAAAGCAAAGCCCGAGGGGTGCAATCCTGACCCTTGATTCTTGGTGACCGCCATTGGGGATAGGAGGGAACGGTGGAGATTTAACCGGGGATTCCTGCCTAAACAGATGACCTCCACCTACCCCCTACCAGAGACACTATAAATGCCACTACATCCCATAGTGGAAGTTGTTGGCCCTTGAAAACAAAAACATCCTACTTGGCCTAGTCAAAGCTCCTATGCGTGTGTTCTACTTGGCTACTACCCCGCCTAGTCAAAGCTCCTATGTGTGTGTTCTACTTGGCTACTACCCCACCTAGTCAAAGCTCATATGTGTGTGTTCTACTTGGCTACTATCTCGCCTAGACAAAGCTCCCATGTGCAACTTACCTAGCGATTTCCCTGCCTAGATTGGACTCTTGCATGTTGTATTCCCATCCCGCTAGTAGACCCTTTTGTAATAGTCGGATGTTGTATGTGAATTGATGTATGATGTACTCCGCTGTTAAGTAATAAAAGGCCCACCTTTTCACCTCTCCGAAGATGTACCAGTCGCACCACACATACTAGCACGCTACCTCAACCTCTGTTCCACCGTGTAGGACCGGTCCTACAGCATAGTATCGGTCCCTGGTAACTGGACTCAGGGTTTCCCTTGATCCCCCCCCTCCCCCCGCGTCGGGAAGAGGGGGATCCACCCTACCCAGTCTGGACCAGCTGCGGTGCACCCCGTACATCGCGGTCTAAGTTACCTCGCCTAGTCAAAGCTCCTATGTGTGTGTTCTCCTTGGCTACTATCTCGCCTAGATAAAGCTCCCATGTGCAAATTACCTAGCGATTTCCCTGCCTAGATTGGACTCTTGCATGTTGTATTCCCATCCCGCTAGTAGACCCTTTTGTAATAGCCGGATGTTGTATGTGAATTGATGTATGATGTACTCCGCTGTTAAGTAATAAAAGGCCCGCATTTTCACCCCTCCGAAGATGTACCAGTCGCACCACACATACTAGCACGCTACCTCAACCTCTGTTCCACCGTGTAGGACCGGTCCTACAGCATAGTATCGGTCCCTGGTAACCGGACCCAAGACTTCCCTCGACCCCCCCGCGTCGGGAAGAGGGGGATCCACCCTACCCGGTCCTGACCAACTGCGGTGCACCCCGTACACCACGGTCCAGGTTATCCCGGGAAAACCCCTGACGGATTTTCAAGATAACACAATATATTTTTTTTTCTCTCATGTGAGCTAGTGTTTGTTTACTATTAAAAAATAGATTAGAAAAAAGCAAAACTACGCAGGGCTGGTCCTGAGATTTCGGGGGCCCAAGGCGAACTAAAAAATTGAGGCCCCCAAATACCGACTTCCGGGTTTCTGACTTCTAGATTCCATATACATAATGTATACAAAATTCTAACAAAACTAAAATAGAAAAATGAAATTCTAATATAATACATACAAAATTCAAGAACAATTTTTTCTATTGGGTAGTTGGGTTCCTGAATCCTTACCTTCGAGTTCCATAATACATAATACATACAAAATTCTAACAAAACTTAAAATAGAAAAACGAAAAGAGGTTTTTCGGATTAAAAGAAGAAGAAAAAGGAAAAGATGTGTTAAATTACTTTCTAAAACAACTACGATTGATTTTAAGAAGAGAGCTTCCAAATTCCAATCCAAGAACAATTACTTTCCCACTAATTCCAAATTTCGTAAGAAGCTAAGAACAGAGTTGAGAGCTGCCAAGTGCCAAAGAAGTAAAAAACCCTAAAAATTTTTGAATGTCTGATATAATGAATTGTAATTTGCAATTTGATTTGTTGTGATGGGGTAAGCATAATGATTTTGTTTATATAAAAAAAAAAAAAAAAGCATAATGATTTTGTTTCTTTAATGGGCATTTTTTTTAACAACAAAAACATATGGGTTGTATATAAATATTTTTTTTGTGGGTCTATTAAATAATAGAGTGGCGATATTTGCACCCCTCTAAAACTGTATGTACACCTCAAATTTATATATTTTTGAAATTTCAATATTAACCTTAAATTAATTATTAATATTTTAATTAAAATAAATAATAAATTTTATAACTATTTTACTGCTTTGAATAGTTGACTAACTAAACCAAATTAAAAAAGGAAGCAAATAAAATAAAAATAGTAAAGAAAAAACAAAAATCCAAATCAATAATTGAGTGAACTTCTTACAGTCCTAAAAATTAGGGTAAATTAAGCTGGAAGGCTGTTGCCTCCTCCATTATAGATTGGAAAAAAACAAAGAAAAGGTAGCCAAAAAAAAAAAAAAAAACCCTCATATCTAATAATAATTTTGTGTAATAATGATGTAAAATCTCATTTGTTTATTTAAGTTTAGTGGGTTTCTCACTTTCATTGTTTTCTACGGCATCACATTAAGCACATGAACAAATGATTCCTGCTCAACTTATTAAGCAATTATAAATGAACCAAAAAAAAAAAAAAAAAACTGAAAAGAAATTAGATTACCCCTTCTTCGTAGCACCTATAATAAGAAGCATTGCAATGAAAGAAGCTATGCTGTGATTTTAATTATATATATTGATTTAAAATATTTTATAATTTATTTATTTATTTATAATATTTTTAAAATTAAAAGAAAGGGCATATTTTGTAATATGTGGGGTGTGATTACAAAATTTCATATTTAATTTTTTTTAATGATGTGTAAATACAAAAAGGGGTGCACATACAGTTTTTCAGGGGTGTAAATATCGTTACTCTAAATAATAATTGACATGCGCCTTGTTTTTTTTCTTAAAAACAAAACTCTACTCGGGCCTAACATAGAATACACATTAAATGAATTTGAGGATCCTTGGGAAATGGGGGCCCTAGGCGGCCGCCTCGTCGGCCTATGCCTAGGGCTGGCCCAGAAACTAGAAAGAGGATCGTAGCTCCCATTTGTGAAATAACACATCACTAAGTTCAAATAGGTGTTCAGATATTTAGTACTAGTTTTTGAATTTTAACATGAAAAATATAATTATCTATTTCCATTAAACTTTAATAAAGTTTTGATAACTACTTTTTTAATTAAAGTTATGTAATTACATTTGATGCTACGATTATAACAACTTCTTCTGTAGCACATTGTCAGTCTGAATCTCTTTGAAATCCGTGCTCAAACCCCGGTAGCGGATAACTAAAATTTTATTATTTCCATTAAACTCTAATCAATTTATAAATTTAATGTTGATGAAGGTGCATACGTAACTTCTACAGTACATTGGCAATCTCAATATCTTGAATTCTTGATTTGCGGTTCAAACCCCGGCAACGGAGAATACTTTTTTTTCTTTCTTATTTTTAATTTTAATAATTTAGTATTATTATTTTTATTTTTTAACCCCAAAAATATGTTTACCCATTTTAATTAAACAAAAAAATAGCTGTAAAATAATTTCTATGCAATTGTTACAATTTTTTCGCCATGGCACATTCACAATTTCAATTCTAGAAATACGTGTTCGAATCCCAATAGCGGAAATCACAATTTTTTACTTAATTATGCATCACATTAACAATTTCAATTCCTTAAAACCTAGTTCAAGTTCCAGCAACGGAAATCACAATTGGTTTTAGTTATTACTGTTCTAATTTTAGCTCCAAAAATATGTATTATAGTAGCAGAAAATCTCAGCATATGTGATCAAAGGAATCGATCAAACTGAGTTGAGTAATTAAGTGTTTACATAGACGGTAGGGTCCTGTAAAAATTCCCTATCTTCTGCATGGGTGTGTGTGCAGAACAACGTCCTAACATGTCCAATTCATGCTGAATATCCCATTAACATTTCCCTAATCCTAACATTAACATGTAAAACAAAAAATAAATGTCAAGTGCATGTGATAACACTTTGTGAAAGAAACATAATCCAGTGACATTGATGTAATTGACAAAATCAATCCGTTAATGTTATCTAAAAACAACTTTGGATCCATAATATATATATTTTGGACTCATCCGAAATCTGACTCGATCTACAACAACTGTTTGAAGCTTGATAGAAACCACCCTCTTGATTTTCTTTCTCACCAAACATGAAGGTTGACATGTAAGTTCACACACATCAGTGCATCACATTCACTTGCAAAACCAGAAAAGCACATCCCACCCACATCCCACATTAACCATATTCCTAAGCTTGCCAATCGTGTGGCTCGTGGACTTGCTAACAATGCCTTGAATTTGGAGGAAGATGCGTTTTGGATGGAGGAGTTCCCTTCTTGTGTTAGGACTGCTGTTGAAGCTGATATGGTCTCTTAGTTGCGGGGTTTTGTTTCCCTTATGTTTCTGTTGTTTTCTTTTGCTCTGTCCTTTTCGTATTGTCAAAAAAAAAAAAAAAAAAAAAAACATCCCACCTACTAGCTTCCTTCAATGTCTGCTATAATATATATATATATATATTTTAAGAAAAACTGGAGATACCAATACATTATAAACCAGGAAAGATACAAGAGGGATTGACATCCCACCATAACAGCTCCTCTCCAGAGGAGAAAGCCAAATTGGCTAGGCTATGAGCAAAACTATTGGACAACCTGGGAGCAGCTTGACAAGAACAGCCTCCTACCTCAGTGCCCAAGGCTTTAATATCTGAAACAATAAACATGGCATCACCTAAAGAAGAGTTATCAGAGTTAAGCATTGATGCAACTGCTAAGGCATCAACTTCAGCAAAATTAACAACCAAATTGTGGCGTTTAGCAAGGAGCAATCCCTCACGAAGAGCAAGCAGCTAACCCAGCTCAACCGAGAGATTGCCCAACATTGGCTTCGAAACAGCAGCCACAACCTTACCTGAAGAATCTCTGATAGCAGCCTCAATGCCAATCAAGTTCTTCCCACTTCTAACAGAGACATCAGAATTCAACTTGAGGCAGCCTGGAGGGGGAGCAAGCCAGACTCTTGAAAGCCAAGCACAGCCAGAGCCTTCGGAGCCGGAGAAAGAGCGCGACATGTATTAAACACCAGTTAAACCCATCCAGCAGAGCAAATTATACAACACACTTCAACTATTAAGTACGATCAACACTCTGTTTTCCCCGTTGTAAAAAAAGAAAAGAGAATATAATAAATTAAAGAAGGTCAAAAAAATATATAATAATGTAAAGCCATATTCGTATTTCAAGTATACCCTCTTTATCCTATTAGGTCCTAACTAGGAAATTCTATAACTTTTTTATTTGTTTTAACTTTATGCTTACTTGGTGACTTGCAAATTGCAATTGAATAAATCAAATCTTAGGTATGTTTATTAAAGAATAGATTATAGCCTAATGTCGTTTCACTCTGGTAGGTCAGGTCTATTCATTAAGAAGAAGAAGAAGCAGCGGCGGCGGCGGTAATTTTGAAGGTGAACTCATAACTCAGGTCAGTTATATAACAAAACGCAATGCCTCTCTCGTGTTTTTTTTTTTTTTTTTTTTTTTTTTTTTTTTAAATATACGCCAATAACCCTTTTTAATATGACTCAGGTCAGTTATATAACAAAACGCCAGTACCAAGAATGCTGAACGCAAGTATTTTAAACTCCGATGAGGAAGACGATCCTTTTTGCATCACCAGTACCAAGAATGCTCCCATCAACCGCCTCAGAAGATGGAGGGTAATTTCTTTTTAAATTCGATTATGTGTTTCTCTGTCTATATTTCCTCCATTTGCTAGATTCTTGTTTCTTTTTTTTGCATTTTCTGCCTGTTCTGTTAATGGTTTCTAATTTTGTTCTAAGATCTTTGATGTTATTTATTTATTTTATGATTATAAGAAATGTTAATTTTATTGAAAATTGAAGAAAATTAGTAAATATTGAAAGGATGATTACTAACTAGTAACTAGCAACTAGCCCATTCTATGCCCCATCGAACTATGTTTAAGTTAAATAAATACAAATCTCTTCCAAGCACTCGAGAAATATTTTCAGACACGGTCTGAGAAATTTCTTTATAGAATTGTTTAACAAACTTAAATTACTGTGGTTCTTAGACATATTTTGTACCTTTTTGATTAGCTGATAGACTGACTTAGCTCTACTCCTTTTTGATTGTTTTGTTTTTCTTTGTTGTTAATTTTATCCTAGTATTTTTCCTTCCTTGAAAGTTGAAATATGGGAGGAGGAATATTCTAGCTTAAAACTTTATGTTTCTATTATTTAACTATATAATGTCTTTTTTCTTGTATTATCATTGGATTCATATTGTTAAAATTTTATCTACTTAGTGAAACTGCATTGTTCTTCAAGACAAAATATTGTTTGTTTATGTTTCTAATTTTCACTGTTTTCTTTTTTAGCAAGCGGTACTTGTGCTCAATGCTTCTCGTCGATTTCGGTATACATTGAACCTCAAGAAGGAAGAAGAGAAGCAGCAAACATTGATGAAGATTAGAGCAAATGCACCAGCCATACGTGTATGTAATTTATCATATCTGATGTTCTTCAGTATAATTCAAGTTATATATTTGCTTTGTAATTGCCGTGCTTTTCTCTTTTAGGCTGCATATGCATATCGTTCCCAAGAAGATGGGCAACAATTATTCGGTACGGCTTTTTTCTCTAATGCTTAGTTTACTGTTAGGATTGTGTAGTTAAGCATGACTTATATATATGATATTGCTATTGCTATTGGTGTCAATTTCTGTGGCTGTTTTTCACCTCTCTAATATTCGATGATTATTCTGCAATTTTGAGATTTACAATTTGTTTGAAAAACATACTGTCCTGCTATACTTATGAATAACTTGGTGCTTGTAATTTTTCAGGTCCCACTAAATTACCTTCAGTTCCCAATGGTGAATTTGCTATTGGACAAGAAGAGCTTTCTTCAATGACAAGGGATCATAATATTACAGTTCTGCAACAATATGGGGGGGCAAGTCTAATTTCACATTTTTCTTGATTTTCATTACATTTCTATGATTTATATTTACATTTTTTTCCTTTCTTTTGCTGCTTCCTTAGGTTAAAGGGCTGTCAGAGTTGTTAAAAACAAATTTAGACAAGGGGAACAGTGGTGATGATGCTGACTTACAGAAACGGAAAGATGCATTTGGATCAAACACATACCCTCAGAAAAAAGGAAGGAGTTTTTGGGTAAATTTTATGATGAAATTTTAATTGTATATATATACACACACGCACACTTGATCTGAATTCATTTTTCCGTTTCACCATTAATTGAATATATGCTATAATATGTTATACTTAGTTTTTTTTCTTTACCATGTAGATGTTCCTCTGGGAAGCTTGGCAAGACCTTACTTTGATTATATTGATGGTAGCTGCAGTGGCTTCTTTGGCTCTTGGTATAATTACAGAGGTAAGCCAGGGGTGGCTTGATTACATTTCTGTTTAAACAATAATAACTTGGGGGATTAATGTAATTGTGGAAGCTTTATTATTGTCCCATGGTCGAGTTGATAACCCCCCTTCTCTAAGTCCTGACTAAGGGGTCGTTTGTTTTTTTCACTAACAACTTAATAATTATGATTAACGGGTATGAATTATAATTATTAAGTTGTTTTATATGTTTTTTTAAGTGGTCAAATAACTTAAAAATATAAAAAAAAAAATAACTTAAAATAAAAAATAAAAAATTATGACTTTTCACTTAATTGCAAATCACCGAATTGCATTAAATGCAATTAAAATCTTTTCTTCCTATACCATCCTCCATATATAACATATTTCCAATTTCATTATAATTATATATGGTATAGAAATCTTTATTTTAATATATACCTTATTTTAAATAGCTTTAAAAAGAAAAAAGAACCTTAATCACTTCTCATATTGGTGTTTAATATCAATACTTTATTATGATATTAGGGTGATGTACATATATAAATATATATATATATATATATATATATATATATATAAATTTTAGATTGTTTTGTGTGAGTTTTCCTACTGTCCCTTTTTTTTTTTTAACCTTTTCTTTTCTTAATAAAAATGAAGTTTGTTTGTAATGGAAGAGGAAGATCATGATCATATGTGTTCATATATGGTTATTAAAAAAAAACATGTCATTCAAGTTCAGATTTCAGTATTTATTCAGGCTTCAGAAAAATTCAGGACTATTCAGTCTTCAAACAAAAAAACAAACGACCCCTAAAACTTTTGCCATAAATTTTTAAGTATTATTGTTTCTGCTATAAGTTAACTTGAAGCTGTTGACTATTTAGAAGGATGAAACTATTGTACAGTACTTTTACTGCACTTAAAGAAGGATATTTATTTAGTTTATTTTTTCATTTTATGTTATTCCATTCTATTTCATTTCATTTTAATTTATTTTTTCAAAATGTTAACAGGGTATTAAAAAAGGATGGTATGATGGCGGAAGTGTTGCCTTTGCAGTCATTCTAGTCATTGTTGTGACAGGTATAGTGCTGCAATTGTCTACTTCGTCGCTTCATCATTTAGATGTGCCATTCTAGGATTTGTGTTGAATCCTATCCCATCCCCTTTTCATTTAAAAATGCATTTTACGATTAGCATTGTTTTTATGTAAATTTAAATTTGTAATGATCTTAACAATAATGTACTTTATCCTTTGTTCATACAGAAGGGGCCTTATATTTTAACTTTTTCCTTCTGTTACTTTTCAGCTATAAGTGATTACCGACAGTCCCTCCAGTTCCAGACCTTGAATGATGAAAAGAGAAACATACATTTGGAAGTACTTTATAAAATTGCTAACATACTACTTGATATGAATAGTGTTTTCTTTATATTTTATATTCACGGTTACACATGCATATATAGGTTATTAGAGGTGGTAGAAGAGTTGAGGTTTCAATATATGATCTCGTTGTTGGTGATGTAGTGCCCCTCAACATTGGTGATCAGGTAAATTGCTTGGAAACTTCATTTCAATGTCTACTACATCTGCATTATTTAGTGACTGACTTTGTTTCTCTAGGTCCCTGCTGATGGAGTTGTAATTTCTGGTCACTCTCTTTCAATTGATGAATCTAGCATGACTGGAGAGAGCAAGATTGTAAGTTCTTGTATTTACTGTTTTAGAGTCATTATATATATTTATTTTCTTTTACTGTAGCTAAGAATTGTTGCATGCAGGTTCACAAAGACTCCAAGAACCCATTTCTAATGTCAGGCTGTAAAGTCGCTGATGGTAGTGGCACCATGCTTGTAAGAATAAGATATTCCTTCTTTCCTTTTTACTCTTAGCATCCTGCTTAATATATTATTCACAACAACCATATTGGCACTTTCTTTTTAATGCAGGCATTCTTTATTTATTTTTACTTTTCTTGTCCTTCACAAAGTTTCATTGTTGTTTTTTTCTTCTTGAGCTGCACTGGATTGTGATAGTTTATTAATTTCTCATGTTATTACAATTCTATGGCAAGTCAGTATGTTAAATTTTAGAGTGGCACCACTTAGCTAATTACATACACTAACTGGCTATTGGAAATTGTTTTGTACTACATGTTTTCTGTTTGTCAACTGCATTGGGAATAATAATATTAATATGTTAAAAAATTCTAAATTATGACCATCTTGTGTGGAGTGAAGTTATTGTTTTTTTCATTTTGATGCCTTCATTTCGCAAATGCACCGCCTTTCTGAAAGGCTTTTGTTTAATCAAAATCATTGCCAGTTGATTCTTAAATGTTTCACGAAAACCATCTTGATTTAAATTGAAATTTGATAAAACAAAAATCGATAATAGAAAATAGAAAACATTACTAACTGGCCCTATACTGCAGCGTGCTATTATTATACTATTTATTTAAGGGTACGGATGTTGACACCCATAAAACTTATTAGTATACTCATGTCTAAAATTTAAAAAATAAATATTACTATAAGCACCTATCCTAATGCCAATAATACCCTTATTGAAATAAATATATTCGTTTTAATACATATTATTTATAAACACTCTTAAATTATTATCATACCAATTTATAAAAAAAAAATCATATTATTTTGGAATCAAATATTTTTTTAATGATGGTCAAATTTACTTTTGGAAATATCTCGAATATAGGAGCCTTATAAAAGTGAATATGTAGAACCATATATGAGGTCAAGAGATTTTCAACATGGAATTCTTTTATTTATACAGCTATCATAAAAAATTTCTTATTGATATCTACGGCTATTTTTTTAAAAAAAAAACTTGTTGATATCTACAGCTATCATTAAAAAAAATATTTTGTTTATCGTTAGAATTCATAACTATATATAAAAGAAAGACAAAAATAATATGATAATCATGTGATGATGAGAAAGTTTGATACTTAAAATAAAATTAGAGTTTATTTAGGGTTTATTATAAGTTTTTATTTTTTTTTATTTTTTTTATTTTTATTTTTTATTTTATTTTATTTTTTTAAGGTAAGTTTTTTTAAGGGTAAATTGCAATGTAGTACCCTCATGTTTTGCCATACCACAACCAAATCGTTTTTTTTTTTTTTTTTTTTTTCTAAAATTGCAATGAGGTACCCTTGACCCATTTGACCAACCTTAGCTTTAACGGCGATCCATACCGGTGGTCTGGATCCGTATCGACAGTCCATCTACGGTTTCGATTAACTCCGTCGATGGTCGGATCTGGAAGATCGGATGGTGCTAAGTTCGTTGGCGTGATCGGTTTTGTCGGATTCACGACAGAAAGGCGTAGATCTGGTGACGAAGCTTCGGCGACGGTGGTGATGTCGGCGACGGCGATGATTTTCGAACAATGGTTTGACCACCCAAACGATTTCGTTTGGTGACGGTCCTTTTGAGAGATCAAAAGGTCAGCATCCCCCGGACCTTCTGGTGTAGGTGGTGTCGACTCACTCTCTCTAGTGGTCGGCGATCGGTGAAGGTAACGGCGAAGGTTGGTCAAATGGGTCAAGGGTACCTTATTGCAATTTTAGAAAAAAAAAACGATTTGGCTGTGGTATGGCAAAACGTGAGGGTACTGCAATGCAATTTACCCTTTTTTTAATAAAGAAATATAGTTGAAGATATAGGTATAATTAATAAGTGCATATAGTATTCAGTTTATTTTTAATTAAAGTAACTTGTCCTTATTGGTAAATTTCTATTGGGATATTTTTGTAATTAATTTTTTTTAATAAAATATGGGTGTCTTAATAAGTTTTATGAGTGTCAATATCGGCTCCCTTTATTTAAATAAATGTTATTAACAATAAAAAAAATTAAAAAATAATATTTATTTTAAAAAAAATCCACGGTGATCTCCTCCACATTGGAGCAAATCCGGTTCATATATGCAGCATGACTCCATCTAATTAGGCTTCTCTGATGGAACAATCTGCTCCATCTGAAGGAGTGCGCTCCATCAAATGGAGATCTCTCCATTGTTCCATTTTGGAGGAGAATCAATGAAGGAGAACGGTTCTCATGCAAAATGCAGGAATATTGATCATTTATTTTCATTTCCTCCAAAAAGTATATCTTGTTGGAGAGATTGGATTGCAGCAATTTTATTGCTCTTTTTTTTAATAAAAATTTAATATAATAATTATATTTTAAGGGTCTTAAGACCACGTCAACTTGGTCAAAGGTATTTTCGTGTTCAATTTGGCAGGGCAAAGGTATTTCTGTGTTCAATTTAGCAAAACTAGAATAACTTGACATGTGGTATGTCAGCCAGTCAGGGTACCTTAGTGCAATTATCCCTATATATTATAATTGCTCATAACATTACTTTTTCTCGTGCATTTTGTTGAATATATATTTAGCATGGTTCTAGTAATCGGTCTAGGCAGCCTTCCTCGTGGCGGTCAGGTCCACCTAAGGCCTAGGTGGTACGTGTTGACTCCGATTGGCAATTTTTTTCCAAAACACCTCCATTTTGACTAATTCAGCTTCACCACCTAGGCGCCTAACTTTTGTTTGTTTCTTGGCATTGTTTTCTTTCATGTTACTGTTTATATAGTTTGACAACATATCTTGCCAATCTGATTCTTATAGTTTAACTTAAGTCCTGTATCTGCCTTATATTTGACGGTTACACGTGCCTATGATATATATAATTTTTGGAAGTGGTACAAAGGGATTCACAAATAAAAGCTCTAATGCTACAACCAGTTCGTAAATTGTTAAAGCTTCATAAAACCCAAACAATTTTGATATGGATGAGGTTGTGGGTATTGCAAGAACTAAACCTTCACTAACATTAGGCTATACATGTTCCCGTTTGTTGATGTATGAGGAGTACAACTTTTTCTGGCTGTAGATTGTCCTAAACTTGCTGCTTTGGTCAAAGACATTTATAAGGAAGATATTTATCTGCTTTTTTCTCTTGGTTTCTGTCAATTTGTTTTAATTGCTTGCATTTATTGACTTTTTGTCAGGTAACTGGTGTCGGGGTTAATACTGACTGGGGATTGCTCATGGCTAGTATTTCAGAAGACACTGGTGAAGAAACACCTCTGCAGGTTGGCTTTTCTATTTTCTTATTTTGTAATTATTTTATGGCAGTTCATGTTTTTTTTTTTTTTTTTTTTTTTTGAAGTATTACAACTAGACTATCGCGACATATTATATTCACCTTTAATTGATTTTTTATAGGTACGCCTGAATGGAGTTGCAACATCTATTGGTATAGTTGGACTTGCAGAAGCTTTTATCGTCTTGGTTGTCCTTTTGGCCAGGTAACTCAGTTTTTGGTGGTATATTGTTCTCTCCCCCTCTCCGTTTCTCTCAATGAAGTCTAACATGCAATATATATGTTCATACCTCTGCAGATTCTTTACTAGCCATACCAAAAATCCAGAGGGAAGTGTTTTGTATACTCCAGTCAAGACAAAAGTTGGTGATGCTGTAGATGGAGTTATTAAAATTCTGATTGTTGCTGTATGTCGATCTTTACTTAGATTTAATAGTTTGCGATTGTGATTTTGTGTTTACAGAAACACATGGGATATAGTGTGTTACTTGTACCTATGTCTATGGATGTCTTTGTTTATCACTAATCTGGCACATTGTAGGTCACTATTGTTGTAGTTGCAGTACCTGAAGGGCTTCCGTTGGCTGTTACCTTAACGTAAGTTTGTAACTAGAAAATTTGCTTTTGTTTACATTTCATTTCCTTGTTCTTTGCATTTTCCTTTTTTTTTTTTTTTTTTTTTTTTTCTCATTGTCTTGTTCTCTGACTGCAATACAGACTTGCTTACTCAATGCGGAAAATGATGGCAGACAAGGCATTGGTACGTGTGATGCCACACAAACCCTAACATAAATGTATTTTATGTGGTTTAATTTATTCTAAATGCAGGTGAGGAGGCTCTCTGCTTGTGAGAAAATGGGCTCAGTCACAACTATTTGCATCGATAAGACTGGAACCTTAACTTTGAATCAAGTTAGTTGTCTTTGTCCTTAATATGATTTGTTGTACATATAGGGATTATATATATATTATAGGAAACTTTTCTTCTCGGTGCGCACCGATAAATATATATCAGTGCCTTGCATGTGGACTATTAGATTCAATTGCTTTAATCCAATCTGCATTTATCGGTGCTTATCCATAATCTATGACCTATATGCAATTCACTAATATATATATATTTATATATATAGCGTGGTTCTCTTATAAGTGATCTCTTACTTTAATAAAATCGGGATAAATAGTTGTAGTGTTTGAAAAATTCTTAAATTTTATTGAAATGTAGATTTCACTGAACATATCTACAAAAAAAATTCAGATCAAAATTCATAAAAATAGATGTGATTTCATCAAAGTCCTTATCGAAATTAAAATAAGAGATCTTTTACTAGAGAACCACTCTATATATATTTTATTGATGTCAAAATGTGTGTATGGACATATATTTATATACAAGCTTGTTTAATTATATATTGATAAGAAATAGATGGAAATATAAAAAATATGAAAATGATTAGTAACACAATGGTTAAGCAGTTATTCAACACCTAAGAGAGTTGAAAAACAAACATTAAAACTGATCAAAATCACCCAGAAACAAAGGAACCAGAGCATCCCAATTAGATTGAATGAAATTAATTGAACTTCCCTTGACTTGTTAGAAGCCGAAGGCAAAGCTTACAATGTTTCTACGAGGAGTTGAGGACTATCCTATTAATTGCAGATAGCCAACGCAACGGGCCTCAATCACCTGCTTCCTTTCAAAAAATTGCGCACTACTAAACCAACGTTGCTCCTGTAACAGGGATAAAACATCCAACTAAACGAAATTGTTCTTGTCGCCTTCACTTTGGCACTAATTAGTAATCTTGAGCAAGTGATGTACGGTTAACAAAATATTTAGTTGACTAATTATATAGCAATGCTCTAAAAAGAGGCAGCACACATAGGGATGTAAGTAAGGTAGATTTAACTATCGTCCTTGCCCCTGTTTTTGGTTTCTGTACCTGTCATATCTCTACCTCTTGGTCATCCCCATCCTGAATGTCAAGTTAAATTGTAAGAAAACCTACTCTAAATAATCTGTAAATGTGTGTGAAAAGAGTCTGGATGGATGCTTTGTTCTCAAAATTCGATGACAGTAATATTCTCTTCCAACAGATGACAGTGGTTGAGGTTTATGCTGGTGGGGAAAAGATTAATCCTCCTGATAGCAACTCACAGTTGTCTCCTATGCTGTCCTCATTACTTATTGAAGGCATTGCACAGAATTCAAATGGCAGTGTTTATGTCCCTGCAGTATGTTTAATAGCATTGTTGTTGTTTCCATATGGGATAATTGTGGGGAGCATTTAGTCAAGTATTCTTTTGATTGTTTTCAGGGTGGCGGAGATGTAGAGCTGTCTGGATCACCAACAGAAAAAGCCATTCTTAATTGGGGAATTCAGGTATCATTAAGTTAATCTGATTGCTATCCCTGTTGAATAAGTGATTGTAGATCAAATCTTAGTTATTGAATCCTTTGCAGCTGGGGATGAATTTTGAAGCTGCTAGATCTGAATCTTCTATTATTCATGTCTTCCCATTCAACTCAGAGAAAAAACGAGGAGGGGTTGCTGTAAAACTGGTAATTTGACTGCACGGTTAACTCTGTTGAGGAACCCCATATTATTATTTATTATTGCATATTTGCATATATCACCCTGTGATGGTTTCCCTGAAAAAAGTGAATTGATTTCATTCTGGAAACTTCAATTCAGCTATTATGTGCATCTATCAATTAATTGTCAAAAGTTTAAGCCCTCAAGCCTCTAATTTCCATTTTTTTTTCCTTTCTTTTTTTGTTTGTAGTTGGTCCTTTCCAATTTTGGCGCTGAACTTATATTGGTCTAATTATTAGTGACTGTGACTGGACTTAAATGTCTAATATTGATCGCAACGCTTCATGATAGCATATCATGTATATTACATTAGTATCTCATTGCTTTGAATTGCATATCCACAGTATGACATGTTCGGCAGCTATGCTACCTGCAAGTTTTCTTGATCTTGAGATGTTACCATGATTCATTGGCCGTTGTTTTAAATGTACATTTGTTTTACTGATGGGACAATTACAGAAATGTATTGTATCATATAGAACAGCAAGAAATCATACACTAAAATACGTTCAACTGTGTTAAGAAAAAAGGTATTTAAAATTCTTGTTTGGTCTTAATTTATCGTATATTAAATCTTACTCTCTTTCTCTCTTTATCTCTCATATTCAAACTTTAAAATTAGTTTTAAAGATATACAAGCATAGGATAAAGTAATTGTAGAAATCATACTGGGATTACTTATGTTTCGATAAGACTTAAAGCATCTGTTACATATTGTTATTTTTTTTAATTTTGGAGTTAAAAAACACAATTTTATAATTATATGCTGAACTCTTCCTAGCGGATTAGAAATGAATTGTTTTGCTTATGCATTTTTTTTCCTCATTCTCCCTCCCTCCAAATTGCAGCCTAACTCAGAAGTTCACATTCATTGGAAAGGTGCTGCTGAAATAGTTTTAGCTTCATGTGTGAAGTTTATTGACACAAACGATCAGTTGGTAGCAATGGATGAAGATAAGGTCTGAGGAAATTGCTTCTTTTTAAGATTGCTTGGTCTTTTCTTTATATTGTTTTTACCTTGCATATCTACAGACAGTTGGGTTTGTTAAATTGAGGGAAAAATTCTTATGTGAGTTGAAATTTTACAAGTGACTGAAATTGTTGCTGTTGATATTAAGGACTGTAAATTGGGTATATGAAAACATTTTGGTTTGCTTAACAACATCTTTTACTGACTAGGAGTTTTATGACATTTTTCATTCATTTGCAGGCTACATATTTTAAGAAAGCAATTGATGATATGGCTACTCGTAGCTTGCGTTGTGTTGCAATTGCATATAGACCGTATATGGAAAACATTTCAGATAACGAGGAAGAACTTTCTCAGTGGGTACTACCAGATAATGACCTTGTTTTGCTGGCTATTGTTGGTATAAAGGTATATGTCTTCATGGAAATATGAGTGGTAGAATAATACATCTGAGGTTTAGTTGGGACAATATTTTAGGGGTTGCTCTATTGTGATTTCATCTTGTCGAAGATCATTTTGCCGTTCCTTGGAAACATTGTCTTAGGAATTTACTGTTATGAAATTTATTTATCATTTTTTGGCATAATTATATGTCGCTATTGGGTGGAACTTTGATATTCTGCCATGCATATTGCAGCTGTCTTTGTTTTAGAGCTTAATACTACAGATTAGGCCTCTAACTGTAGTCTGTAGCTTCAGCTTTTGGTTGTAGTGTATTGTAACCCGTTTATGAGGGGTGCCTTGTTTTGAATCCTTCAATGTGATTGTATTCGTTGTTTTGAATTTGCTCTGCATTTAAATGTGAATATGTGTTCGGGCTTGGCTCACGTGGCAAGCGCATTGGACTTGCAGGTGTGTGTGTCAGAGTTTATACTATAGTGTGGACCATTTCCTACAACCATCTGTTTTTAGTTGTAGTAGTTAATTAATACTTTACATAGATGGTTAGTGAACATGACCTTGGGAGAATGCTATTAAACGTCTCCATCATAGGCTTTTCTATCTTTCTTGTATAAAATTTATTTTTTAAAGGAATACTTACTTGTGTACTGTAGTTTTGTTGGTCATGTACTAGGAATGCTTGAAGTGATCTCTTCATGGTATGCTTGAAGTGATCTCTTCATGGTTCTTGAAACATGACATGAGTTCTCCAAAAGAAAACATTTTACCTAGATATAAACTTACATATGTCAACATTTTATTTTAAGCATTTTGTGAATTTTTCGCTTATACAGCAAATACATGCAGGATCCTTGTCGGCCAAGTGTCAAAGATGCAGTGCGACTATGCCAAATTGCTGGTGTTAAGGTACTTATACACTGACATTCAGCTGCTTAAAATGTTCTAAAACAGTTTAGTCTGGGTATGTTTTTCATTTTAGCATTCATCTATTTCATTTTTTGTTTTTTGGTTGGAATTATGTCTTCTCTGTGGTGATGTTGGTTGTGTTCTACTGAACTGGCTTGTAGCTTTTAAATTCTGATTCGCTCACATTTTGTATTTTCATTTGCATGTTATACATAATTTTTCTTTTTGTGTGAGTTTGCACATTAGCCACAATTGGTTACCATTTTATCTATAATTTGTTTGTCCTGATTGGAATTTAAAGCAAATAGCTGGTAATCAATATCATGCCATTGCATGTAAACAAGTAGGAGCTAAGTTGTTTGCATATTCTATTGGCAAGTTTTAATGTTAACTGTCATAAATTTTTGTTTTCCTATCCTAGTTACACTAACGCCATGTCCTTCAGAACCTTTCAAACTATCATGTTCTATTTATCGTCTAAAGTTCTATTACCAAATGATTCATTTTATACATTTGATAGTCGTGACATTTACCTTATATTCAATGACAAGGCATATCTAAGTTGCTTATTTTACAACCCATTATTTGATTGGCTGTTTATGGTAGTCATTGGTTGTGACAATCTTAGCTAAAACATATATTTATGTCATGCAGTTTTTATTGTTTATGTTTGTGTTTTTAGAGTTTGCCAGTGATAAAATTAATTTTTGGAGCATGGTTCAAGTCCATTCCTGATGCAGCAGCATCTGGTGCGTTGGATTACTTGGAACGCACGGATTGCAGCAAGGTGGTTAGTCGGGCTGAGAGAAGGCGTGACCTGGCCAAGCTGAGGTGACGTGGAAGGAAGGTGGCTGATTCCTTGAGCTAGCCGACTGAGTCCTAGTTCTTTTAGGATTAGATTTCCTTTTCGTAATCTTTTTTTATTTATTTAGGATTTGTTTTCTTTTCCTGGTTAGGATTTCTTTTTAGTTTTAGTTCAGAAGTTTATTCCTTTTGGAAGTTAACTTATTGTTACTATTTAAGTTGCTTGAATTCTTTTTGTTAGAGCTTTTAATTTAATTAATAAAATTTTAGAGAAAGTTTTCTCAAATTCCAATTACTCCATTCTTTGCGAAGTTTGAAGTTTGAAGTTCTTGAAGCCTGTCAATAATCCTTCATGCGCAAAGTTGATTATTTTCAGTAGGTTGCTTTTCGAATTAGTCTCGCGAGTTTTTCTCGTATAGCTTCCGCTACACCAGTTGGTATCAGAGCCGTGTTCGTTCGGGACATCAACATGCCGCCGAAGAGACGACAACCTAACCGGATCCCTGTAGAAGAGGCTGTTGAACGTGACCGTGTGACACAATTGGAGCGATAGATGGCGCTAATAACCGAGCAACTCGCGACGTTAATCACCAATCAAAATCTTAATGCTAACCAAAATCCTTTCCATGCCTTTCGCCTGAAGAGTTTCTTGATTGGCTCGGAGTAGTAGAAGAAATCTTGGAGTTCAAAAACCTACCGGTAAATGCAAGAGTAGGCTTGGTGGCAACTCAGCTTTGAGGGTGTGCCGCAGCTTGGCTGCAGCAAATCAAGATCACACAGACTCGAATGGGCAAACCGAAAATTACAGATTCGGAGAAAATGGTCCGAAAGTTATGCGCTGAATTTTTACCTCATAATTTTCGGAAATTGATGTATCAAAGATTACAAAATTTGCGTCAAGGTATGAGGTCAGTAGATGACTACACAATAAAATTCTATCAATTGATTGTGCGCAATGATATTCAAGAAACCCAAGATCAATTAGTATCAAGATATTGCGGAGGTTTACGAGCATAAATTCTGGAGGTCGTGAATCTCTTTGATCTGATCACAGTATCTGAAGCTCATCAGAGGGCCTTGCAAATAGAGAAGACAGTATCAAGATGAGGGGGAGGTGGACTGCTATCTTATGGTAGTAGTGGAGTGACGGGAAGAACTGGGAGTAGTAGCAACTCAACCAGTCGACCAGCGGCCATGGGAAACAACAGAGTGCATAAAAAAAAATTTCAGCACCAAACCAACAGCCAAGAACGACAGGAGGGATGAAGTGCTTCAGTTGTGGGGAGGTTGGGCATAGGCAATCAGAATGCAAAGTGGCAGGCAAAAGAGTGTTGATCGCTGAAACAGGGGAAGAAGATTTGGCTGAATTTGGAGATGAACTGCAGCTTGAAAAAGAGGAGATGATCGCAGAGGATTTGGTGGAGGGCGATGTTGGCCCAGTATTAATGGCTCGACCTGCTCTTGTACCAGTTGATGAGGATTTTACACCTGACAGAGTTGAGGAAGAGGTACATACTGCAGCGTCAGCCGACAAGGAAGCACCCCTATGGCTCGGCGACCGTTCAGTTACCGGTTTGGAGGTTGTGGACAGTGGCAGTACAACTGAAATTTATGGATCAACCATGGTGACAAGACGGACGTTCTTGACTCCGCGCGCAGACGAGAATGATTGGCTACGTAACAATGTTTTCCAATCGACATGTACTATCCTAGGCAAAGTGTGCCGATTTATTATTGACGGAGGGAATTGTGAAAACATTATTTCTGCAGAAGTGGTGAGCAAATTGGAGATCAAAACTAGAAATCATCCGAAACCGTACAAATTGGATTGGCTATAGAAAGGGGGAGAAGTCACGGTATCGCAGCGAGCTCTTATTTATTTTTCGATTGGCAAGCATTACAAAGACCAAGTGTGGTGTGATGTGGTTCGCATGGACACTTGTCATTTGTTACTCGGGCAACCATGGTAGTACGATCGCAAGGTAAAACATGATGGTTTTAAAAATACATACTCGTTTCTTTATGACAACTTGAACATCGTATTAGTTCCAAGCAAACCAGCAGACAAAGTAAAAGTGGCAGCTAGATCCAATTTTCTCTCATTCTCCAAATTCGAATTAGAGATGGAAGACACCGATACGGTGTATGTATTGCTAAACAAGGAAGTGGCGGCTAGAATTGAGGCCCCTGAGGCCGCGGTACCTTTACTTAGGGAATTTGCAGAAATATTTCCCGACGAATTACCCGACGAACTTCCACCATTGAGAGATATACAGCACCTTATTGATCTTGAGCCAGGAGCGATGTTACCCAACCGTCCACACTATCGGATGAGCCCAAGTGAGCATGAGGAGCTGCAACGACAGGTTGAGGATTTACTCGCCAAGGCCATATCTGTGAAAGCCTTAGTCCGTGCGTGGTGCCGACACTATTAATTCCAAAGAAAGACGGATCATGGAGAATGTGTGTGGACAGTCGTGCAATCAATAAAATTACAGTGAGGTATCGATTCCCGATTCCTCGATTGGATGATCTCCTAGACCAATTGAGTGGGGCAATGGTCTTCATAAAGCTAGACCTCAAGAGCGGTTATCATCATATTAGAATCCGCCCAGGGGATGAGTGGAAAACTACATTCAAGACGCGGGAGGGGCTCTATGAGTGGATGGTCATGCCATTTGGTTTGTCAAACGCACCCAGTACTTTTATGCATGTGATGAATCAAGCGTTACGACCGTTTATAGGGAAGTTTGTGGTTGTCTATTTTGAAGATATATTGATCTATAGTGCCGCCCAAAGTTTACATGTGCAACACATTCGGGAGGTTTTAACTGTGCTTCGGAGAAAAATTTTTCGTTGCTGTGAACAAATGTGTCTTTATGGCTTCATAGCTGTTATTTTTGGGGTATATAATTTCTGGACAGGGCCTTCAGGTGGATGATAAAAACACAATGGCCTACACCAACTTCCATCACTGAGGTGTGAAGCTTTCATGGGCTAGCGGTGTTTTATCGTCGATTCATCCCTCACTTCAGTAGTATAATGGCGCCAGTCACTGATTGCTTAGAGGAAAAGAAATTTCGGTGGACTCAAGCTGTTGAGGAAGCGTTTCAACTCATCAAGGTACGCCTGACTACTGCCCCTATCTTGATTTTACCAGATTTTTCGCAGCCCTTTGAACTACACAGTGATGCATCCAAGGTAGGGGTGGGGGCTGTTTTGAGCCAAGCAAGCAAACCGGTTGCTTATTTTAGTGAGAAACTCACCGGAGCAAGAGCAAGATATAGCACATATGACATTGAATTCTAAGCGGTTGTGCAAGCCGTGAGGTACTGGAGGCATTATCTTTTTCACCGTGAGTTTATTCTCTACACAGATCATGAGGCCCTAAAACATCTCCATAGCCAAGATAAAATTTCAGCTCATCATGCCTCTTGGTCTGCATATTTGCAACAATTTTCTTTTATGTTGAAGCACAAGTCGGGTGCATCTAATAGAGTTGTCGATGCCTTAAGTCGACGGAGCAATTTACAGTCAAAGATGACAGTCTCTGTACTGGGTTTTGAGTCATTCCGGGAACTATTGCAAACTGATCCATACTTCAGCCCCATCATGACTAATTTGGGTTCCATTGAGAACATAGAATTTATATTGGTGGACGGCTTCTTATTCCGAGGAAATCAGCTGCGCGTGCCTGAAGGGAGCTTGCGCTTACATATTATCAAAGAGCTACATGGAGAGGGGCATGTTAGTAGAGACCGGACTCTACAGCTGGTCAAGGACAGCTATTTCTAGCCAACGATTCGGCGTGAGGTGGACCGATACGTGGAGCGTTGTCACATGTGTCAAGTGGCAAAAGGAAAGGTGACAAACACGGGACTTTACATGCCGCTGCCCATTCCTTCACAACCATGGACAGAGCTTAGTATGGATTTTGTGTTAGGATTGCCAAGGACTCAACGTGGGTTTGACTTGATTTTTGTGGTGGTTGACAGGTTTTCCAAAATGGTACATTTTATTCCATGTAAAAAAACAACCGACATGGTGAACATGGCTCAACTTTTTTTTTCGTGATATTTATCATCTACATGGGTTGCCGAATTCGATTGTATCCGATCATGACACTAGGTTCCTTAGTCATTTTTGGCGTAGCCTGTGGAAGATGGTTAATACACAACTGAATTTCAGCAGCGCGTATCACCCGTAAATAGATGGTCAAATCGAGGTGGTGAATCGATTGCTTGGAAATTTGTTGAGATGTTTGGTTGGTGACAATGCTCGTACCTGGGACCAGAAACTAAGTCAGGCGGAGTTTGCTCATAATCATGCAATAAATCGGAGCACGGGTTTTAGTCAATTTCAGGTTGTGTATTCGGTGCTTCCTCGAGGGCCACTTGACTTGCTACTGTTGCCTAGCAAGACTCGGATTAATGGCAAGGTTGAGGAGTTTGTGCAAAAATTGCAGGTCACTCATGCACAGGTGTGTAATAATCTGGCGAGGTCCATAGATAAATACAAGTTGGCTGTTGACAGGAAACGCAGACATGTGGAGTTTGAGGTTGGTGACTTTGTGTGGGCTGTTCTCACGAAGGATCGTTTCCCTTTTGGTGAATACAATAAGCTTGCTGCAAAGAAAATAGGGCCGTTAGAGGTGCTTGAGAAGATCAACCCGAATGCCTATCATTTGCGGCTTCCGAGTCACATTCGAACTGCTGATGTATTTAATGTGAAGCTTCCCTATTTCGATGACTGTTCTACTGAGGATGTGGATTGTACGTCGAGGTCGATGTTTCTTTCACTAGGGGAGGATGATGAAGCAACATCTGGTGCGTTGGATTACTTGGAACGCATGGATTGCAGCAATGTGGTTAGTCGGGCTGAGAGAAAGCGTGACCTGGCCAAGCTGAGGTGACGTGGAAGGAAGGTGACTGATTCCTTGAGTTGGCTGATTGAGTCCTAGTTCTTTCAGGATTCGATTTCCTTTTCGTAATCTTTTATTTATTTATTTAGGATTTGTTTTCTTTTCCTAGTTAGGATTTCTTTTAGTTTTAGTTCAGAAGTTGATTCCTTTTGGAAGTTAACTTATTGTTTCTATTTAAGTTGCTTGAATTCTTTTTGTTAAGAGCTTTTGATTTAATTAATAAAATTTTAGAGAAAGTTTTCTCAAATTCCAATTACTCCATTCTTTGCGAAGTTTGAAGTTCTTGAAGCCTGTCAATAATCCTTCGTGCGCGAAGTTGGTTATTTTCAGTAGGTTGCTTTTCGAATTAGTCTCGCGAGTTTTTCTCGTATAGCTTCTGCTACACCAATTCCTCTTTTCAATTTCATGTTTAATCTTAAAATTTTCTCAAAGTCAATGATTACTTATTAGATATCGAAACCATGGAATGAAACTGTTCAAAGAATTGGTGGGACATTACTGTAAGTTGTGTGTGGTTGAATTTATATGATACAATTCTTGATCGACTGCAAATTTTAAGCTGTTTTTGTGCTTTATAATTCCTTTTTTTTTTTTTTTTTTTTTTTTTTTTTTTTTTTTCATTTGGCATATCATATGGTAACCCACGAAATGGTAATATTAATTCCTAGCTGATTTCTGAAATTTTTGTCTGGTTGAAATTCATCAAACCTGCATTTATTGAAGCCATGTAATTAAGGTACTATTATTGTTCTGAAGATTTGAGAAAGAGTGAAATTCAGTTTATTTCTTATTAAAAATAATACAACACTAGGTTTCTTTTATATATTACAATAGCTAACTTGTAGGAGTAGGACTAATTAAAATACCTAATCTCTAATTTAGGAAAGTACAATAAAGCATAATATGTACATAATAAAAACATGATTTATTTCCTAAAAAAGCCTCATTGACCGAATCAGTAGAGATCACAACTGATTCGGTCATAATTCTACTTTCCTTTCTAACACTCCCCTTCAAGTTGGTCTGAAAATGTCCTCCATGCCCAGCTTGCACACAAATTTGTCAAATTGTTCTCTTTGTAGTCCCTTGGTGAGTAGATCAGCTACTTGTTCAGATGTAGGTAGGTAGGGCATACAAACCAGTCCATTATCCACCTTTTCCTCTATCCACCTTTTCCTTGATGAAAAACTTGTCTATCTCTACATGTTTAGTTCTATCATGTAGAATCGGGTTATGAACTATTGCAATTGCATATTTGTTGTCGCAATAGAGTTTCAGAGGTAATGTAATTTGGATTTTTAGATCTTCAAGAATTCTCTTAATCCAAATCACTTCATAAATCCCAAGAGCAGTTGCTCTAAATTTTGTTTCAGCACTGCTTCTTGCAACTACACTTTGTTTTTTACTTCGCCAAGTCACAAGATTCCCTCTAACAAATGTACAGTAGCCAGAAGTAGATCTCCGATCTATTACACTTCCAGCCCAATCTGCATTGTATATACTTCAACCTACAAATGACCCTTGTTAGAAAATAACAGCCCTTTTCCAGGAGATCCCTTTAAGTACCTCAAGATTCTCATAACCGCATCAAAATGCTCTTGTCCTGGTGAGTGCATAAACTGGCTCACCATGCTTACTGCAAAAGAAATATCAGGCCGGGTGTGTGCCAAGTAAATTAACTTGCCCACAAGTTTTTGGTATTGTTCTCAGTCCAACATATTTTTAGGATCAGCGGCTTCAAGTTTCAGATTTGACTCCATTGGAGTCTTGGCTGCTCTACAACCCAACATCCCGGTCTCTCCCAACAAATCCAACACATATTTCCTTTGAGACACAAAAATGCCTTCCTTGGATCTAGCAAACTCCATGCCTAGGAAATATTTCAATTCCCCTAGGTCTTTAATCTCGAATTCACTAGCCAACAACTCTTTCAATCTCTTGAGTTCTTTTTCATCATCTCCGATCAAAATAATGTCATCTACATAGACGATTAAAATAGCCTTCTTCCCTTCACTAGAGTGTTTAAAGAACAAAGTATGGTCCCCTTGGCTTTGACAATACCCAAATTTCTTCACAACCTTACCAAACCTTTCAAACCATGCTCTAGGAGATTGTTTAAGTCCATATAGGGACTTCACCAGCCTACATACATTCTTATAGCCAAATTCACTCTCAAACCCTGGCGGAGGATCCATGAAAACTTCCTCTTCAAGATTGCCATTTAAGAAGGCATTATTGACATCAAGTTGGTGAAGAGGCCAATTAAAAATTATTGCCATAGAAAGTAGGATTTGAATTGAATTAACCTTTGCTACTGGTGCAAAAGTCTCTTGATAATCAAGGCCATAAGTCTGAGTGAACCCCTTAGCTACAAGTCTGGCCTTGTGTCTTTCTATAGAACCGTTAACCCTACAATTAACATTAAACACCCATTTACACCCAACGGTTTTTTTTTTTCCTATTGGTTGATCAACAATTTCCCAAGTTTTATTTTTATTGGGAGCATTTATCTCTTCCATAATAGCTGGTTTCCAGTTTGGGTGTTCAAGGGCTTCATGTATAGTTCTAGGGACAAATAGGTGAGAGATTTTTAAAGTAAAAGCTTTGTAATTGTCTGACAATCTATGATAGGACAGATATTTGGCTATTGGATGTGTGGTACAGGTAGGGGTGGCAAAAATACCCGACCCGCCCCGGTCTGTTTGGGGTGGGTTTGGGGTTGAGAAAACCGGTAACGGGGCGGGTTTGGGGCAGTTCATTTTGACCCGACCCGCCCTGTTTGACCCGGAATATATATATTTATATATATATATTTATATATATATATATATATATTTATATATATATATATATATATATATATTTAAAAAATATATATATATTTTAAAAATATATATTTTAAATATAAAAGGAAAGACAAGAAACCCTAGGTGAAAAAAAAAATTTGAAAGAAAAAAATTCAAAGTCCATTGCATTCAAACCCTAGGTGAAGAGGTAGTGATATATTTAATATTGTACATTAATAATGTCAATTAATTAATTTTACTAATTTTTTTTTTCTAAAGATTCATGTTTGAAAAAATCATGCTTGTTTTTAAGAAGATAGAGTGATGGTGAAGATGTTAGATGGATTTTGTTATTGAAATTTTGTGTTTAAACTATTTTAGTGAAGATGTTGAATGGATTTTATTGATACCGAAAATGTTTTATGTATTTTGTATTTTTGTTTAAGTTATTTTGGGATTTGTATTTTATACTTTACCTATGAATTTAGTGTTTATTAAACTCAGTGCTATATTAAAATTAAATTTACTAGCAAATTTTTTTTTTTTTTTTTTGATGAAATGAGTCAAACGGGGCGGGTTTGGGGCACCCTTGCCCCAATCGGGGCGGGTTTGGGGCGGAAGTTTTTGACCCGGCCGGGTCATGGGTCCGGTTTAGGGCAACCTTTGAAAACCGGGTTACGGGTTTGTGGCGGCCTCGACCCACCCCATTGCCACCCCTAGGTACAGGACCAGACTCATTTTCTAACAGTTATGGGGACATCAAGGTCAGTAATTTCATTAGTTGCAGGTATGGCAAGATTTTTTACAACTTTAGAAGGCTTAGGAATATGAACAGAGGTCTTACCTGGCTGGTTCAAATTTGGTTCTGGTCTTGGATTAGATAACAGCTCCGGAGTTACGACTGGTTTAGGAATAGGACCTAGAAACAGCAATTGAGCCTGTGTCAAATCCGGTTGTCCTTTATTTTAGCACTGCCAATCATCGTTCCCAAAGTCCTGTCCTGAAATTTACAGATTGTAGGAGAAAAAATTACAGAACAATTAGAGTCTTGGGATAGTTTATTGACTGATAAGAGATTACAAGACATGTAAGGAACATGTAAAACAGACTTCAAAACAATATTTGATGAAATTTGAATGGAACCTTTTCCAGCAATTGGGGACAAACTTCCATCTGCTATTCTTACTTTCTCATTACCAGGACATGGAGAATAGGTTTTGAACAAGGAAGAATTGCTTGTCATATGATCAGAAGCACCTGTATCAATGATCCATGGTGCTGGGACAAGTCTGCTTGATAAACCAGTAGAAAATACACCTAATTGAGCAAGAGATCCATTGGGTGTAAGGCTGCTGGTTCTTGGACTAGATTTGATAAGTTTTAGAAGTTGTTCCAACTGCTCCTTGCTGAAATAATTTTGCTCGGCTACATTGGCAATAGGGGGTGTTGTCTGCCTCTTGTCTTTGGGCTTCCAATTAGCCGGCTTGCCATGAATTCTCCAACAGGTTTCTTGGGTGTGGTGAGGTCGGTTACAATGGTCACACCAGAGTTTCGGTTTGTTCTCATATTTGGGGAAAGAAACTTTATTGGCTGAGGCATCCTGTGTACTCAAAGCTGATGTTTCTACAAGAGACCTGACTGCCTTTTTTCCCAGCATCACCATCCGTTTGCTTTCTTCCCTTCGTACCTCTGCAAACACTTCATTAATGGAGGGAAGAGCCTGCCGACCAATTATTCTCCCCCTAACTTCATCAAACTCGACATTCAACCCTGCAAGAAACTGGAAAACTCGGTTATTGACAAGTAACTTTTGATAGTGAGCACCATCCTCTAGATCTTTCCACTTGTACTCATTAAACATGTTAAGATCCTGCCATAATCGTTTCAAAGTGGCAAAGTATTTGGTAACGGTGTCCGTACCTTGTTTAATTTCTCCGAGTTTGAGTTGTAATTCATAGACTTGAGACTGGTTACCTAGATCAGAGTACATCTGATTTAAATTGTCCGACATGTCCTTGGCATTTGAATAGCCAAGATAATTTGCACTGATATCCTCCTCCATAGCATTGACAAGCCAAGCCATAACCATGGAATTTTCCGCATCCCAAGTTGCATGCACGCTGTCCTTTGCATCTGGTTCAGCCTTCTCGCCTATCAAGTACACTATTTTGCCACGCCCACGTATATACATCTTAACAGAAAGTGACCAGCAGATAAAGTTGTCGCCATTCAACTTTATATAGTAATTCGTACTGAATGCTGATTGGATGGGGGGGTTGTAAGGGTGGTTGATTGTTTATGGACACTGGCATGGGGTTGGAAGTTGAAGAATCTTCAGACATAATGTACGGAAAGAAAGAAATCGAGAATTAAGTTCAAGATTTCTGAACGTATGGGATAACCTAGTTCTCAGAGTTGGAACCAGGCTTTGATACCATGAAGATTTGAGAAAGAGTGAAATTCTGTGTATTTCTTATTAAAAATAACACAGCACTAGGTTTCTTTTATATATTACAATAGCTAACTTGTAGGAGTAGGACTAATTAAACTACCTAATCTCTAATTTAGGAAAGTACAATAAAGCATAATATGTACAGAATAAAAACATGATTTATTTCTTAAAAAAGCCTCATTAACCGAATCAGTAGAGATCACAACTGATTCGGTCATAATTCTGCTTTCCTTTCCAACATGTTCTTTATTGGAACCTCATGTCTTTCTCTTTAGCTAACATAGCTTTTTGGGGGGTGCTGTGGTTTGTTAAAGTCTTAACCAGATACAAAAAATTGTGGTTTGATCATTTGTTTATTTTTATTGGCATTTATTTGATGTGAATTTAGGAGTAAAAGCTCTCAACTTCACTTTGTAAGACTTCGTTGTTCTCTTAGATTAATTAATTAATTAATTAATTTTTTTTTTTTTTGCCTTTGATAATTACTATTGGGTGTGCTATGTGCATTATATGGAAGTCCTTTATACTGGGTATCAGAAAGAAATAATCTGACGGTCTGTTATGATAAAGAGTTAAGTATCCACGCTTTAATGCCTGATTGGATTTAGATTCTAGTAACTGAACAGTATATATATGAAGTCGTCTTCTGTTTTTCAAATTTCAATGATAAGTCTTGAGTATTTCTAGGTGGAAATTCTTTTGAATTCCATTTGATATGTGAAAAATTTAGAAATTCTGTTTTGATATGTGAAGAAAATAATATAAAATTCTGAGTATAATAAGGCTTCTGTTTGCCTTTTTTTTGTGGCCATTAATATTTGCACTTGAAATTTAAGGGCATAGATCATTGCTGCTATCTACTGAAATGTAGTTTAACAAACTTCAATTTGTTAAACCATAGGTACGGATGGTGACAGGGGATAATATTCAAACTGCAAGAGCAATTGCTTTGGACTGTGGTATACTAACTTTGGAGGCAGATGAGTCTACTATAATTGAGGGAAAAGCATTTCGTGAATTGGGAGATTCAGAAAGAGAAGAAAGGGCTGAGAAGATTTCAGTATGATCCAAGAGTCAACTTTTTTCAATTTTTGATGCAATTAGTTTTGTATATCTTAGTGAAGAATTTACTTTTAATCGCTTGGGAAAATTAATTTTATTGTTGTATGTTTAGGTGATGGGACGGTCTTCTCCAAATGATAAACTTCTTCTGGTGCAAGCATTGAGAAAGAAGGGACATGTTGTTGCTGTAACTGGTGATGGCACTAATGATGCTCCTGCCTTACATGAGGTGTGATGCTGGCTTCCTACTAAAATATCTTATGAAGTGTGTATTTATAATTTCATAATCCGGAGTCTAATATGACTGTTTTTGGTTAGAATTGATAGATTTTTGTGTTTTCTATTAGATATTTGACCTGATCCCTTGGGTGGGTCCATTGCTAGTTGTGTTTTGAATAGCGGTTTCTTATTCTACCCTGATTATCTATGCATTTTCTTCAAGTGGAAATTACTAAAAATAACCACATAATACTTACAAATTTTATTTGTAACCACAAACGAAATTTTAATTGTTAATAACCATGCTTTTGAGAAATTACTGGAAAGCCCTCATATAAAAACTATCCCAAAAACTCTCTCTCTCTTTCTCTCTTCTCTGCTCTCTCTCCCCGATCCTCTCTCTCTTTTCTTCCTCCATCCAGCGCAATCATCACTGGAGCATGGCAATCATCGCCGAACGATGTCGGCTGGGAGTCAATCATCGCCGGACGTCATCAGCAAGCTGCTTGGGCTTCGCATGAACCAGCGGCGCCGTGCTTCGACGATGATTGGCGCCCACCTTGACATCGGTGATGATTGACATCTGAGAGGAGAAAACATAAATTAATAATAATAATAATAATAAACCTAATTTGGGGAATTTGGGGAATTTGGGAAATAAGGCATGATTTCAAGTTTCACATTTCAAGTTTTAGGCATGATTTTAACTTAGGTCTAGATTTTAGTCGTGATTTCAAGTTTTGTCATATTTTAGTCGTGATTTCAAGTTTGATCCAGATTTTAGTCATAATTTCAAGTTTTCTCCAGATTTTAGTCGTGATTTCAAGTTTGCTTTGAGGTTTTTCTTTTTTTTAAAAAAAAAATCTAATTTCAGGGGTACTCTTGTAATTTACAGACATACACTGATTTTTTTTTTTTTTTTTTTAAAAGTGGTTATTAACAATTAAAATTTCAAAAGTGGTTACTAACGAAAGTATAATGATTCCAATGGCTATTTTTGGTTGTCTCTTTTCTTCAGTGCTGCAAGTAAATGGCCAGTAGAATGAATATTTGATGTATTATATATAATGATCATTTTGCTTATAAGGTGTCAATCATTTTGCTTTGTAAATCGAACATATAATTTGGATCTTGTAATCATCCAATATTTGTTTGCTTGGTGAATTTTAGGTAGCATCAGTATAGCTGGTTTGCTTTTCTATGTAGTTCTATGTCATTGCCAAAGATGATTACTTTGTTGGAAAACTTTGATGGTGAGAATTCACTCAAACACAATAAGAAGAAAGATATTTTGAGGAGGAATAAAAACTTCTATTAACTTTGTCAACTGATACAATATTTGTATCACACCACAACTCAAATGTATTTTCAGTTTTCCTCACACTTGCTTAAATGCCTACAACACCAAACTATTTATAGGACTCAATGGAGAGTTCTAGATCACTCTCATGACTACAATACAAAGAACTTACTCATACATGCATCACATTAAATACTATATAGATAATCTAAATACATGAACCCTCCAAATACATGTATTCTCTAAGTACATGAACACAAACCTCTAGATGAATGTGTATTTAAATCCTCCAAGGTTCATGTATATATTTTACTATAAATTCATGTTTAACTTCCAACATCCCCCTTAAACATGATTTCCTGCAGACTCCAAGCAAAGTTCTCAACTTGCTAAAATCATCAACCTTGATAGACTTGGTGAAAATATCTGCAATTTGGTCTTCTGTCTTCACATATTTCACAGGGATCTACTTTTTTGAAATGTAATCTCTAATGAAATGAAACCTTGTATCAATATGCTTACTTCGGTCATGGAACACTGGATTCTTTGACAAAGCAATAGCTGACTTGTTATCCACATTAATCTCTGTTGCATTCCCCTACACCATTCCAATCTCTTTAAGCAAATTTCTTAACCATATTGCATGACAAGTGCAAGATGTGGCTGCAACATATTCAGCTTCACAAGTAGACAAGGTCGCAATGGGTTGTTTTTTAGAACTCTAGGTGAATGTTGTTTCTCCCATAAAAAAACACAAATCCCATAGTACTTACGATCATCAACGTCTCTAGCCCAATCACTGTTACAATAGCCTTCAAGCTTGAAATCATTAGAATAAGAATAAAACAACCCATAATCAAGTGTACCTTTGAGGTAACAGAGAATTCATTTTGTTGGAAAACTTTGATGGTGGGAACTCACTCAAACACAATAAGAAGAAAGATATTTTGAGGAGGAATAAAAACTTCTATTAACTCTGTCAACTGATACAATATTTGTATTACACTACCATTCAAATGTATTTTCAGTTTTCCTCACACTTGCTCAAATGCCTACAACACCAAACTATTTATAGGACTCAATGGAGAGTTCTAGATCACTCTCATAACTACAATACAAAGAACTTACTCATACATGCATCACATTAAATACTACATAGATAATATAATTATCTAAATACATGAACCCTCCAAATACATGTGTTCTCTAAGTACATGAACACAAACCTCTATATGAATGTGTATTTAAATCCTCCAAGGTTCATGTATATATTTTACTATAAATTCATGTTTAACTTCCAACATACTTAGCTTTTTATCATTCTAAAATTTTAACAATTTGATTTCCTGTCTCAATGTTCTTTTATGGAATTCTATTGTTTTGGAGTTCAGGCAGACATTGGTCTTGCAATGGGTATTCAAGGGACCGAAGTCGCTAAAGAGAGCTCAGATATCATTATTTTGGATGATAATTTTACTTCAATTGTAAAGGTTAGCTGTTGTTGTATTAGCTTTTATCGTTGTAGTTGATGGTGGAAAATCCCAGCTTGCTTTGCATCTGTGCTGTCTTTCTTATTGCTATATGCCTTGTGATAGGAATAATGTTATGCGTGATTATAGTGATTAGTTACCATTTATATTTCCTGTAATCAAGCCATTGTATTTACCTTAATTATAGGATCACATTTATATTGTTTCCGTTATATTGTAATGCTGTGTATATGTGGCCATAGAATACATGAATACAATTATCTAATTCAATTCTAAATCTCTTTATGGTATCAGAGCTCTAAGATAACCTAAACTTGATCCTCTCTCTTTGCTTCCTTGCTTCCGCTCATCTCTCTTTGCTATATTCAAGAATCATGTCTGAAAATTTAGAAAACATTCCAAACATCCCTTCTAACGTACCAACAGTTATCACCCTAAACAGCAACCCTTTATCTCAAAAATCAATACTCATCAACATCAACACAGCCACTCAAAGCCCACAAGTCCAAAGGAGGCGACTATGCCTCATGGTGATCTCAATTTACAAACCTACTATTTGGCTATGATCTCATGGGCTACTTAGATGGAACCTATCCATGCCCTTCTAAAACCATAGCAGACACTCCAAATCCTGATGCAAAGCTTTGGATGCGACAAGATCGATTAATCTTGCATGCCATCCAAACATCCATGACAGCCTCGGTCTCACCTCTTGTGTCGAGATGCAAAATAGCGACTGAAGCTTGGGCAAAACTTGAAACTACGTTTGCCAACAAGTCCAACACAAGAATGCTTGGTCTTCTTGACTCTCTTAGCAAAATAACTACAGAGGGTAAATCCATAGTAGATTATATGCAGATTATAAAAAGTCAGCAAGGCAATTTCACTCAGCAAGGGAACTTTACTCAGCAAGGCTATGGTTATGGCCTTCCTCATGGGAACCCTTCAAATTTTGATGATCCTTCACATCAGTTTTGGCATCCTCCAACCAGCAATGGGCAATTGAGACCCATTTGTCAACTTTGTGATAAAGTGGGGCATACTGCAAAAGTATGTCGGTCTCGGTCATCTTCTCCATATCAAGCCTATTTCATGACAAATGATCAAGCATGCAATCGCAGCAACAACTGGGTTGTTGACTCAGGCGCGTTTCACCACATGACATCTAACTTTCAAAACCTATTCATTCCACTTATGGTGGTAATGAAGATATCATGGTTGGCGACAGTAAAAGTATTCCTATCACTCATATTGGATCCACTAGACTTACTACTCCTACCTCTAATTTTCAGTTACAAAATGTATTATGTGCACATGATATTAAAAAGAACCTCCTTAGTGTATCTCAATTTTGTTCTCAAAATAAAACGTCAATTGAATTTTTCCCTGATTTTTTTCTTGTGAAGGATCTGAGTACGGGGGCATCCTTGGTCCGAGGGTGGAATAGAGGAAATTTGTACGAGTGGCCGACATTGTTGCAGTCCCCAATCCAGTCGCCATTCGCTTTCATCGCAGCCCCTTCCATTAATTCCTGGCATTGTCGACTCGGTCACCCATCCACCAAGGTTCTCAAGCACCTTATTTTTGCTCATTCTGTTCTAGTTTCTAAATTATGTTCTTCGTTTTCTCATTGTGATGCATGTCTTTGCAATAAAAGTCACAAGCTTCCATTTGGAATTTCTTCTATTTCATGTACCAAACCTCTTGAAATTTTATTCACGGATGTTTGTGGTGCAGCCCCAGTTATATCCTTTGATCATTTCAAATTCTATGTTATATTTGTAGACTATTTACAAAATACACATGGATATATACTCTAAAAAGAAAACCTGAAGTTCCTGTTGTCTTCGAATGTTTCAAAAAGCTTGTTGAATTTTTTTTCACATCTCCATTAAAACAATTTACATCGATGGTAGTGGTGAAGCTCAAAGCTTGGGTAATTGTCTCACTCAATATGGAATACAACATTTAATATCTCCTCCCCATACACTTGAACACGTTGGTACAACAGAACGCAAGCATCGGCACATTGTCGAAACTGCTCTCAGTCTGCTTCACCACGCATCCATGCCTTTTAAATACTGGTCTCTCGCCTTTCAAACTGCTGTATTCCTTATTAATCGTATGCCCTCTTCATCCTTAAATTTCAAATCTCTGTTTGAACAAATTTTCTCAAAAGGTCCTAATTACAATACGTTGCATGTATTCGGGTGTTTATGCTACCCTTGGCTTCGTCCGTATACATCGCACAAGCTTGAACCACGGTCTAGACCGTGTGTCTTTGTTGGCTACTCCATAGCCCATCATGCCTATCATTGCCTTGACCTTCAAACCAACCGTATCTTTACTTCTCGCCATGTAAATTTCATGGAATCTACATTTCCTTTTAAAAATTAGCCATTTAATATACCTGATATCTCTAAATATACACCAAGTCAATGGTCTGATTTTTTGTCATCCTCTCTTGATTCTTCTATATCAATCGAATCCTCATTTGATGGCACAAATAGTCAATCTTCCTCCCCAATTTTAGGAAATACTGATAATCATTTTAATATTCCAATCTTCCCATCCAAAACCCCACCTTCCTCAAACTCTGCACGTCATTCCATAATTTCTTCAACTTCCATATTACCTTCATCCAATTCTTGGCTTGACTTGGTTACTGCAACAATTATTCCTTCACGTGTGGACTCCTCTACCTCGTCTCAGCCATTAGATGCAACCATCCATGAGACTTCTCAGGTATTACCTTCTTTTTCTTCCTTATCTTCATCTACACCATCACCATCACCTACTTACCACATACAAACATGATCCAAAAATAATATATTCAAACCAAACCCAATTTTTGATTTGAATACAACCACTGCTCTCTCACCATCCCTTATAGAACCCTCTACGTACCATCAAGCCTAAAAGCACTCTTCATGGTGCCAGGCCATGCAAGAGGAATATGATGCCTTGCTACGAAATTCAACATGGAATTTGGTTCCAAAAAATTCAACACAAAATATTGTTGGGTGTAAGTGGGTTTACAAAATCAAACATAACCCTGACAGAACAATTTCTCGCTACAAAGCTTGTCTAGTAGCTAAGGGCTTCCATCAGCGTCCCAGTGTTGATTTCACGGACACCTTTAGCCCTGTTGTCAAACCTACTACTGTTCGCATTCTGTTATGTCTTGCTGTGACTAATGATTGGCCCATTCGCCAACTCGATGTCAATAACGCTTTTTTGCAGGGTACACTGACAGATGATGTTTTTATGGAACAACCTCCTGGATTTATCGATTATCAACAACCCACTCATGTTTGCAAACTTAAAAAGGCGATATATGGTATTCGACAAGCCCCGCGGGCTTGGTACAATGAAATCAAGTCTCATCTCATCTCCGTTGGCTTCACCAACTCCTATTCAGACAGTTCATTATTTATTTGTTGGACTGGTGGTCGGGTGCTTTATGTGCTCGTCTATGTGGACGACATCATTGTTACAGGTTCTTCACTAGTTCATGAGTTCATACAGTCCCTTGCGATGATTCTCCCAAAAAGATCTCGGTCCATTGTTGTACTTGGTGTTAAAGCTCTTACTACCTCCACTGGTTTATTTTTATCCCAACAAAAATACATTCGGGACCTTCTTCATAAGACACATATGTTGGATGCAAATGTAGCTTCCACTCCTTTGTTAGTCATTGACTCTTTGGTCTTACATGATGGCAGCCCTCTCACTGACCCTACTCAATATCGCCAAATTGTTGGTTCAATGCAGTATTTATCCTTGACTCGTCTTGATGTTTCGTTTGCAATTAATAAACTCTCCCAATTCATGCATTGTCCCACTGTTAAACATTGGACTGTAGTCAAGCGTGTACTTCGCTACCTCAAGGGGACAATATCTCATGGCCTTCTCCTTCATCGACATTCTTCATCTCTTCTCCATGCCTTTGCCAACGCTGATTGGGCTGGTAATCCGGACGATCGCACATCCACTACTGCCTATGTTGTGTTTATTGGTGCAAATCCGATAAGCTGGAGCTATAAGAAACAACGTACAGTTGCCCGTTCTTCTACAGAAGCCGAATATCGTGCCATAGCTTCTACAGCTGCCGAGGTCAATTGGATTACCCATTTGCTGGCTGAAATTCATGTGCCATTAACTACTCCTCCAACAATCTACTGTGATAATATAGGCACCACTTATCTTAGTGCCAATCCATTTTTCACTCAAGAATGAAACATATTGCCATAGACTTCCATTTTGTTCGAGATCAAGTTGAGAAGAAAAGGTTACATGTTACTCATGTTCACACCGGTGACCAACTTGCAGATTCTCTCACCAAATCTCTCCCATGGAAACATTTCCAAACTCATCGCTCCAAGATTGGCATCGTCGACGGACGCTCCATCTTGAGGGGGCATGATAGGAATAATGTTATGCATGATTCTAGTTATTAGTTACCATTTATATTCGCTGTAATGAAGCCATTGTATTTACCTTAATTATAGGATCACATTTATATTGTTTCCATTATATTGTAATGCTGTGTATATATGGCCATAGAATACATGAATACAATTATCTGATTCAATTCTAAATCTCTTTACCTTGATTATTTTCTGAAAAATGCTTTGGTGTTGTATTTTTCTGGAAAATCAAGTTTCTTTACTTTTGTCCATATAAGGTTTCCTGTTTCATGCGAAAGGAAAGAAAGTCAAATGAGCAAAACTGAAACCAGATTAAAAACTTGCAGGCCCAAATTGCATAGGATGTCATGAGCATAATTACTATAACCCTTTCAAAATCAAGTTTGAAAAGATACTTCATTTTAGGATGTTGCAATTACCCCTTTGATTTCTCATGATAGTTGGTTTCCATGAATAGATAGTTCCTCAGTTACATAATCTCTTACTGGATTGATATCAAGTTTTTTAGAGTATAAATACTATTGTTGGTCCCTTCCCTTATATCATAAGCTATTGGGTTGAGCAATAGCTAACATAATATCAATGCTTATTTGATCCAGCTGTCGCAAGTTCGAATCTTGAGAAGTGCCATTATATTAATTAAAATATACATTCATTACATATAGCAAATTGGGCCTGTGTATCAATCCATGTGACAAGCCTTACAGATCACCCCTTTAATGTGATGTGAGGGTGTGTATTAGAGTATAAATACTATTTTTGCGCTCATGCCCAACAGCTTGAACTTTTGGATTGAGTAATTACTAAGAGCATCTTCAAAAGACTCTTCTATTTTCACTCTTCAAATGTCTATTTGCTTACCTATGTGGCAATTTGAAGAGTGAAAAAAGAGGAGCCCCTCCAAAAGACTCTTCAATTAGAAATAAGTTTATATTATTTTAATAAAAGCACTCAAATTCCTCCCCCCAACAAATCTAATTACCCTCCAATTTTTTCAAGTTAGAAATAATAATATGTTATTATTAAATATTCAATATTAGTCTCATTTTAAAGATCTAGATGAGACTTTTCTAATGGTATTATTTTTATGATGATAAAATTTATAAATTAAAACTTATTATATATTAATTGAATTTAATTAAAAAGATAAAAAGATATAGATGTTAAATATTAATGATGATTTGATATAAAAAATAATATAATAATAATTGAAGAGGGAGAAGTTGCTCTTCAATATTGAAGAGAGAGAAGTAAAATCTTATTTGAAGAATCTCATTTGAAGAGTCTATTGGAGCCAAATATGCTGATGTGACTCGTTTGACTTTAACAAATATCTCATTTGTGCACGCATTATGGGAATGTCAAAAATGGAAGTATGCTCGGTTGGAGTGGCTGCCGAAGAAAGCTTTGAGATAGAGGAACCATGTAAATTTTCTTGACCACATTACTGATTGTGCCAATAATTCAAATGCAGAGGTTTTAAAGCTTTTTTGTGTTATTAGCTGGAGAGTTTGGTTCTTGAGAAATTCTTATGTTCATAATGGGAGTAAGCTTAGTTGCTTCGATGTGGTTTGGTGGAGCAAAAATTTTGTTGAGATATGCCAGACTCCAAGGGCTGTAAAGGAGCCAAGAATTATGGGTTTTAATGGGATGGCAGATCAATGGAGGCCACCTATGGCTGGTTTCTACAAGATTAATTGTAGTGCTGTTGCTGAGGTGGGAGGGCGCAGAGTTGGTATTGGCATCATGGTCCGAAATGATGCCGGCCTTGTTATGGCTTCTTGTTCCCAAGTTATCGAGGCTTTTTTTGATGGTCAAGTTGCTGGGGTTATCGCTGTATACAGAGGTATTTTGTTCAGCAAGGATTATGGTTTGGATCCCTGTGTCTTGGAGTCTGATAAGGAAGGGGTGGAACATATCCCAATTGAAACAAATTATAGCATGTTGTGTATGAAACTATCTAGAGGGGCGGTGAATAGATTTTAAACTTATTACCCAATTTTTCGTGTTAAGTCAAAATTACGAAATTACTCCTAAATAGATAAAGCAATAAATCAAGTATAAAATACGGAAATTAAATAACACTTGATTTTTACGTGGAAATCCTCACGGGAAAAACCACGGGCTAGTAAGTAAGCCACACTCGAACCTCGAATCCACTAAATGTGTAAAACGATTACAACCTAATCCCGGAAGTAATCACACACCTACCTAATCCCGGTATGAGTGAACCTAGTCCAATTTGCTTGCAATCTAAGCAACCTAATCCCAGAAGCTACACACAAGACTTACTTTCTAAATGAAGAGAATAACACCCAAAGTGAATATATGAATATCCAAATGCAACATAGAGTAAGGGAAACCCTATATGCTTATCTAAGATGATGAATTTGCAATTAAAGCAATCCTAGATATTAAAAACTAAATGACATGTTAAATAGTTTAGCTAATCAAGATTAAGCACAAAACTTAATTAGCTATCACAATACAACTTCTCAAACATACATCACACTAATCTCAAACTTGTATCAAAAGATATATGAAAATCATACAAGTAATAAATTGAGATTGCTTGTTAAGAAAAACACAAAATATGTAAGATATTAGTGAAAAGCTTACCAAGCAAAGTATGACGAAGAATCCATGCAAGATGACATCTAGATGATCAAAGATGATGCTAGATGATGATTGATGATCATGAAAAAGCGTTTGAGTAAATAAAAATGAGTTCTTGGAATTTTTCTTCTCTTTGAAAAATATTCTAAGTATGAAATCTGAATATGAACTCTCTTAATTGACCTAAAGTCAAAGTGGCATATATATAGGGGGCCAAATCAAATTGTGGTCGTTTTGATAAGTTAGCCTAACATTTGCCTTGGGCGCTGTACATAGAGCACTTCTGTACAGCGCCTGTACAGTGCCCATAATCTGATCTCTCAGGTCTGAGAGGGGCACTGTACGAACATCGCTTCTGTACAGCGCTCGTACAGCGCCCATCCAAAATGCATCAGACCTGATGCATTTAAATGTCCATTTTTGCTTTAGGTATAGGGGGCGCTGTTCAGAACAGCGCTTTGTAGAGCGCTTTGAACAGCGTCCTTTGCAATGCAAGAATTCCAATGTTATGCAAGACAAGGCAATGGACAATGCACTGAGCAATCAAACTAACATGCAAGAAGAGATGAAAATAAGCATTAATGCACAACAATAAGAAACACAACATACAAGGATTAAACATATGCATGAGTTGTGAGTGTGTGCGACTATCTCTTCAAGACAAGTAAGCACAAAGAAATATACCTTCGATGCTTAGCAAGGATGAGGTCTTCAAAGGGCTTGAGCAATAACAACAACATCTAAGCTGCCCTTACAAAGAATCCCCAACAAGTGGTTTGTCCACGAAATGAGCCAATCAACAAATGGGAACCTTACAATCTCCCCCTTTAGCTATTTCGTGACAAAACCAACACTCACAATGATTCCTCACAAAAAAGTAGAAACTACGGGACAAAAAAGATTTTCTACAATACAAAGAGATAAGAAAATAAAACTTCAAGTCTTCGATCTCTTGTAGAACAATCAACCCCTGAAAATAAGATTTCTATATTTTCCAATACAAGTGAAATGTGAGATTAATCAAGTGAGAACAAAAACAAGCATTTGCAATTTAAAAGTTTAGGCACAACATTATGAAATGTATGTGTATGCAATGCTCCCCCTCAACGGGTTACTCCCCCTCAATGAATATTCTCCCCAACAAGCACAATTGCTACTACAATTTGCAACTCCCCTTACCATTCCTACTCCCCCTTTTTGTCATGATATAGGCAAAGGAGTAGTCCCCAACCGGGTCACTCATAGCAACGAGAGATAGTAGCATGCAAGATATTTGCATAATCAATATAAGTCACTTTATGCATCTCAATTAATTGAAGAGAAACAATGAGATTTATTTGTAGAAAATGTGTGAATCAAACATGCTTTGCATACAAGACATATAGCATTCAAGTCCAAAAAACAATGGTATTTGGAAAAGCAAATGACAAGGGTTTCTAATAAGAATTCAAACCAATTTCACCAATGTCATGAGAAAAGCAAGGATATAGAGATTTTATTGATTTCAATTTAAAAGCAACTATATCCAACTTTATAAACGAAACATGGCATGAGCGACTTTGCACCCTATTTGATTTTTCCGGATAAGATATCCGTATGATAGTAGCCATGTTCAACCAATAAAGAAAGAGAGACATTTGGAATATAAATTCCTTTGAATGGATACAAGATCCTTTATTCATTTTGAGTCTCATAAGCTTTCACACAAGTTTTGCAATTTAAGAATATGCAATCATCAATTCATGCTTTTTATGTGAGCATCTTATATGAATTTCATGCTTTTACATTTGACATTAGCATGTTATAAAAGAATCATCATGTCATGGAGATAACTATAGGTCATTCAAATCATACTTCCTATGAACATCTCCTAGTCCAAAAATGCATGTTTGAACATAAATATAACATGGATTATAAACAAGCAAGGTTCACACTTATTGAATTGAAAACATATAAACATATGTGCAACCAAGCTTACTCAAGCAATTAAAAGAAGAGACATAAGATATTTCAAATTTTTGCAAGTGACAAGAATGCAAAATAGCTCTCTTTGCTTGAGTTCCCCATATGGGGTCAAACACAAATCACATCACTCCACAAGACATATCCCAATAGATCTACTAAGTGTTTTAAATCGAGTAGCATCTAAGGGTTTAGTAAATAGGTCCGCAAGTTGATCATTAGTACATACATGTTCAAGTACTATGCATTTATTTTCAACAAGCTCTCTAATGAAGTGATGGCGGATGTCAATATGCTTAGTTCTAGAATGTTGGATCAGATTCTTGGAAATATTAATGGCACTCATGTTATCACAAAAGAGAGTGAGTGTACCTTGGTTGAATCCGTAGTCTACTAGCATTTGCTTCATCCATAGGAGTTGTGTGCATCCACTCCCCGCGGCTATGTACTCGGCCTCGGCCGTGGACAAGGAAATCTAGTTTTGCTTCTTGCAAAACCAAGACACCAAGTTGTTGCCTAGAAAGAAGCAACCGCCCGATGTGCTCTTCCTATCATCACAATTTCCTGCCCAATCCGCATCACTAAAGCCTACAAGACTAGCATTAGTGTCAAAAGAGTACCAAATCCCATAGTTGGATGTCCCATTCACATAGCAAATGATTCTCTTTACAGAAGAGAGATGGGACTCCTTAGGATCCGCTTGGTACCTAGCACACACACCCACACTAAAGGAGATATCAGGCCTACTTGCAGTCAAATAAAGCAAGCTTCCTGTCATGCCACGATATAACGTTTGTTCCACACTTTTACCACTAGCATCCTTGCTTAGCTTCAAAGTGGTACTCATGGGTGTATCACAATGTTTGGCTTTCTCTAAACCAAACTTCTTCACTAGGTTCTTAGCATATTTGGCTTGGGTTATGAAAATCCCATCATTCATTTGCCTAATTTGCAAACCTAGGAAGTAACTAAGCTTATCAACAAGACTCATCTCAAATTCATGAGACATGACATCAACAAATTGTTGGACCTTGGTGTTGTTGGTGGAGCCAAACACTATGTCATCAACATATATTTGAGCTATGAAAAGCTCATCATTTTCTTTCTTGATGAATAGTGTTTTGTCAACACTACCCCTTGTGTAGTTATTGTCAACAAGAAATTGAGTGAGGCGCTCATACTAAGCCCTCGGTGCTTGTTTCAACCCATATAGTGCCTTCTTGAGGCGATAGACGTGGTTGAGGTGGTGTGCATCCACAAACCCCTTGGGTTGTTCAACAAACACTTCCTCTTGCAAGAAGCCATTGAGGAAGGCACTCTTGACGTCCATTTGGTGTAATTTGAACTTGTGCACACAAGAGATGGACAAGAGAAGCCTAATGGACTCTAAACGGGCATCGGGAGCAAAAGTCTTCTCAAAGTCGATACCCTCAATTTGAGAGTACCCTTGTGCTACAAGTCTAGCCTTATTCTGCACTATGTTGCCATTCTCATCAGATTTATTCCTATAAATCCACTTAGTTCCTATCACATGTGAGCTTTTAGGCCTAGGAACTAGAGTCCAAACCTCATTCCTTTCGAATTGGTTTAGCTCTTCTTGCATGGCAAGAACCTAAAATTCATCATTCAAGGCTTCATCAACCTTTTTGGGTTCTATTTGAGAGGTGTAGCATGTAAAGCTAATGAGATTAGCTATTTGACGCCTAGTCCTAACACCCTCATTCACATCTCCAATAACATCCTCTTTGTTATGGAGTCTTCTAACCCATGGAGCGGGTTCATTAGAGTCCAAGAGAGGGACTCTAGTAATAGGTTGTGTGACCTCATTATTGTCATTGGACGTCCCAACATTGGGAGTCACCACAACCCTCTCCAAAGGAGAGTCATCATCTAAAATTTCCTCCTCCTCATAGTCATTAGACTTGAGCCTTGTATCATCAATGACAACATTCGATGATTCCATGACGGTTCGAGTCTTCGAGTTGAAAACTCTATAGGCTCTGCTATTCAAGGCATAGCCAATAAAGATACCCTCATCACTCTTAGCATCAAACTTGCCAAGTTGATCACGGTCATTTAAAATGTAGCATTTGCTTCCAAATGTGTGGAAGTAGCTAACATTTGGCTTCCTACCCTTCCATAACTCATAGGAGGTATTTCTAGACCCGGGCCTTAGGAACACACGATTCCCTATATAGCAAGCCGTATTGACGGCTTCGGCCCATAGGTTTCTAGGGACATTGTTGCTAAGCAACATCACTCGGGCCATCTCTTGAAGGACCCTATTCTTCCTCTCAACAACTCCATTTTGTTGAGGTGTCCTAGGAGCCGAAAACTCATGGGAGATGCCTAAATTATTGCAATAGCTTTCAAAAGAGGCATTCTCAAATTCCCTCCCATGGTCACTTCTAATCCGTTTAATGCTTTTAATGTTAGAATCCATTTCATTTTGTATTTTAGTACAAAGCATTTTAAACTTATCAAAAGTTTCAGATTTTTCTCTAAGAGAATATGTTCATGTAAATCTCGAGAAATCATCAACACAAACAAAAATGTATCTCTTTCCACCTAAACTCTCGGTTTGCATAGGACCCATGAGATCCATGTGGAGAAGCTCTAGGGGCTCCTTGGTGGAGAGATACTTGCCCTTTTTGTGCATGCTTTTGGTTTGTTTTCCTTGTTGGCATGGTCCACAAATACCATTGGCTTTCTTCCCAAGCTTAGAGATGCCACACATACAATTGAACTTTCCAAGGGTTCTTAAATCCCTAAAGTTTATGTGGCCAAGTTTTTCATGTCACAACTCTATTTGCTCATCCATGGACACAATGTTTGAGACTATTCTAGCTTCAAGATAATAACAATTGTCACTAGATCTCATACCTTTCAACAAGGTTTGTCCATCGGGCTTTAGGATAGAGCAATCATCTCTACTAAACAATACGGAATATCCTTCATCACTTAGATGTGAAATGCTTATTAAATTGACTTTCAAGCCATCAACAAATAAAGCATCAGATAAGGAGGGTAATCCGGGAACGGAAATGGTTCCTTTCCCTACAACTTTTTTTTGGATCCATCACCAAAAGTGACATATCCTCCTTCCTCCATAACAAGAGTCTTGAAGAAACTCTTGTTTCCCGTCATGTGCCTAGAGCAACCACTATCTAGATACCAAAAATGAGAAGAATTTACCTTCAAGGCTATTTTAGCAACATGGCAAACATTTTCATTTTTTCTAATCCACCTAGAAACAATCTTAGCTTTCTTAGTGGTCTTTGGTACATGGGCTCTAGATGTTCTAGGATCATGCATAGCAATATCATTATTCCTAGGAACATGCATCATGGCTCTTTTCTTTTTCTTCTCTATCATGCTTCTAGTTTTGCACATTTTAATATATCGAAAGCAATGTCGTCTAATATGACCATCAAATCCACAAAAGTGACATATAGGAGTAAAATAAGGAATCATACCTTGTCCTTGTCTTTGTGGATGAATGGGTTCAATTCGTCTTCATTGTTGAACCGGTCTAGATTGCTTCCTAGCTTGAGGTTGCATGATAGGTCTCTTTCCTTTGTGAGCCAAGTGTGGAGGAATGTTGGCTTGAGGGACCCTAGGGGGTTGAGCTTGAGGTTGCCTTCTTGGCCCCATCTTCACTTGTGCATTTGAACAGTGTCCTACTTCTAACTTCTTCCTAGGAATTTGCACATATGAAGTTTCTTCGTTCCTCAAACTCTTGACAAACACGGTCTTGTTAGAGGTAGAGATCTTCTTGCCATCTTCATACCCAAGACCACTCTTGTCACATGGACTCTTTCCAACACCAAGCATATGGTCAAGCTTCTTGGTGCTAGAATCCATCATAGTCATAGATTCTCTAACTTCTTCAAGCTCCCTCCTTAGACTTTCTTCATTCCTCCTAGATAAGACTAACTCCTCTCTTAGCTTATCTTCCATCTTCTTGAATTTTTCCACTTGATCACTTAAGTGGTCATTATGAGATAAGAGCTCAAGATTTTCTTCTCTCAACATCTTGATCTTTCTTGTGCTCTTGATTGCTAAATCATTAAACTCGGCATGGTATTTAGCAAGCACCTTTTTCTCCACAAAACCATTTATGGAGTTAGAAGAGGAATCACTTTCTTCTCCACTTGAGTCATTTTCCTCTTGACTCATTTCCTCTCTCTCACTAGCACTTTTGCTTTTATGGGAGGAGGCAAAAGCTAGGAGATTAGCCATGAGCTCTTCATCATCCGAAGACTCATCTCCCTCATAGTAGTCGTCACTACTTCCACTCCAAGTGGCGGCCATCACTTTTCCCTTTTTCTTCTTATTGTGATTAGCACATTCGGGGGCAAAGTGACCTTTGCCACCACATTTGAAACATCGGACCCCTTTCCTTTCGGTCCTTTCTTGCCTAGGTTCAAACTTCTTGAAAGAGCCATTTTTCTTCAAATCTTGACCTTTTGATCCAAAGCCCTTTTTTCTAAACTTTATAACCTTGTCGAACCTTTTTACAAACAAGGCAAGGTCTTCATCCGAGTCAATCTTCTTTGCCTCCTTTTCATCCTTGGAGGTCTTCAAAGCAATTCCTTTTTGCTTTTTAGGAGGTGTGGAGATAGGACCCTTCATAGACTCATAAGCTAGAAGTCTCCCAATCACCTTACTCGGCTTCATATCCTTATATCCACTATTTTCTTCTAAAGCCATCACCTTCGATTCGAACCTATCGAGGAGAGATCTCATAATCTTTTGCTTGATTCTCCTATCCGAATATGGATCACCAAGTTGATGACTTTGGTTGACTATGTCCATCAACTTGATCTCGAAGTCGTTGAAGCATTCATTCTCCTCCATCTTAAGCATCTCGAATTGAGTTTGGAGGACTTGAAGCTTAGAGTCCTTCACCACTTCGGTTCCCTCATGTGCAATCTCTAGGATGTCCCATGCCTCCTTAGCTATCATAGTATTTTGAATCAATTTGTATTGATTTTCATCCATAGCACATAAGATGGCATGCATCACCTTCCTATTCCACTTTGAAGCCTCAAACTCTTGCATGTTTCATTGCACCTTAGGCTTCAATACTTCTTCTCCTCCACCATCGGGAGTTATCATGGGTAGATCATATCCGTCTTCCACCGCCATCCATGCACTGTCGTGAATTTGGCATATGTAGGATTCCATCTTCCCTTTCCATTGGGAATAGTTCAAACCGGTAAGAAGTGGAGGCCTTGTGCTAGAAGCACCTTCATTGCCACCACCATTTCCACCGTTTCCACTCATAGTGTTTATGAATGAATGAAATGAATGCAAATGTATGAATGATCAAAAATCACACAAAATGCAAAACTCACCAAAATAAGCAAGGATCACCTATGTATATCTAGGAACCCGCTCTGATACCAATTGAAACAAATTATAGCACGATGTGTATGAAACTATCTAGAGGGGGGGGGGGGGGGGGGGTGAATAGATTTTAAACTTATTACCCAATTTTTCGTGTTAAGTCAAAATTATGAAATTACCCCTAAATAGATAAAGTAATAAATCAAGTATAAAATACGGAAATTAAATAATACTTGATTTTTACGTGGAAACCCTCACGGGAAAAACCACGGGCTAGTAAGTAAGCCACACTCGAACCTCGAATCCACTAAATGTGTAAAACGATTACAACCTAATCCCGGAAGTAATCACACACCTACCTAATCCCGGTATGAGTGAACCTAGTCCAATTTGCTTGCGATCTAAGCAACCTAATCCCGGAAGCTACCCACAAGACTTACTTTCTCAATGAAGAGAATAACACCCTAAGTGAATATATGAATATCCAAATGCAACATAGAGCAAGGGAAACCCTACATGCTTATCTAAGATGATGAATTTGCAATTAAAGCAATCCTAGATATTAAAAACTAAATGACATGTCAAATAGTTTAGCTAATCAAGATTAAGCACAAAACCTAATTAGCTATCACAATACAACTTCTCAAACATACATCACACTAATCTCAAACTTGTATCAAAAGATAAATGAAAATCATACAAGTAATAAATTGAGATTGCTTGTTAAGAAAAACACAAAATATGTAAGATATTAGTGAAAAGCTTACCAAGCAAAGTATGATGAAGAATCCATGCAAGATGACATCTAGATGATCAAAGATGATGCTAGATGATGATTGATGATCATGAAAAAGTGTTTGAGAAAATAAAAATGAGTTCTTGGAATTTTTCTTCTCTTTGAAAAATATCCTAAGTATGAAATCTGAATATGAACTCTGATATTGCCCATTTATACACTTGGTGTAGCCCCGTTTCCTATCTTTTTGCATTCGTTTTCCGGGTAAAGTCAAGTATTTGACGCTTAAAATAAGTTTGTGCAGGATTCTTAGCTTCCAGGGGCATTTTACCAAAGAAAGAAGAAGTTTGGGGCAATTCTGGAAATTTTGGAAGATTTGAAAGCAAAACCGCCCTACACCCGCTCTACGAACAGCGGGTGAACAACAGAATTACTCCGGAAGACCACCGCTTCTCAATCGCCCAAAATTGGCTCTACGAACAGCGATAGAAAGGTAAAAGTCAGAAGAACCGCCCTTCACCCGCCCTACGTAGGGCGGGTGAACAGCGGTTTCCATCCCAGAAGTCCATCACCTCCTGTTCGCCCAAAATCTGCCCTTCAGCAAGACAAAGGTAAACCGCCCTACACCTGCCCTACGTAGGGCGGGTGAACAGCGGTTTGACAATTTTCTGGGCAGTTTGTTTAGGGTTTCGTGCCCTATTTCCATACATATAAATACCTCACTTCAGCTCTGTTCAAAACAGACCTTGCATGACCTTAGACCTCAAAGACACCTCTTTTCACTTCCAAACTCCCAAGATCACTCCTTTCATCCAAATCCTCCACCAAATCACTCACATCTTTCATCAAATCATCACCCAAACCCATTTCTCACCTCACCACTTCACTTCCTCACCAAAACCCACCATAAAGACCACATCTTGGAGCAAGGAAAGGGCAAGAAGAGAAGAAGCTTAGCACAATCAAGCCAAGAGAGGAGGAGTGCTCAACTTAGTTTACTCTAAACCCTTCTCTTTACTTTTATTCATCTTTTAGTATGGCTTGTAATTATTTCTCATATTTGATAGTCATTTGTTGTATGATGAACTAGACTTCCTTGGCTAAGGCCAAGATGAAGCCTTTTCCATGAATTGTTAATCAAGGCCATCAATTTATCATTTATTGCTTGTGTTGTGTATGCTCATTTCATGTTCTTATCATTATTGAATGTCTAGCTAGCATTTGATAAGTGTTTGGTTGTTGTGTGAAGTACCGAGAGGTGAAGCACACAACGTGCTCGATGAAATGTGTGATAGAGGTTGGTAAGATAGAAATATGCAATGCTAGCCTCTAGGATTCAATTTGTGTGCCATGAAACTTAATGAATTTACATGTAGTTCGGATAACCATTGAGAAATAGGTTGTTGGTGCATGTAAATGTTGTCTTTATCACTTGAGAGAGGTTAGAGACAAATTTAGGGTGTCACGAATCTACACACATTTGCATACTTTATCTTAATGATGTGCCTAAAATTGATGAGGATTGGATAGGTGGATTCAAGGTCTTAGCTTAATTTCTCATAAGAAATACAACCACTTGCTTGTGTTTGGATTGTTTTAGTTTGTTTGCTTACTTAGTTTAAATTATTGCATTTTAGTTTATGTTTAGTTTAGTTGAAGTTGAGTAGTATAATTCCATCATCACATAGTTGTTTGTCTAGATAGTAATCGAATCAATCAATTGTGGTAATCAATACGTCAATCCTCGAGGAACGAATCTTATTCACCATTGTACTACTCCTACGGCTTCGTACTATTGCGGGTGCTCAATTAGGAGTGGTCAAACTCTCTTAATTGACCTAAAGTCAAAGTGGCATATATATAGAGGGCCAAGTCAAAGTGTGGTCGTTTTGATAAGTTGGCCTAACATTTGCCTTGGGCGCTGCACGTAGAGCGCTTCTGTACAACGCCTATACAGCGCCCATAATCTGATCTCTAGGGTCTGAGAGGGGCGCTGTACAAACAACGCTTCTGTACAGCGTTCGTACAGCGCCCATCCAAAATGCATCAGACCTGATGCATTTAAATGTCCATTTTTGCATCAGGTATGGGGGGCGCTGTTCAGAACAGCGCTTTGTAGAGCGCTTTGAACAGCGCCCTTTGCAATGCAAGAATTCCAATGTTATGCAAGACAAGGAAATGGACAATGCAATGAGCAATCAAACTAACATGCAAGAAGAGATGAAAATAAGCATTAATGCACAACAATAAGAAACACAACATACAAGGATTAAACATATGCATGAGTTGTGAGTGTGTGCGACTATCTCTTCAAGACAAGTAAGCACAAAGAAATATATACCTTCGGTGCTTAGCAAGGATGAGGTCTTCAAAGGGCTTGAGCAATAACAACAACATCTAAGCTACCCTTACAAAGAATCCCCAACAAGTGGTTTGTCCACGAAATGAGCCAATCAACAAATGGGAACCTTACACTAATTGCTAACCCTCTGGACATCAGGTGTGGCTCAATCCTTAGTGAAATTGCTGATATGAGGGCTTTTCTTAAAGGTATGGAGATTAAGACTATAGCTAAAATGGTGAATCGTGTGGCTCATGGCCTTGCTAATCTCGCTTTGAATATTACAGGGGACGCTTATTGGATGGAAGATTTTCCGAGTTGTATTACAAGCTTAGTAGAGCCTGATATGCCAACCTAGCTGTTTTGGTTTTTCTGTGTTTTTTTGCTCTTTTGCTGTCTTCCTGTGTTTCTTGTTTGTTGTGTTTGCTCCTTGCTGCTGGTGCAGTTATGAAAATATATATATATATATATATATATATCATTTGAAGAGCCTTTTGGTGATACTCTAACAAGGTTTTTATAATCACCTTTAACTTTCCACTATGGGTTATATCTTGTTTTGTGTTAATCCACAATAAATGTCCATTATTTGACACAATTTGAGTGGCGATGCTGTTTTAAATTCATGTGTTTATTTGGGATGAAATTTAAATTAACCGGCATAATTTACGTTCATATGTTAATTAGATTCATATTTCATTTTAATTTTTGTGCTGATTATAGATTGTCAGATGGGGACGATCTGTCTATGCAAATGTCCAAAAATTCATCCAGTTCCAGCGAACTGTCAATATTGCAGCTCTCTATATAAATCTTGTGGCATCGGTTTCCTCTGGTGATGTTCCACTAAACGCAGTGCAGGTCTCTCTCTCTCTCTCTCTCTCTCTCTCTCTCTCTCTCTCTCTCTGGCAGAATTGTGTGCAAAAGTGGGTTTACTGTTTTGCTGAATGCTTTCAATTGCTTTTTTCCTTTGCTTAGCTTCTCTGGGTCAATCTTATCATGGATACTCTTGGAGCCCTAGCTTTGACTACTGAACCACCGACAGATCACCTGATGCACAGGCCCCCAATTGGTCAAAGGTATGACATATGTAATTGGTGATATATATATATATATATATATATATAGTCTTTTTATTGTCAATTCGTCCTGACAATAAATATATCAGGACGAAAAATGTGGACCACAGATTATGGAGAAGTTTTGACAAGTGCATATACACTTTGAGTCAAAGTATGTAAATCTAGTGATCCACATTTTTCGTCCTGATATATTTATTGTCAGGACGAACTGATAATAGAAAATGTGTATATATATATATATATACACATTTTTTATTATCAGTTCGTCTTGACAATAAATATATTAGGACAAAGAATATGGACTACAGAGTATGGAGAAGATTTGACAAGTGCATATACTTAGTCAAAGTATGTAAATCTAGTGGTCCACATTCTTGGTCCTGATATATTTATTGTCAGGACAAACTGATAATAGAAAATCTATATATTTATAAAGGGGAAGGATCCATGGCCCCATTTTTTTACACAATTTTTGATACAACTTCTTGACCATTGGATCTTGCTTCTTTTAATGAATAAGATTTATTCTCTTTTTCTTTCCTTATTTATTACAGACATTTTCTTTCACCTAATTAATACTTTATCTCTCAAAAATATTGTTATTTTATTAAATTCTCTCACCTTAATTAATTTTATGTCTTTAATTTATTTCTCTTTTCTTTTCTTTTTTCCTTTACACGTTTTCTTTTTCTTTTTCTTTTTCTTTTTTTTTTTTACTTTACCTGAAACCAGAACATATCACTCTCACTTTTCATTATTTAAAATCCCTTTATTTATTTTTTCTTTCTGTTTTTTTTTTTTTTTTCACTATTCTTATTTATCAATGTACTTCATCTAAAATCAAAAAATTTATACATGTAATCAACTTTGGTATGACTACTATATATAGATTTAACTATCATAAAATCTATTTACAAAAATAGATATCATCACATCTATTTGACAAGAAGGAAAATAAACTAAATCAATTTTTTTCCAAAGCAAAAATTAAAAAGAAATTTAACATGCCAAATCTTATAACGAAAATTTTAACAAGATTGTAACAGCTTTATATAAACAATTCCTAAATAACCAAAATTTTGTTCTTTCAATCTTTTTTTTATTTTTATTTTTAATTTTTTTTTAATTTTTTATTTTTATATCATTATTAACTAGAAAACAAGAAGATACAAGACAACAAAAATAATTAAATAAATATAAAAATTCGAAGAATAGAAAAAATACCTTTGATAAACAATGAGCATCTGTTGATAAGTCTTCCAATTCCAATTTTGTTGACATTTTTGAATATGATAAAAATTAGTTGAAGCTAATCCAATGAAAGAGAAAGAAAATAAAGACAGGAAAATGAAAGATTTTAAAGATTAAAGAGTGAAAGTCTGATGATATTCTGATTTCAGGTAAAGTAAAAAAAAAAAAAAAAATGTGTAAAGGAAAAAAGAAAAGAATATAAGAAAAATTAAATAAGGTGAGAGAATTAAATAAAATAATAATATTTTGGAGAGATAAGGTATTAATTAGGTGAGAGAGACAATATCCTTAATAAATAAGAAAAGAAAAAGAGAATAAATCCTATCCATTAAAAGAAGCAAAATCCAATAGCCAAGAAGTTGTGTCAAAATTGTGTAAAAAAATGGAGCCATGGATCCTGCCCCATATATATAAATATATATATATATACAGAAATTCTATATAGATATATAGAGTCCTTCTCTAGTCATGTCGGTCCTGGAATTTTTCTTCATGTCCTTAGAATTCCAACCGGTTGGAATTAGTGTAAATTTTTTTACTTTGATTGCAACCGGTCTAAGGATCTGACGAGCAATTTCATGACCATATACATCTGACTAGAGAATTATTCTCTTTAAAAAAAAAAAAAAGCTAGAGAATTATTCTATATATATATATATATAACTGTTGACCTGTTGTGAAAAAGAATTAATCTTTGGTTCAAAAATAATTAGTTTGGAACGAATATACAATGGAGTTTATATTATTCTCGAATTTATATAACTTGAACTTGATGCTTTCCTAAAACCTACAAAACTCATTTGTCTTTGTAAATTCTGTTATAAGTGAATTTGCAATGATGATATGTTTCTAATTGCTATTATGGCTAATGTATTTTATAGGTATTAACTCTTAGGATAATCCAATGTTTTGCCAGCAGTGTTGTCTCTTTTTCTCCCTTCACTTTGCAGTGTTAAGTTATTGATTATACTACATGTACTGATGCAATCTTGCTTGTATTCTAGGGAACCTCACGTAACTAATATAATGTGGAGGAACCTCTTAATACAGGTATAATACTTTTTTCTACTGGTTGTGATTTTTTATTGTTACTGTGGAGAAATTTCAGGTAGATAATTGTTGATCTCTCTCCATTCTAATAAATCGGTTGCCTTTTGGTGCTCTTGGAATTATCAGGCTATCTATCAATTAAGTGTCCTGTTCGTCTTGAATTTCAAGGGGAAGAGTATACTTAATCTGGAGCATGACACCGGTGACCATGCTAACAAAGTGAAGAATACACTGATATTCAATTCATTTGTCATATGCCAAGTAAGTTATAACACAAATAGTGGGAAGGAAATTGAACAAATTGAGTGTTTATTATTATTCTTTTCTGTATAGGAGGTAATTTATAGGAGAAATACAATTAGGAAACAGAGATACAATAGGAAACAAATACCTACAAAGAAGCTAATTGATTCTAAGCTAAACAAATCAAATAAGTCAACTATACAATCTTCCTAATTAATCACAATATTCTAACAGAAATCTCTTTTAGTTTGAGCACATTTTGTCATAGTTTTGAGTAATTTCATAGCTAACCAGAAATCTGTGACCTGAAATAACTGGTTTTAGACACACCTAAGCTGTTGTATTTGCACTGGGACAATAAATGAGCTGCTATGGCGTGACACATTTAATTTTAACAGTGTCTATTTGTGTTGTTGCTGTGCTTTAGCAGCGAGAGTGCAACCACATCTGCAGAAGAGCCATTTATTTCCTATCTTAGTTGAAACATATATTCCTGCATCTACTATCTTCATTTGTAAATTGTAACTTCCACACGTCACAATGTCTATTTGTGTTGTTGCTGTGCTTTAGCTGTGAGAGTGCAACCACATGTCTGCATAAGAATCATTTCTCTGCTCCCTTAGTTGAAAGATGAAACATATATTTCTGCATCTATCTTCATTTGTAACTTCTACGTCTGCAAAAGAATCATTTCTCTGCTCCTTAGTTGAAACTTGAAACATATATTCCTGCATCTACTATCTTCATTTGTAACTTCAATCTGTAATTTTCCACTCATAGTCGAGAGTACCAGACTAGTTTCCACTTTCCAGCATTGTTTGTTCTTTATTTACATGCATTCATGACTAACAGTTAACTGTTGAACTGCAGATCTTTAATAAATTTAATGCTCGGAAGCCAGATGAAAAAAATATTTTTGCAGGAATTACTAAAAACCGTCTTTTTATGGGGATTGTGGCACTAACTATTGTAGTTCAGGTAAGATTGGTTTTAACTTGTTTGGTTGTCTATTTGCGCTTCAAGTACTGTATTATCTTACATTTTGCTTCTTTCGTGCAGATACTTATCATCGAATTTCTTGGGAAGTTCTTTTCAACCGTCAGGCTTAATTGGAAGCACTGGATAATTTCGGTTGTGATCGGTTTTATAGGGTAATATTTGCATCCTGCATGCCAATGTATACTTTTTATGAAATTCCTTTTTCAAAGTTAATTTCTCATTAAGGAACATTTGATAGATAAGCAGTGGCATAAGTGTATTAGGTTATTATCATCTGACCTTTGTAACCAAATTAAAGCCTTTTTTGTTTCCTCCTTTAAACAGCTGGCCCCTTGCTTTTCTTGGGAAATTTATACCTGTTCCCGCAACTCCCTTGAGTAGCATTTTCAAAAGAGGGTGTTGTATTTTCAAAAGACATTCTCGACAAAGTAATACGCAATGTAAGGATCCTACAATGCCTTCTTCTTCCCCTTATTATTCCGTTCACTGGGGCTTAATTTTACAGTGATTTGCTAAATCTTTGGGTGTATGCTTATTTGCCTAGCAGCAGGTTAAACAAAGTCAGGGCAGCCGGCAGCGCAATCAGGGGATTGGACCACACTGGTTGTGGATATATTTTCTCCTTTTTTGCTCACACTGGTTGACAAGGATTTGCACAGGTTCGAAATACCTTAAGTTTGTTAAGAAAATACAAAATAGCAATTTTCTCGCTTGGTGGAATTGTTGATACAAACTTTATTTGTCTAGGATCGATTAGGGAGTGGCATAGAATGATTTCGATCAAACATGTGTTGCAATTCATTTTTAGTGGTATGTTTCTTTGTGAAATCCTTCCTGTGACTGTGAGAATGAGTAAATTTCAGTTACTTGGTGTGCTGCATTATCTAATACTCTTATGACTCAATGAATTATTTCAAACATATTTCAAGTATTCCAATCACATCATGATTGGTAATTGTTTTTTATTTTTATTTTCTAAATTGCGCATTAAAAAAAAGTTTTTATTGGACAAACTTAATGTACTACTTTTTAGATCGTTGGGGTTACCAGTTTCAAACTCTGAGAAATTTGGCACAAGGGAATCAAACATTCAACTTGTATCTATCTAAGCTTCGTTTCTCTAAAAGAGGTGAAACTTAATGTAAAGAAAGCAGAAAACATAAGGTCTAATTAAGAAGACTAATGGAATTTCACTAATTTTTATATTTTTAAGTCTAATTGACTGTTGATCTCTATAATATCACGTAGAGACTCAAATTGTGTATGGTACTGTCTTTTCACTGATAAAAAAGTTCTTTTTAATTCCAAATTGAGTGGTATGCTTCTCGCGTACGTGGGTTCGAGTTGTATCCCCTCTTCTAAACCTTGAATTATAATAATATCTTAAAAAAATACGGATGTCAGATGTCAAATGTTCAACAAGGTGGCCGGTGGGTTCGAGTCACGGTTAGGAATTTTCATTCCTACCCTGACCCCAATGACATTATTTTCCTTAAATTCAAAAATTGTAAGTTTGACATTGGGGAATTTTCGTGGGAGGGACTGAGCCCCGCCTTTACCACTAGTCCACCTTTGGTTTGTATAATTAATATATATATATATATATATATATATATAGTCTTTCTATTGTCAGTTCATTCTGACAATAAATATATCAGGACGAAGAATGAGGACCATAGATTATGGAGAAGTTTTGACATGTGTATATATATACATACTTTTATGGTTCTAAATATTGAGCTGTGTTGTTCTCAAAATTCTAAGAGAAAGTTCCCTAATCTGGTGGAATGGTTTCCCCCTTGTGCGGACTTTATGAAATTCAACGTGGATGGATCAACAAGGGGTTCTCTGGGTCCTGCGGGAATCGGAGGTGTGCTGCGTAATCATAAGGGAAGGTTTGCTACAATTTTTCGGATTTTATTGGCCATCAGGTAGCTATTGCTGCTGAAATTTCGGCGATTGCGAAAGCTTGTGAGCTTTGTGTGTCTAGATCAGAGCTTTCGGGGAAATTGATTGTGATAGTTAGTGATTCCCAAGTGGCTGTGTCTTGGATCAATAATACCGGTTTTGGAAGCTTAGAGTATTCTCAAATTATTTATGATATTAGAAGTGTGATGGGTGATGGCAGTTCGGTTTCCATTTCTATCATATATGGTTCGAGGGACTTTAATTCTATGGTTGATAATCTAGCTAAAAAGGGTTCTAGATTAGGAGGTCATATTCTGTCTTGGAGCGACCTATGATGCTTTGGCTTGTTTTCTTTTTCGTTCTTTTCTTGGTTCTGTGGTGGCTGTTCTTGTGTCCCTTGTTTCTCTTTTTTTTGTTGTGCCTTGCTTGGTGCTTTTCTTTTGTTTGTTGGCTTGTTTGGCGTGTGCCTTGATTAATATTTTGTTGCCTTTAAAAAAAAAAAACAATATATATATATATATACATACTTTGACTCAAAGTGTATGCACTTGTCAAAACTTCTCCATAATCTATAGTCCACATTTTTCGTCCTGATATATTTATTGTCAGGACGAAATAACAATAGAAAGACTGTATATATATATATATATATATATATATAATGAAATTACACCATTTTTATATAAAAATAGTTATTTTTTAAACCATCAACAAATGTGGTTTGGTTTATACATTTTGTGCATGATATGAAAATTAGGTTCAAGTTTTAGTTTTGTTTTTAGTCTTTATAATAATAGTCAAACTCAAACTGTTTTAACTAAAATAATTTATTTTCTTAAAAATAATTGTGTTATTTATAAAATTTATAATTTATATATTATTTTTTATTAATCAATAAATTATATATTGTTGTATGTGTGATTTCGCCAAGAAGACACGTCATCAAAGGAATCAACAAATACTGGGGAAGACGTTGCCACGTCACTCGTTGACCAAGTCAAAGGAGAAACATGGACCAAACAGTGTGTCAACAAGTCCCGAGTCAATAAGTCAAAGGTGTGGTCGCCAGATCAGGATATGTACTTGCCAGGGATAAAAACGTGGTCGTCGAAGGATGATACCCAGAGGTGAAGGTACTCGCCGCATCAGTTTACTAAGTACAAACCAACTCGGCAGAAACACAAAAATAAAACCCTAATTCCCAGAAGACCCCTGACAACGAAGAATCATAGAAGGAAAAGATAGGAGACTTATTCTAATCCGTTGCAACGTGGGATTCCCAATACAAGTCCAAAAGGAAATCCTACCACAAACACGGCAAAAATTAAGGGAAAACCCTAATTATCATGTATAAATAGAACCATCTATCCCACGAGGAAAGGGTTCGAAAATCTAGAGAGAGAAGAGCAATTATTCGAGAGACTTGAGTGTGTAATCAAACAGTGAATCATAGTATTATCTTTCTGCCCTCTGGGGCGCCATGGTTTTTTCCCATTCAAGGGTTTTTCCATGTAAAACCTGTCTCTTGCATGCATTGTTTTTCTTATTGTTTAGTATTCGTTTTGATATAATTATTGGCCACGTGATAATCCAAATTTCACCGTCAACAATTGGCGCTAGAATGAGGGGGATTTGAACAGAAACTTTGAGGAACCCTTGCGACCTGACAGACATGAACAATGACAGTGACAAGGATGGTAACTCCAGCGAAGATCAAATTGTTGAAGCAGCCGCACTGATAGGAGATGGGGCGGTGATGATCGGGGAACAATCGGTGGCAACGCCAGGAACTAGGACAGTCGACCTAGGAACTCTGCAGCACTTCCAATCTGCATTGATAAACTTAATTAGCGAGGCCAGTAAAATAGGGCTTTCGCTTCCCATAGGCTTGGGAGTCTCTTCTCTTTATGAATTAACAACTCCTGGAATCCAGCCGTCTGGGAGACTACGGTCGGAAGTTCACATTGCAACCCCTGATGCTCAAGCAAGACCATCCATTGAAGAGACTCCCTAGGACCACCCTGAGAGTTTTGAAGGGAGAAAACAAAGGAAGGGAAAAGGCGTGTTGAATGAAGAATCTTTGGAGGGGTGAGACCAGGGGCGAATACATGGGGCTAATTCCAATGACACATACCAAAGGAGTCAGCGGAGACACCGTTCTATCTCATCCGAAGACAAGAGTCCTCGACCGAGAAGGGAATTATGTTCAAAAAGAGCACAGCGAAGAAGATCTGAAAGTATAGAAGATCGAAGAACTGGTAGGAGCTCGGGTGATAAAGGCGACTATGGAAGAATGACAATCAAGAGCAGACTTGACCCAGCGGGAGAGCCAACTGGTCAGCGAGATGTCACTTTACAAGAACTGTTGAGGAAGGTTTCAGCAATGGCACGGAGATATGGCCATAACATATCTTCGGATGATGAGTCAGACAGCCCATTCGTTGAATATATTACTCGCACCCAATTTCCAGACAGATTCAGAATGCCAACCATCGAGCAGTATAAGGAAAATAGAGATCCAAAAGAACATGTCCACCGATTTCGTAATGTCATGGCCCAGTACTCATCCAACGACGGACTGCTGTGCTTGACGTTCCCTCAAACATTCGGCGATCTCGCTTCCAGGTGGTTCGGGTGACTCTAGCCTAGGAGCATTAACAGTTTTTCGAGCCTCAGCAAAGCATTCATAAGGCAGTTCATGGGAAGTGTGCAGAGAAGAAAATCGCTTGCCCATCTATCAAACCTGAAGTAAGAACGTAATGAGTCAATCAAGAAGTATCTAGCAAGATTCGAAAAAGAGGTCGCTCAAATCGAAGACGCCAGTGATGTAGCTATCATTGTCGCCTTCACCAATGGGTTGCAAAGCGGCCGACTATCTTTTGACCTGCGAAGAGATCGGCCGAAAACTTACGAAGAGATGATGGAAATAGCTGGCAACTATGCACTAGCGGAGGAAGAAGAAGTAGCACAAGGGGGTAGCTACGTGCATGGCCACAAGCCCGACTCAAAATCAGAGCACAAGGATGACAAGAAAACGTAGTCGCGTGATCAACATAAAGATGAAAAAAACCAAAAGGGGCAACCTAGGGAAAATAGAGGAAACAACCGAACCAGTAGGTTTCGGGGAAGGTATAGCCACTACACCCCTCTAATAGGTGATTAGGAGGAGATACTTTCTGTAGTAGAAGACAAGGGACTTGCTAAGTATCCTCAGCAATAGTCAACTAATGCCCGAAGGGACACAACCAAATACTGCTGATTTCACAAAGATCATGGGCATGACACTTCAAAATGCTTCCAGCTGCGTGACCATATTGAGAGCTTAATTAGAGAAGGGCACCTGAAAGATTTTACTCTGAAAGGAGACAAGCACGGCGGTCGCTAATATAGCCACCAAGGAAGTGGGTAGGAAAGGAAAAGCCTAAGGAGAAGCAGCCCCAGCGCTACAATAAACACCATTTTCGGTGGACCCCACACCCGCAGAAGCAATCGAGGGAGGATGTCAGAAGTTCGAGAAGTAATGTATGAGAGCAGAAATATGGAGATAAACTCTGTGCAGAGAAACCCTAAAAAAGGAAGAGAAGGACATGACCCCATACCATTTACAACAGAAGATTCATATGGGATTGATGCCAAGCCCAATGATGCAATTGTAGTGGGGGTTCAAATAGCACACAGGGATGTCCTTCGAGTAATGATAGACAACGGAAGTTCAGCTGACATTTTGAGTGCCAGAGTATACGATGAGCTGTGACTGGACAAGAAAGATCTGGAGCCCTTCCATATGCCATTGAAAGGTTTCAGGGGCGCAGAAGTGAGATCACTAGGGTCCGTGAAGCAGCACCGTGCCGGTGAACAATCTTACTGGATTTTGTCGTGGTCGACATTGACAACTGGCCATATAATGCTTTACTCGGCCGACCATTCCTCAACAAAGCCCAAGCAGTCACTTCAAACCCACGCATTGAAAGTAAAATTTCCTACAGAGTTTGGAGTTGGGGAATTAAAAGGATCATAGGAGATGGCTTGGCGTGCTAACCTCTCAATTTTCAAAGACAAGACAGGAATGGAAGCCTTAAGCATATTCGAGGTGAATAAGGAAATGCAAGAAGAAAATCCAGAAACTTTTGAATTGGATCCAAGGGATAAAGCGAGCAGAGAGAAAGAAGAGCCCACTGAGTCTATTGTTCTAGATGAGACGGAACTTGATAAAACAGTCAAAATTGGAGCAAGACTGGCCAAACAAGTCAAGAGAGATGTATCGAACTTGTTGAAAGAGTACAAGGAAATTTTTGCATGGAGCTATGAAGACATGCCAGTAATTAGTAGAAGTGTGATCTTGCACAACCTGGCCGTAGACGAAAAAAGCAAACCGGTGGTGCAGAAAAGGAGAAGCTTTAACCCGGAGAGAAGCGCAGCAATAAAAGAAGAAGTGTCTAAATTGCTCGCCGCAGGATCAATCAGAGAGGTTAAATATTCGGAATGGGTGGCGAACGTAGTCCTCGTAAAAAAGAAGAACAATCAGTGGAGGATGTGTGTAGACTTCACCGATTTGAACAAGGCTTGCTCCAAGGATAGCTTCCCACTACCAAGAATCGACCAGTTGGTCGATGCAACAGCTGGACATGAGACGTTGAGCTTCATGGATTCGTACTCAGGATATAACCAAATCAAGATGCACAAGCCAGACGAAGAGAAAACAGCATTCACCACGGATCAAGGGTTATACTGCTATACAGTCATGCCATTCAGCCTGAAAAACGCTGGAGCGACTTACCAGGGCCTAGTCAATAAGATGTTCGCCAGACAAATAGGGAAGAATATGGAGGTGTATGTTGACGACATGTTAATGAAGAGCATCACAGCTGACAAGCATGTAAATGACCTGAGAGAGACATTCGATGTGTTAACTAGATACGGAATGAAGCTGAACCCTGTAAAATGTGTATTCGGCGTACTATCTGGAAGGTTCCTTGGATATCAAGTGCATCAGAGAGGAATAGAGATGAACCCTGACAAGATCCAAGCATTGGATAAAATGGTTTCCCCGAAGACCCTGAAGGACGTCCAAAAACTCACAGGGTGCTTGGCATCATTAAACAGGTTCATAGCAAAATCAACAGACCGATGCCTACCATTCTTTAAAGCTCTCAAGAAAGGCAAAGGGGTTGAGTGGAACGAAGACTGTGAGAAGGCCTTTCAAGCCCTGAAAGAATACCTCGGGCGAGCACCACTGCTGTCAAAACCAATAGTCGGAGAAACACTATACATGTATCTATCTGTCTCTGAAGTAGCTACAAGTTCTGTACTGGTGAGACAGGAAGAGGGGGTCTAGAAACCGATATACTACACAAGCAAAGCACTGTTACCAGCTGAGACAAGATACTCGCCAGCCGAGAAGATGGCACTCGCTCTAATAACAACGGCGAGGAAGTTAAGGCCGTATTTCTAGGCTCATAAAATCGAAGTATACACCAACTGCCCACTGAAACTAATTTTACAAAAGCCAGAGGTATCCGGTAGACTAACAAAGTGGGTGATCGAATTAAGTGAGTTTGATGTAGAATATCTCTCAAGGACAGCAATCAAGGGCCAAACAGTGGCGGATTTTGTGGCAGAGTTCACCGAACCAAACATGGAAGTGGCAAGGATGATGGTGGAACAAACTAAGAAAAAATTCAGGTGGCAACTCCACGTCGACGGGTTGTCAAACACGCATGGTAGTGGGGCAAGGGTAGTGGTATCTGTAGGGAAAAAAATAACAAAAGTAGTACACGCAGCGGAAGCGATACTAAAATTAGATTTAGTGACTTTTAAAAATTTTTCCTTTATGAACCTTAAACCCTTTTAATCAATAAACATGCATATACATTAACAAAAAGTAGATTACCTTTTGTCGCGTGATCCGATTGACTTATGTCGATGGTAATCCGCAAGACCTTCAATCTGAGCACGAACGTGGATCACCTAGGAGCGTGGTCTCCCTTTTCTTTGAATTGCAAACCTGTGAATGGACAAAACAAAACTTTTCTTTTCTTTGTTAGTCACAAAACAATCAAAAGAATGTCTAAGATTATTCCGGTCACTTTTGAGTTCTCAATCTAATGATCGAAACTCTCGTGAACCTAGATCGATATCGTATACACAAGCTTATTGATGATTAAGCAATAGTATACTATCAAAGAATAATCTAACACTCCTTTTTGTCTTAGTAGAATAAAAACTCTCTATGAATGAAGAAGAAGAAGAAAAAATAGAATTTCAAGCACCAAGCATTGTGTTGGCCGAAATCTATAAGAGCACTTATATAGGTGGCCAAATTTTCTTCCTTCTTTCCTTATAGGGTGGCCGAATTCTTCATGTGCTTTTTCCTAGGGTTGCCGCAATTTTCCTCTACAAAAGAGGAGTTGTGTTGCACCCAAAAAACACATGTCTTTTAAGACTTCAAACCCTAATCCAACTCATTGATTTTTATTCTTTTATTTTGACTAAATAAAAAGACTCCTTATTTGATTAAATAAATAAAATTAATTATTTATTTCCTTATCAAACAAGTCTTTTACTTTTAGGAAAGATTTGTTTCTTTAATTAAACAATTAATCAATAAATTAATTAATTCTTATTTAATTAAAACAAATGAAACAAAATAATATATTAGGTTAAAACATTAACCTTGCCGCCCCACTTGAATAAAATTGGGCCTAATATTATTTTCTTATTTCATTTAATCCATTGGACTTTAAATAAAAAGCCCACATGTGAACCAGACCCATTCTTACTAAAAGAAACAAGCCCACATGTCTTTCATTAATATATTAATATAATTGAGCAGCCCATTACTTAAATAATGTGCAAATTATATTCTTAATATATTAAATGCAATTCTAGATGGACCCTTAAATTGGTCCGGTAGAATATATCAAGTGATCCATGCAAGTCCGTGTGGATTGGGGATCTTGGCGGGCCATCTAAATTTAAGCTTCAATAGACATAACCTAATCACAATCAACAAATGATTCACTTAGGTCCGATCCATTAATTTTAACTCATTCCACTAAAGAGCTAAAACTGAACTCTTAAATAAAGATAGAAAAGGAAGATGCTCCTCATTCATACCCTAGACAATCATATTGGAGATAGTGTATCCTCGTGATTAATATCATTAATCGCCAAGAGTTCATAGACTGCCTATAACTCTCCAAGTTACCATATTGACTCATATGACCACGTTTTGAACTTGGATATTTTGACTTGTCCAGAAGCCATGTTTTCAATAGACACTATCGAAAACTCAACGTTGAGATTTAATATCCAATTACCTCAAAACATCCATATGATGATATTATACTCTCATTTAATTAAATGGAGCCACGATGTCCATATCTATAAATGAAGTCCTCTATCGATTAACAAATGAATATCACAAAACTATCGAGGATAGACTATGCGATATAATCGTACTCATTGATAACTCAAATGATATCACTTGCAACCATAAGTCCATCATTTATCTTAGGATTAAGATAGACTCTCCGATTGTCCTGATAATGAAAAGACTATTATCTACTGACGGTTCTAGATAAAGCTTTTCATTGTGATCCAGTTCAATGCACCCAGTGCACTAGATCCTTTTGCTCGAAAACACTCCGATGATTTTAGACTCATCATATCTCATTTGATCCCACTCAAATGCTAGCGAAAGAATTCTACAACTTTAACAAGATAAAGGTGCCCAACCTTTAACTTAAGTTGTGAACATTATTCAAGACTAACTAAAGAATTGTGTCTACCACATACATATCCAGATGTACGAACAATTCTTCTTTTCCCATAGTCTTTCGACCTTATGATTATTTACTTTGACAATTATAATATAAACTATAAATGCTATACGATTTGTTAAACCAGAAATCACTTTATTAATATGAAAAAGATTGTTAATTACAACATTACACTCTTGCTATTGAGCATAATCCTAATAGTATCAACCCCGGAAGGAGATTCAGTCGAATGTGTCTTACGTTTTGACTTCAAAGCTACTAACAACCAAGCTGAGTATGAAGCACTCATAGCAGGACTAAGAGTTTGCACCGTTCTAAGAGCTGATGAGGTGGAAATTTTCAGCGACTCCTAAGTCGTTGTTAATCAAGTACTAGATGAATACCAGGCAAGAGACGAAAGCATGATCGCCTACCTGAAATTAGCAAAGGAGCTGCTGGGAAGATTTAAAGAGTACAGGATTATCCAGGTCCCCAGAGAAGAAAACGAGCAGGCTGACACCTTGGCCAAATTGGCGTTCACCATAATAAACATCTAGCCTAGAACTATTCCCATGATCCACCTACTGCAGCTAAGTATAATCAAACAAATGGAAGTTGGGGCAATCTTCGGTGAGACAGACAGTTGGATAACACCAATCAAAGAGTACCTTGTCAATGACGTACTCCCAAGTGATCCATTGGAGGCAAAACGACTAAAGTACAGAGCTACAAGATATTCAATCCTCAATGGAGAACTGTACAAGAGGGGGTACTCAAGAGCGTTGCAGAGATGTGTCGGACCCGAAGAAGCAGAAGGAATCTTGAAAAGCATACATAGTGGAAATTGTGGGAACCATGCCGGGGGTGTCAGTCTAGCCCACAAAACGTTAAGACAGGGTTTTTATTGGCCAACGTTGTTCGTCGATGCAAAAAAGATAGCAGCAAGGTGTGAGGCGTGTCAGAGAATTACAAACAACATTCGCCAACCACCTGAACTCTTGTAGAGCATCACCTCACCTTGGCCATTCGCCATGTGGGGAATTGACTTGATCGGCCCAATCCAACAGCACTCGGAGGAGTAAAACATGCCATTGTGGCAGTGGACTATTTTACAAAGTGGGTAGAAGCTGAACCATTGGTGCAAATAACAGAAGCAAACACTACAAGCTTTGTGAAGAAAAATATCCTGTCCAGATTCGAGATACCAAACACCATCATCACTGACAATGGAACCCAATTCGACGGCAAGAAATTCAGGGAGCTGTGCGACAAGTATGGAATCGACAAGTATGGAATCAACAACTATTATGCAACTCCAGCACATCCACAGACAAATGGTCAAACTGAAGCAGTGAATAAGATCATAAAGCACAATCTGAAAGCCAAGCTAGCTGCGAAGAAGGGTAGCTGAGTAGAGAAGTTGCCATAGGTGCTATGGGTATATTGAACCATAGAAAGAAGCTCAACATGTGAGACCCTATATTCCATGGCTTTCAGAGCTGAAGCTGTCATCCCCGTGGAAACATCTTTCTCTTCACCAAGGGTACAACTCTTCCAACCAGAAAGGAGAGAATGCGCACAAATAAGAAACGCTGCCTACCAGCAAAGGGTAGCCAGGTACTACAACTCACATGTGCGTGAAAGAAAGTTCGCATTCAGCGACTTAGTGTTGAAAAAGGTGAATCTAGGAACCAGAGACAAAGCTGCAGGATCGCTCGCAGATAAATGGGAAGGGCCTTATCAAATTACGGACATAGCTGGTCACGGGGCATATCGCATTACTCGAGAGGGCTTTGGCGAACTACCTCGACCATGCAATGCGCAGTACCTGAAAATATACTACCCTTGACTACTTCACCTCCTTTTAGAATTTACTTTGATATTTTCCTTTTAGGCATTTTCCCTTTTTTAGCATTCTTTCTTTCCCTTTTTATTTTGTTAAAAGGTTGCAGGAGATATTCAATAAAGAGTAAGTTATTACTGTGAACTTATGATTTGGCTCGCCGCTAGAAGTAACCATCTTACAAAAGTTACTCGCCGTCGTACATTATAAGTTATTCACCATTGCGTAAAGACGAGTTTAATACTCGCAGCGACAAAAAAGGGTGGGATGACCCCAAAATCATAGCGGGCTAAAAGCGAATACGTCACCACAGCCCGAACCTATTATAAAACCGATCGGTGACCGCCACCGTTGGTAAAACAAGGCCCCTGGAAAGGCGCGAGAAGCATCCAACCAAAAGTGTACAAGAGACATCTTAATGAAAAACACTGGGGGTCGATAAAGCTAGCTATAAACAAAATGACTAAGTCAAAGGCAAACGTGGGAGACGTCCCAATAGTATGCAAAAATAAACTTGGTGTATGGTCGGACACGTCCTGACAAACACTGATAAAGCCAAAAACTCAGCAACGATAGCTGAAAAAAAAAAAAATGAAGCCAAAACTCAGCAACGACAGCTGAACAAAAAATAATGAAGCCAAAAACTCAGCAACGGCAGTTGAATAAAAATAATGAAGTCAAAAACTCAGCAATGGCAGCTGAACAAAAATAACAAAGCCAGAAACTCAGCAATGGTAGCTGAATAAAAAACAACGGATAAAGATATTCAGCGGAGGTTGGAGAAATGCGAATAAATCCAAAAGAAAACTGAATCATAAAGAAAAGCACGACAGGTAAAAATATGTGTTGCATAAATAAATTATCAGTTACAGGCGAATACAGAAACATAAACATAAAACTAAGTATCAGCCGAGGCATCACCACCATCTTCATCATTCTCCTCGGCCTCATCTTCTGATGGCCAAATTACCACTTCATCCCCGTCCGGCATAAAAGGTCCATAATCCCTACCGGCAACAGGGCCCAAATCAAGCTCGACATCAGAACCAGAAAAGCTGCCTTTTCGACCAGAATAGTAAGTGTTAAAGGCACGCTTGGTGGGGACTTCCAAGTGCATCAGATGAGGGTCAGTCCTTGTATAGCGGCAGTGGGCTTTCCAACGCTTTATCTGCTCCTTAATTGAGCCCACTGCGTCGACTATGTGCAATTGAAGGGATTTGTCGAAGCGCCTTAAAGCCTTCTCATTCGAATGATCCCTCATTGTGAAGAACTTCTTTGATTGCCTCATACCTTGTTCAAATTCGCGCAACAAAAACGCATCATAGGCAGGGGACCTTTTAAAACGATCGACTGCTTTGACTTCCAATACAGCCTTTAAATCATTGAAAATAACATCCTTTGAGGAAAGCTGATTGTGCAAGTCCAGCGCTTCTCGCTCAGCCCTCTCTCTAGCATCTTCAGCCAGCCGCTCAATCTTAAAGCGTGCGGTGAGCGAATCCTGACTCGCAGACAGTTGCTACTTCAGCGAACGAATTTCCTCCTCGGCAGCAGATAACTTTTCCTCAGCAGCCAATCGAGCAGATAGGAATCCATCAGCTGACTCCCTCAACTGGGCAAGTTGCTGAGTGTAAGATTCCTCAGCAGAAAGTTTCTCAGCCGCCAAAATAGAGGCTTGTTCTCTAAGGCGTTTATTTTCCTTTGAAACCGCATTCCCACGCCTGTAGCTATCTGCCTTCTCAGACATCATCTAAAAAGAAGATAAGTAAGTCAGGAAATACGCATAAGCAAAGATATAATGAATGTACCACAAAAGACTCACCAAAGAATGACAGTTGAAGAAGAATTCCATCTTCCTGTTGCATGACTTATCCTTCACATGCTCCCAACCTTCACCAATATAGACGTTATGGTTGAGCAAATGTGAACAAATCTCTGTAGCCGAGAAGTCTGAGAGAGAAACATAGCCAAATCCTTCACCAGCCTCAGTTGAGCCCACAGGAGTAATCTCATGGGCAACACCCGAACTTGAAGCAGGCACAGACACCCCCAGTTGTGTTGATGGCCCTGGCTGACCAGCTTGCTCTGGCCGATTAACTGTCCTCGATTGATCAGCGGAAGAATATTCAGTTCACATGTGGTCACTGGAGGGGAAGCTGGTGTTGGGGAAGGGGAAGCGGAAGCAGAAGCAAGAATGCTTGACTCATTAACCTCCCCAGGAAGTGGAGATACCACTTCGGTTACTCCCTCAACATGAGCCTCATATGCGACATCCTGAACCGGAGCAGCCTCAACAGGTGCAGGTTCACCAGCGCTCTCTTCATCAGAGGAAACCACATACTGCACAATCCGTGACGCCCGTTTAGGGGGTCGAGCAGCGTGATCAGGTGTACTCTCAACCGGGTGCTTTCCCCTTCCAGCTCTAGGATTCAAGTCATTTGTAGGATCGGGAGGGGTCTCGGGGACATTCGCATCAAAAACAGTAATATCATCTACCCTTGAAGCACCCACTATCTCTTTACCTTTACAACTGGGGGTACTCGCAACAACCTCCCGATGCAAGGGTAGTTGACCTGATTCAACACCTTCTACAGGACCATCACCAACATCTTTGCCATCAGAATGGTCGCCACCATCTGGACTAGCGACCCCTTTCTTGGCCAAACCAGCTGCGTGCCTTTTGCTGGCAGCTTCAGAATTCTTCACCGCCCGGGCTTGCAAATCGCAAATGAATGTACACAAACGAAGTTAAATTGCTTAAAGCATACCTAGAGGGGGGGTGAATAGGTTTTTACACCTTTTTTCAAACCTTTGAACAAACATTTGTTTGTCCCTCAAGGTAGCCTTACACACAACACAATAAGCCAAGGAAGACATACATTGACAATACAATGTTACAATCATATAAGTATATCAACAAGTCATGTGAGGTAAAATAGCAAATAAACATAACAACAAAATAAGCTTGTATATCATAAGATGTTCAATGTGTTACAAGAGTGATCAAAATGTCACTATACAAAAGTTACAAAATATAAAAGAATCAAAGATACAAATTGATCTATAGAATGAATATACTAATCACACTATACAAAGACTTGCTTCACAATATATCACATGTGGATATTATGAATCAAGACAATAAAATATACAATTAAAATATAAGAGAAAGAGATAGAAAGAATTAACACAAGGGATTTTTTAACGTGGTAAAACCTCCAAGGAGGAAACATCCACGGGTTGAACTACTACCATTGGGTACTATATTATTGGAAAGCAAACATAGAACATTCACAAAGTGACCAATCTTTAGCTCACCCAACCTAGTGAAGTCTAAGCCTACCCAACCCTATTGGAAAGTGTGAAATCCCTCAATGATGCAGAACCACCATATATTGGACAACACATACAACCAACATCGATGGTAGATTAGAAATTCCTCAAGAGTGCATACACCTCCCGTGTACCCCGCTCTATCGGACTCTATGTCTAACCATACGCCTAGGCCTACCAGTATAATAGCCAACTCCCTATCCAAGGCACTCTTGCCTCTAGGGAGCCTCCCATGCATGACTATCCGAGTCCTCCCGACTCTAGCCATGACTCCTTGCTTACCTATCCAAGTCATCCCGACTCTAGGCAAGACTTATTGCTTGGCTATCCGAGTCATCCCGACTCTAACCAAGACTTCATGCCTTTTACAAGGACTTCCTAGTGTGATCATGTAAATGCAAATGATGCAAACATTCAATACAACATAGAACATGTGATCAATACATTCTATGGCACAAATAGACCTAAACATGTGATATCACAATTAATCAAGTCTAGATGCAAAAATACATGAATAGAAACCTAAGCATGTGAAACACCTAACACATATACTCAAAGTCTCATTCACACACATAACACTTGAATCACATAATGTTCATTAAGTACAAATTCAAGATGCTATCAATATATAATTAAAAGCTAGATATATGAGATTAAAATCAATCAATATACTAGACAAAAATATAGAGCAAGGTTTTGAGATTTACATCAATCAAAACCTATATTCTCTAAATCACATACAAATACACAAATCCTAGATTTCAATAATCAAAGGACCAAATCAAATCTCAAAGTCATTTTAACACAAAATTAATTCAATTAAGTATCAAACAACCTAAGATGCCATTCTAATCACAATACAACTCACAAACAAATGTAAAACCTAGAATCATAAAATCTAGTCAACATAAGTCCACAAATTGAGTTTCAATTAGAATGATAATCAAGCTACCTTTCCAAATAGCTTTTGCAAAACAATAACATAGATACAGAAGAAGAAACCCCAAGTAAATGGAAGGTCAAATAACAAGAAATCCCAAAGATGAGACTCAAACCTCGGATTCTGCAGCTGGTGCGAAATTCAGTGTCCAACCACTTGAAATCACAATCAAACAGCCACCAAACCACTTGGAGATGTTAGAGGACTCAAATACGAACACTCTCCAACTTGAATCACTCAAAACCGACTCCGGATGAGGAAGATATGGTGTTTTGAAGTTTGGAAAAATTGGAGAGAACTCTATACGGGAAATCAGAATTTTTCTTCTTGGATTTTCAAAATGGAGAGAGAGAGGGAAGAAATAGGAGGAGAGAGAAGAAGGTTTTCGGCCAACCACGTGGTGCCACGTCACCCCCTGGCCGTGGGGGGCGCATGGCCCACACGAGAGCAGAGGCTGCTCCAGGCCGTGGGGCCCACGGCCTCAACCACGGCCAGCCCTTGTGGCCCACGGCCTGGGCTGTCCTCTCGCCTGCTCCCTCGGTTCTTCGGCCCGTATCTCGGGCATCCGAACTCCGAATTTGAATCCATTTTTGGATTATGAACCATGACTCTCTCACGCACGATAACGACTATACAACTTTGAAAAAAAGTTGAGAAATCATCTCGGAAATCATCGATGAAGTCAACACAACGTAAGAGAACGTAAAGTGGCATAGTCAACACGTTTTGACTCGAAACCTTATGAATGAGTAACCGAAACAATCGGAACTCAATAAGGCATTGAATAAGAACATGTTCAAGTCCTAAACACAAAATATGAAAACATACAAACACAAATACACACACAAATGCTAGTTTCCGGACATAGTCCTAGAAAATGCAAAACACAAAGTTTATTAACTAAATGTGAATGCATGAGCATATTTTGCCAAGTGTGTGAAAGTGAAATGTAAATGAAATAAAATCATGAAGGGACACACAAGAATGATATGTGTGAGTGTGTGCCTAGCCTTGTAAGAGATAAGAGGTCTTTGAATACCTTTGTAGATCGATAATGTCCGAAACTCTTAAAAGCCGGCAACTTGAACGAATAATGGTTGAGACGTCCTTCGTCTTCGAAATTCTTCAATTACTAACCACTAAACATTACAAGTTAAACACGTTTTGATATGGAATTAATGCCAACACTAATTATCAACCTAACAGCAAACCGTATCAAAATCACACACTGCAAGAGACAACCAAAAGTTACCAAAACGGAATAAGCAAAACAGTAATGTCAAAATAAAAAAGCATGGGTAACTTACAGCGAGGAAGTCTGGTGGGAAAATGCGAAAAAATCCGCTGAGCGATCATCTTCTCCTCGTCCAAAAGAAATGATCGATCCCTTTCAGCCAAAGGGAGGACTGCCACTGCGGCGAGATGAGAGATCTCGTCATCCAATAGAACAGGGACTGTTTTCGACTAGGATTCAGGAGAAGTAAAGTGCCTGGGAACTCTCTTTGCTGAAAGATTACGGCGAGCACTAGCGGGCACATCTTTGCCCCATGCGCCACTAAAGAAGAACCAATTGTTCTTCCACCTCTTGTTTGAAGTAGGGAAACCCCAAATAAAGCCCTTTTTCTTCTCATCATTGGAAACCTCTACCTGCCTAGGATTTGCTACGCCTTCAGGAATCTAATTCTCCACATCTGAAGAAAGAAGGAAATAAGTGCCACCATTACCCGACTGCCTCAAGGTATAGAAATGGTGAATCTCACGGGGAGTAGGGGGTCCGTAGCCTTTAAGCTTCCATATCAGGCATAAACACATCAAAATCCTATAGCTATTAGGGGCGAGTTGGGCGGGCGCAATCTTGGCGTCTGTAAGAAATCTGGCAATAAAAGGCTAAAGGGGAAGCGTTACTCCATATCTGAGCATCGCGCCATTCCATATCAGGCATAAGCACATCAAAATCCTATAGCTATTAAGGGTGAGTTGGGCGGGCGCAATCTTGGCGTCTATAAGAAATCTAGCAATAAAAGGCTAAAGGGGAAGCGTTACTCCATATCTGAGCATCGCGCCATAGATGGCGACCACATTTTGTGGAGGATTCCACGCCGCTCGATCATTGGATAGCATCAAAGTCACGCTGTCCAGAATATTGAAACGACTTTTATACTTAAAAAGCTCCTGCTTGCCAACAACGTTTATTTCACAATCGAAGGAACTCGGGCGATCGAGCGAAAAATGCAATCTGTCCTGCTGGTGATCTTCAACGTCTGAGTCGATGGTCGTTTGAGCATCCAACAAAGACTCTCGGGGAGCCCTAGGAGCTCGTCGTTTGCTGCCACTTTGTTTCGAAGACCTTGTCATCTCTGGAGAATCACTACCAAAAGATGAGGGAGAAGAAGCGTCAGGGATATAGTTTTCCTAAGCAGAAGGAACATAAATAGAAATTGGGGTAGGAGAATCTGGGTGAAAATTACGAATCAACAATTCAATTTTATCTGCAGCAACCTTATCACAAAGCTCCAAAGCTTGCATCATTCGATTAAAAAGGGAAGAACACAGAGAAGGGTCCATGGAAACTCACCAGAAAAACCCTAGAAGGAGAAAATGCGCAGAAGATTTGGGAAAGCAAACGAGTTGGCAAGACCAAGTTCGATGAACCGCTTGTCAATCGGAGATAGGAAGAAGAGACTGCTACGAATTTCCAATAAGAGAAGAAAGAAAATGAAATAAGTGGAGAAACGGAACGGTTTTGTTATGAGAAAAGTGAAGTTAATGGAGCCGTAAGAATTAATAGGGTAGAGAGACGTTTCGCGTTAAAAGAGTGAGTTTTTAAAATTCAAAAATCGAGAAAAAGAGGCATTGGTAAGGTGAATGACAGTCATAAAAGACAGCAGAGGTGACACCCATGAAATAGTGCTCACGTGGTGCCTCAGGAAACACCCAACGGTCATCACGTCATCCCATCACGTCAGAGTAAGTAGAAATCTTGTGGCCAGAAATGAAGGCTTGCACCGGAAGAGTCAACTAGCAAAATTCAACACGTGGTGAAAATAAAAAGGAGGGAAACTATTTACAAAACACACCGGAAAGCCTAAGCATGGATATAAATACTGCTCGCGGAGATAAACGAATTGGAAAACCAAAACATTCGTTCAGCTCGAAGTATTTATGGGGGTATTGTTGTATGTGTGATTTCGCCAAGAAGACATGTCATCAAAGGAATCAATAAATGCTGGGGAAGACGTTGCCACGTCACTCGTTGACCAAGTCAAAGGAGAAATATGTACCAAACTGTTAGGATTATGCTCAATAGTAAGAGTGTAATGTTGTAATTAACAATCTTTTTCATATTAATAAAGTGATTTCTGGTTTAACAAATCGTATAGCACTTATAGTTTATATTATAATTGTCAAAGTAAATAATCATAAGGTCTAAAGACTATGGGAAAAGAAGAATTGTTCGTACATCTGGGTATGTATGTGGTAGACACAATTCTTTAGTTAGTCTTGAATAATGTTCACAACTTAAGTTAAAGGTTGGGCACCTTTATCTTGTTAAAGTTGTAGAATTCTTTTGCTAGCATTTGAGTGGGATCAAATGAGATATGATGAGTCTAAAATCATCGGAGTGTCTTCGAGCAAAAGGATCTAGTGCACTGGGTGCATTGAACTGGATCACAATGAAAAGCTTTATCTAGAACCGTCAATGGATAATAGTCTTTTCATTATCAGGACAATCGGAGAGTCTATCTTAATCCTGAGATAAATGATGGACTTATGGTTGCAAGTGATATCATTTGAGTTATCAATGAGTACGATTATATCGCATAGTCTATCCTCGATAGTTTGGTGATATTCATTTGTTAATCGATAGAGGACTTCATTTATAGATATGGACATCGTGGCTCCATTTAATTAAATGAGAGTATAATATCATCATATGGATGTTTTGAGGTAATTGGATATTAAATCTCAACGTTGAGTTTTCAATAGTGTCTATTGAAAACATGGCTTCTGGACAAGTCAAAATATCCAAGTTCAAAACGTGGTCATATGAGTAAATATGGTAACTTGGAGAGTTATAGGCGGTCTATGAACTCTTGGCGATTACTGATATTAATCACGAGGATACACTATCTCCAATATGATTGTCTAGGGTATGAATGAGGAGCATCTTCCTTTTCTATCTTTATTTAAGAGTTCAGTTTTAGCTCTTTAGTGGAATGAGTTAAAATTAATGGATCGGACCTAAGTGAATCATTTGTTGATTGTGATTAGGTTATGTCTATTGAAGCTTAAATTTAGATGGCCCGCCAAGATCCCCAATCCACACGGACTTGCATGGATCACTTGATATATTCTACCGGACCAATTTAAGGGTCCATCTAGAATTGCATTTAATATATTAAGAATATAATTTGCACATTATTTAAGTAATGGGCTGCTCAATTATATTAATATATTAATGAAAGACATGTGGGCTTGTTTCTTTTAGTAAGAATGGGTCTTGTTCACATGTGGGCTTTTTATTTAAAGTCCAATGGATTAAATGAAATAAGAAAATAATGTTAGGCCCAATCTTATACAAGTGGGGTGGCAAGGTTAAAATTTTAACCTAAAATATTATTTTGTTTCATTTGTTTTAATTAAATAAGAATTAATTAATTTATTGATTAATTGTTTAATTAAAGAAACAAATCTTTCCTAAAAGAAAAAGACTTGTTTGACAAGGAAATAAATAAATTAGTTTTATTTATTTAATCAAATAAGGAGTCTTTTTATTTAGTCAAAATAAAAGAATAAAATCAAGGAGTTGGATTAGGGTTTGAAGTCTATAAAGTTGAAAAGAATTAGGGTTGAATTTTAGTCACCCTATATAAGTGACGTGATGAAATTCGGCCAACCCTAATCTTAGACTACATAGAATTCGGCAACCCTAAAGGAAAAAGAAGAAAAATTCGGCCAACCTATATAAGGGTTCTTATAGGGTTCGGCCACCACAAAAAGTTATAGTGCTTGAGTTTTTTCTTTCTTCTTTTTCTTAATTCCAAGAGAGAGTTTTTATTCTAAAAAGACAAAAAGGAGTGTGAAATTATTCTTTGATAGTATACTATAGCTTAATCATCAATAAGCTTGTGTATACGATATCGATCTAGGTTCACGCGAGTTTCGATCATAAGATTGAGAACTCAAAAGTGACCGGAATAATTTTGACATTCTTTTGATTGTTTTGTGACTAACAAAGAAAAGAAAGTTTTTGTTTGGTCCATTCACAGGTTTGCAATTCAAAGGAAAGGGAGACCACGCTCCTAGGTGATCCACGTTCGTGCTCGGATTGAAGGTCTTGCGGATTACCATCGACGTAAGTCAATCGGATCACGCGACAAAAGGTAATTTACTTTTGTTAATATATATGCATGTTTATTGATTAAAAGGGTTTAAGGTTCATAAAGGAAAAATTTTAAAAGTCACTAAATCGTTTTTAGTATCGTTTCCGCTGCGTTTACCACTTTTGTTATTATTTTTCCCTACACAAACAACGTGTCAACAAGTCCTGAGTCAATAAGTCAAAGGTGTGGTCGCCAGATCAGGATATGTACTCGCCAAGGATAAAAACGTGGTCGCCGAAGGATGATACCCAGAGGTGAAGGTACTCGCCGCATTAGTTTGCTAAGTACAAACCAACTCAGTAGAAACACAAAAATAAAACCCTAATTCCCAGAAGACCCCTGACAACGAAGAATCATATAAGGAAAAGATAGGAGACTTATCCAAATACGTTGCAACGTGGGATTCCCAATACATGTCCAAAAGGAAATCCTACCACCAACATGGCTAAAATCAAGGGGAAACCCTAATTATCATGTATAAATAGAACCATCTATCCCACGAGGAAAGGGTTCGAAAATCTAGAGAGAGAAGAGCAATTATTCGAGAGACTTGATTGTGTAATCAAACAGTGAATCATAGTATTATCTTTCTGCCCTCTGGGGCGCCGTGGTTTTTTCCCATTCAAGGGTTTTTCCACGTAAAACCTGTCTCTTGCATGCATTGTTTTTCTTGTTGTTTAGTATTCGTTTTGACATAATTATTGGCCAGGTGATAATCCAAATTTCACTGTCAACATATATTATTTTATTAATTTTTTACTAATGAATAAAAATATATTAAGTTTATGAAATGATTAAGAAATTCTTTAAGGTTGAAGTTGAACGTTTATTTAATAGGGTGGTTCTATTGCTACCCATAAAATATCTAATATTAAAATATTAAAATTGTTTTTTTTTTTTTAACGGCAATATATTCAACAAGAACAACACGGCCAAAGCCTACAAAACAAGCAAGACCAAGCAACAAGCCCAAACAAAGATCCTAGACACAAGCAACAAGAAACCACTCCCGGCTGAAGCCTAACACCAACAAACCACGCACAAACGAAAGCTTAAATAAAAAATAGAAAAAAAAAAAAATCCCACAAAACCCAAACACCAGCCTGCAGCTAACAAACAAGAGTTGGAAAGAGTGAAAGCCAATAACACCACCAAAAAAGCTCAATAAAAACACTAAACGGCGTCACTCAACATGTTTAAATTTGAGAACCTAACTTTTCACGAGCTCATGAAACCTGTTATCCTCATTCCTCCTAGCAATGATTTCAATCATTTCCTTATTTTTTCCATAGTAATCATAGCCTAGACTCATTCCTCTCTCAAACACCTTCACCATTTCATTTGAAAATTCCACCCCATCATATCCCTCACCTCTGAATCCTGCCGAAATTTGTCTCTCTCACTGCAGCTCCTTGTTATCATATTGTGTCTCCTCAACATATGAGTTCTAACCCTACCACTTCTATTCTTCAAAATGCTATGGGAGGCTACTGCTAATCCTATGTTCAAGCCTTTGATGAGAACCGGCCCCAAAATCTCCTCTCTTCCTTTAATATACTATGACTCATTCAAATTTCCTTTCTCTCTGTTTGTCTTTTCTGTATTGGACTGAACATTGTCTGGATCCTTCAAAAACTAGCATGGGTCCCCAATTGGACTAATTTCAGGCTCTTTAAATTTTTGATACAGGCCTCTATGAGACCCATCAGCCTGATTGAGAGCAACCTGGATCAGCCCCCCATCAGGACAAAGCAAACCCAACCCACCTTCATCATTTCCTTCCTTCGAATAGTCCCCATCCAGCAGACCTTTGCCACCTTTTGACCACACTTCTACATCAGACTATGATCTTAAAGAGCTCACATAAGCCCGAACAATATTTGACTTTAGGTTTTCTAACATAAACCCTTTTTCTTTTGACTTGACCAACCTTGAAAATAGTTTAGAAATAGCCCTCTCACCACTCTCCTTAAACCAGAAAGAGTTGACACTCTTTTTGAAAAACTCAACTTTGTCATTACCTTTCCTATGATAATCCCCACCTACCTCTTGCATATCCTTCTCCATACAACGAATACCCAGATGACTATCAACTATATCAGCTTTTTTAGCTTTACATTTTGCTTCGGATAAAATTGGAACAAACACAAATCCTTTCTCTGTCATATCACCTACATTTTCCTTTTTCGGAATAAAATTCAAACAAGCTTGATGACCCTCGTTCTGCAACCCTAGTATCTTCTCTATCCATTAAAGCTCCATTGAAGATCCATCTTTCACCAACGAGACAACAAACGAATTTCTTCCTACAAACACCTCAACCTTTTCAGTACATTGATGACCATAAGGTAATAAAACCAGAAGCCTTCCTACATCAATCCTCATCTTTTGAACAGTTCTTTCATCAACAAGAAGAGGTTCACCAAGAACACTAACAATCTTCATGAAGAAGGACAAACTCCATCAGTTTAATGGAACTCTAAAAAACCTTATCCACACTGGTTTAGACAAAGGAGTAGCCTCCATTGACCACCTCTCCATTGTTAAGAAATAGTCATCCCAATAAAACCTATTATTAATGAAGCCAGTGCTGTCACATTCAGATTCGAATTGCTAAAGAACTTTCTTGCCTCCAAGATAAGTAAAGGAAAAAGAAAAGCCTTTACTGGAGAGCCTTGCATTTGTGGCAGAGACACTAGAGAAGTCTTTAAGAACTTTAACAGCATAGTTCGAAAGCCCACCAACTTCACACCTTGTACCATCCCATGACATTCTAACCAGCTTTGCCGCTGTCTTTCTAGCTCTCTCTATTTCTCTACCCAAGTTCGTTTTGACAGCTTCCAAAAATATACCTATTACCTTGGTACTAGTCTTCAGATTGTCACCTCCATTCTCCCTATTTCTTGGAACTTTTTCTTGAAACTTCAAGCTAGTCTCTCTAAACTTAGCTGTCCTTCTAGTCGATCCATTCTCACTAAGTATTGATGTTCTTCTATTCTTCCATCCAAATGTTGTAATTTTTACACTCACCGACCACCCATAAACCTGCATGTCGTTGGTCATCCTAGCCATCCTTGAAGCTTCCTCCATTGTTGCAAAACGAACAAAAGCAAAATGACTCCCGCTTGAACTGGTTCTAACCGACAAGAAGACATCTCTTACCCACCCAAACGGTTTGAAGATTCCCCATAAACCCACTTGATCAACTTTTGGGTTTAGATTGTCCACAAAGATTGAAACCAAACTATCCCTAAAATCTCTCCTATCCTCAAACCTTTAGAAGCTAGAGCTTCTCTCACTAACTCTCTCTCTCATCGACATCACAAATTTTTCCACATCATTTCATATTTAAAATATTAAAATTGTTAATTTTACTTCCTAAAGCTTTTATAGATAACCTTCCAAAATACCAAACTTATCCTTTAAGTACTTTTGGTAACTTTAAATATATATTTTTTCTCATTATATTAATAAAATATTGACGTCAACAAGCTATTCCTGCAAAGCTTTTGTAGATAACCGAAATGTGTTGTCAGTCCCTGATCTCAAAACAAAGAAGCAAATTGTTTATTGTCCGATCTCACGGTTACTAAAAAAAATGAATTTCTAATGTGGTTGTAACTTTTTAATAATTACCAACAAACCTTGGTATAAGTTTTGGTTGTCAGTACTTGATCTCAAAAACATTAAACAAATGAATGAAAAATTAGTGCTTTTGGGAGCAAATAGATCAGAAGAGTAAAAAAAAAAAAAAAAAAACAACGAAAAAATAGATTTTTTTTTTCTAAGAGAATTGGAGAGGCCTCAAGGCCCTCAATCGATGACATCAGTATTTCAGATGGTATGGTCACACCGATGTATTCAATCGAAAAACCAGTTTATACAAGCAATTTAGAAAAAGAAATATATAATAACCTAATTATGTAATTAATTTAAGAAAAAAAAAATTTTACACGGCCAATAATATTCAAAAGTAAATGTCTAATAATTTGAGATTCAACAGAAATGAAAAATACAGTCAATTTAGAAGAAAACAAATTACTATAATCAATTCTTTTTTTTTTTTTTTTTTTTTGGTGGGGGGGGGGGGGGGGGGGGGGGGGGGGGGGGGGGGGGTTGCTTGCAAAAATGTCTCTTTCTATGTTTGAAAGAGCAAAAATGTCCCCACTTTGTTTTTCTTACAAAATGTCAAAAAAAAAAAAAAAAAAAAAAAAAAAAAGGAGATGAAGTTACTAAGGTGCCCTTTAAATTGATTTTTAAGGGCAAGATTACAAGTTTACCCTAATTATATGAGAGCTTCTCCTTACAATCCATAAATTATCTATTTACACTCCAATTTAATTTTTTTTTTATTAATGACAATTTTAACCTGAACTAAAATTACTAATCAAGACAATAAAATTCTAAAGACACTCCAAACTAATTAAATTATTAAATAAAGAAATTCTCTCTCCTAAATCATTATATTAAATAGTACCTATTAAACTCTCTCTCCTATATCTATTATTACCATATTAAACCCTCTCTCCTAATTACTATCTCCATTAAAAAAAAAAAAAATGCTATCTCCATACTTTATGAATTAATAGTTAAGGAAAAAAAAATTATGAATATTTTTGGTTTTTTACTAACAGTAATATATATACAGTTTTCTATTGTCAGTTTGTCCTAACAATAAATATATCAGGACGAAGAATGTGGACCACTAGATTTACATACTTTGACTCAAATTGTATGCACTTGTCAAAACTTCTCCATAATCTATTGTCCACATTCTTCGTCATGATATATTTATTGTTAGGACGAATTGACAATATATATATTCAGTCTTTCAATTGTCAATTCGTCCTAACAATAAATATATCAGGACAAAGAATGTGGACTATAGATTATGGAGAAGTTTTGACAAGTGCATACACTTTGAGTCAAAGTATACAAATCTAGTGGTCCACATTCTTCGTCCTGATATATTTATTGTCAGGACGAATTGACAATAGAAAAATATATATATATATATATATGTATGTATATTAAAAAGTCAATTTTCAAAAGAAAAATATATATATAGATATATGAAAACTTGATTTGTTATAACTATATTCGATTAAACTCATAATTTCTAAGACTAGTAAAAAATTAAAAACAAAGTACTTGTTTTTTTTAATATATACATATATATGGTTCCTAAAAATTAAGTTTATTCGTAATTTTATTTATTTATTTTATTATTATTATTTTTTTAATAACTGTTAGTCTTGCTTGAGAAGGAATGAAGATAGAAAATTAGAGATATGTATTGGAGGAGAAAGAGTTTAGTATGGTAATTAAAATTTAGGAGAGATTGTTTAATATATAATATTTAATCTAATGGTTTAGGAGAGATAATTTCTTTTTTTAATAATTTAATTCAAAAAAGATTACTTCTTGGATGAATCCAAAGGCTACGATGGTTCGTCCTAACTTTTATTAAAATAAAATGGAGTGTCTTTAGAAATTTATTTTTTAAAATGGAGCGTCTTTAGAATAGAAGTGTTTAAAGATAAAAAGGATAATCTTGGAACAAAAGAAAGTGTCTTTAGAATTTTTTAAAATTTAAATTTGAGAATGGAGTGTTTTTAGAAAAGAAGTGTAAAAAGAAAAAAATTGGATTGTCAAAAGAAGCTCTCTGATTATATAAGGGCAAGATTACAAGATTACAAGTTTGCCCTCATTGTCAATAATAGAAAAAAAAAAAAAAAAAAAAAAAAAAAAAAAAAAAAACAAAGACAGAGAGAGGTGAGACCTAGCGACGATAGGTGACGGTGGTTCTTGTTCGACGACGATGGTTTGCAAGCCGGAGAAGAAGAGACGACACTGACATGTGAGAAAACTGTTCTGAGCTAGATAATTTTGTTGTCTTCATAGTTATATTGTTATTATATGGTTACCCATAAGTAGGGTATTGCAAGTTTTCAAGTTCTTTATCTTTGTGTTTCAGCTCTGTTTGAAGCTGCAAGAAAAATTAATTTCTCAGATATCTCAAATCAAATAGCAGTTGAAATTGCGTCAGGAAGGTATAGCTTTTTTTGGATATTCTTTTGTATATTTCTGCTCTGGTTTACAAGTATTCAACACATGCTCCTACATTTTCAAGTTAAGGAAAGTTTAATACATCCTGACAAACCAATTTCAGCCCTGTGAGATTAAGAAAAATAATAGTATACAGAAGAAAAACTGTCTATTTGGTTCTATAATAGTGTAATTAGTTGCTTCCTAACTCTTGATGCCTGAAGGAATGTTCTGTAGTTGTGATATTTAATGTGCTCTAGTTGTCAATTTCTTTAAAGGGGTTGGCAATCACCGGTATTAATGATAGAAGATATTGAAATCGTATTCCAACTGATGAATCTAGGTGAGTTTTATCACAACCTTTTTGATCAAACTCCCATGATACTGGAATTTTTTTGTCTGTTTCTTGTCACCTAGTATTATTTTTAGATTTTCCCATAAATAAAGTGCCAGTGTTTTAGATTCTTTGTTATTTCTGTTTGAAGTTTTTAATGTTTTATGTGAACATTAATTTTTCAATGAAAACATGCTGTGACATTGCTTGGAAATCTGAAAATTGACTATCTGTCCAATTGGAAGTGTATACTATATAATGATGTTAGCTTAGCTCCCAGATTTTGTCTACATGTTGTTTCTTTTGTTCAATAATCATTATTGGTTTTTCCCTTGACTTTTAGCTTTCTTAACAGTTAACATGTTTATGATTAATTTGTGTATTTTTTTTCCTTGTAATAAGCATATTGATAAAATCTTGTTTCTTTCTTAAAACTGTTTATTTGATGAGATACATTATAAATATCCGTCATAAGGAAGTATATAGTTGTGTTTGGCAATGTATAGAATGTAAATAAAAAAGGGTAGAGAAAAATATATGAAGTTGAAATTTGATTAGTTATGATATGATGTGATTATGAAGCTTTGATGCTATGGTTATAAGACGCTGGGGAAATTGCACGAGGCCAGGTACTTCTTCTTATCATACTAAGCAGGAAGACATCATCCTTGAAAATATATATTACGTGTGTCTAAACAATCTAGAGGGGGGGGGGGGGGGGGGGGGGGGGGGGGGGGGGGGGGTGAATGGGTTGTTAATCGATTATTACCAATTTTCGATTAGTCAATATTAATCACAATTAACCCAATTCAACAAACAATAAAATCAAGTAAAAGTACAGAAATTAAAGAACACTTGATTTTTACGTGAAAACCCTCAACAAGGAAAAACCACGAGCTGTTATGTGAGCCACACACGAACCTCGAATCCACTAATTGCAATGGTGTTTACAACCTAGGTTGACCTCAACCTCTCACGGTCTATAACCCACCATTACTACCCGTAGGCCTTTAAAAGTGAACCTAGTCCAATTTGCTTGAGCATTACCTTATTCATCATATATCATAATTCCTTATTCTTATTAATGCATAGTTCACTTTCAGTGTGCCCCATTCGTCCCTAAAATTGGTGGAAAGCTCTTATGTTGTCTTTAATTCAAATATGGTGGGTCCCTATCACTTTAACCCATATTATCTCATGGAATACAGCTCATAAAACATGTGGGAAGAGTATCTCTCTTTGAAGGACCCGGGTACCCCGGTACCCCGTTACCATGGTGTAGGTCTGATGTAGGGGTAATTTACTATAGAAGAGTTGCACTAGTATCGACTCGCTACCAAAAGGGGTGGATCCGGTAAGGGAGATCCCATAAGGGATATCCGGAGGGAATCTCGTAGGGCATCTCATGTTGGAAATGTCCAAATGGAGGATCACCTAGATAAATGCCTTGAGAATTCTCCTTTAGATAAATGACCAAATTTAGTGGTTAACAGAAGTCCCCCTAGCATTTAATGTTGGAGATCTTTGGAGATGTTGGAGGCTTTCCCAGAAATCACATGGAGAATTCTCGTTGAGCGAATCCAGCAACCAACGAGGCCACGACTCTGGATCCCTTCTTGAGGGGATAATACCCATGCTCAAGGCATCAAAGCTGCTCTTCCGAGGGGCCCAGTAAAAGGATACTGCGGGCAACCAGGGCCACGACTCTGGATCCCTTCTTGAGAGGACAATACCCATGCTCAAGGAATTGAGGTAGCTCGTCTGAGGTACTCAGTTCTTCCTAGATATGGCAGGCAACCAAGGCCATGACTCTGGATCCCTTCTTGAGGGGACAATACCCATGTTCTCAAGGCATCGAGGTAGTCAAAATAAGAATAAGGAATTATGATATATGATGAATTGAATGAATCAAAACTTGAATTAAGAAAATATAATCAATTCTAACAAAGAGTATTTATAAAGGTTCACATTGATTCCGTAGTATGGAGTTAGTTACACATCATGAAAATAACAAGACAAGAGATAGAAAAGATAAAACCCATTGAGAAACTTCAATAAATTCTTCAAATATTCGATGTTGAAATCTTCTTTTTCCTTGAATCTCCCATGCGTAAAGATGGGTGTGAAAATTGTGTAATGAATTTTATTTCAGAGAGTCAGCGAGAGTTCAAGCTAGAGAGCCTAAACCCTAAAACACTTTTTCATATCAATAGGCTTTGATTCCTAGATGCAAAAAGACGCCTTATGCTAAACGGAGACGCCAAATCGCTGCCATTACCGCTGCGAAAGCTGCAGCGGTTTCGGCAGTGGTCTTCTCGTTTGACGGACAACCGTTGCAGCTCTGAGAGCGTTTTGACAGCGGTTTAGGCAGCGGCCTCCATTGATGTTGGAACGCTGCTAAACCGTTGCTGAAATTAGGAGCGGTCATGGCAGCACTTTTTGGCCTTTTGCTAGATAATCCCTGAGATCTTCTAAAATAGCACCTTTTTGCCTGACATTCTTCAAACAACTCAGTTGGACCAAAAAACCTAAAAATGCTCAAACACACACATTAAACCCCTAAAAAGACTCTAGAAATAAGCAAACGATTGGAGGAAAGGGGATCACAAATAAATGACCGATCAAATACCCTCAAACCTATCTTTTGCTAGCCCTCGAGCAAAACTAAGAAAACAAAAACTAAAAACTAAACTAGAAAATAAATCATAACAAAGCCACTTTCTTAGGGAACACGATAGCATTGAGCGTATGCTACAAGCCTTTAAACCTCTAGGTGTCCCTAGAGGAGGAGTTTCGTCTCCTGAGGGTTTACAGCTATGACACCGACAAACATATCCTGCGAAAATCGGTCATTCAAAATACAACAATATGTGCCCATGTTGAGACAATGCATGCATAAGCCAATGAGTAAAGACTAATATTTAGTCACAAATATGAAAACATTGCTCAATTTTTAGTGAAAAGCCCAAGCTCAAAACATTCTAGCTTCCTGGACACATCGTCAAAAAGCCATAGATATAATTTGCCTTGACTCTAATTTTCACAAGATATCTCTCATTAGTTCACACAGAACATAGGCAAATACACTCATCAAGCATATGCGATTGGAAGTTATGCACAAGAAAAATTCAAATTATTATCGCATATAGATATATCAATGAAAGAATGCTTGATATGGAAGCAAAAGATCTCATGAATAGAATCAAACATTATGAACAAGATAATCACATATCATAATTCTATTATGATGGCAAGGATAACCAGCAGATCAAATAGAATTGATTCAGGTTGTAATGGGGTCATTGGGTGAAGGTTAAGAAAGAACGAAAAATTGGAATTCAAAGACCTAGGATCTTACCATGAGAATCTTCTATTACCTTTTCAGCTTAGCACAAGTCTCGTGGTTCCCCTTTTAAGTGGAATGACACCACTTATTAATTAATTCCTCAGAATTCTCCTTTCTCCCTTTTGTCAACTTCTTTTGAATAGATTCAAACATGCAGTCTTCATTGACTTTATTGTGCCCCTTTAAATTCTATTCTCTGATTCTATCAACACACCATTCATTTTTTTTTTTTTTGAATGAATTAGAGATTACAACTATTGTATTACTTTAAGCTTCAAAACTTTTGGATTGAATGCAGCTCTTCGTTTCTTTGATTTTAGCAACAATTTATGCACACAGTCACGTGCAAAAATAGTACATCCTCTTCACTCTTCTCAAAGTATGATCCCAAGCTATAAGGAATGGCTATATCATTGGCTTATTTGGGTTACAGTTAATGTGGTGAAGAAAGAAAAAGACAATCAGTGTTTGGCTTCAAACAGGGCTATGGAGCACACACATATAGGTAGGAAATATTTAAGGCCTTTTAAGTAGCTAAAGCACACATAGTCTATATCACTTCCACTGGTTCGTCTTACTCAAGATCAAAATGCAACATGCGAAATCTTTTATGATGATCATTCTATAATGCTCAATGTACAACCTATTGAGATCGAATCTAATGCTAAGAACCTACTGAGTGTTTAAATAGTAGAAACAACAGGACCCTCATAGTATGTCATTTATGTACGCTTTTTGGTATAGTGAACTCACAAGGGTAGTCTCCACTATTAATCATGGCAATTCAACTCAGAATTCTATCCATTATCATATCAAGAGCATGTCATAAGTTTTGAAAAATGCAATGTATTACCCTAAATGGCAAGATGTTAGTGTAAACCCATTGATTAATGCACATCATCTCTACAGCACATACTGAAGTATCTCGTCTTGGAAGACGCAGAGGAACGACATACTCTAAAAACAAAACAAAAATTGACTCAAAAACAAAACAAATTATCACACCCCCAAACCTAAATCCAACATTGTCCTCAATTTATGAAATCAAAGCACATGACAAATAGGATAAAGCCAAGGCAGAGCAATAATGACACAAAATAAAACAGCACAAAATAATCATAATAAACTGAATTCACAAAGTAAATTTCAAATACCATAATTTAATACGAAAGAAAAAATAAAGAAAATAAAAGAGAAAAAGTAACATATCCTTCTGTAGACTCAGGTCCATCTATAGCGCCTATGGCAGCCATCATCTCACTGTTGGCTCAAGCCAGGATCAAGTTTGTCACCTCCATGCTTTGGTTGGACTGGTCGGACTGTGGCCTGACAGATCTCATCAATCGAGATCTACATGGTGTCCAATGTGAGATCCTCAGTCCTGCTACCCCTGTATCTACGTAGCCCCTCTTCGTGGATAGCATGTACTCTACCCACTCAGGTCTCTACTGTGACGGCCTAGCTTCTGAATCTGCCTGAGGTCCAGGCATAAAATCTCCATAAGCATGCTGAGCTGGATCATGAACTTGCTGCTCCAAAATCTGCTGGTCTGGCACATTCATATTATCCTCATCCCGACATCTCTTACATGCAGGGAACTCACCAATCGTGGGCATTCCATGAATGCTTGCTTGGGTGTTCCATGTGGCCAGTGTTAGTGGAGTTTTAGGCTCTGTTGTCTCATCTCTGGCGTCGTCATCCACCGCTATACTAGTAGCAGCACACATGGCCGTAATCAAGCAAGGAAAAATTATACTTGATCCCACTAGTCGCCCACAACCTCAGATCTCCTTTTTAATGAAGCTGGCAACATCATAGTATCTTCCCGTCTTGATTGCATACAATACCTGAGATACTACCTTGAAAATCTCCCCAGTATGACTCGTTGGCTTAAGGGAAGCCGAGATAAATAGGTTCCAAAAAGCACTGTCCAGATGCAAATCACCCCTCAGTAATCTCTGCACATCCCATCTAGCTCCGCCCTTTCTGCGAAGTGCACATCCTAACTCGTACCTGCCTGGCCATGTTATCTTAACACTCTCATGTGGTGGTAGGCCATAATAGTCATTAATCCTCTGCATAGAGACCTCTACAGGCACTTCTCTAACCATAAATACACCATGGGTAGAGTACTGCGCGTCCACCATATTGGCATAGAATTCACGGGCTAAGGTAATGTTGGCATTACAAGGCCGACGCACATATCCAACCTATCCTCTAGCCTCAACAGTAGCAGTTATAAGCGTCTCTCCTAATTCTTCCACAATCATTCCCCTTTCCAAAATGAAATTTCGGTTCTTCTTTAACCTATCCCTATACTCTGGATTTCCCTTGAATCGATGCTCCACCGGTCTCTTCTCTCGTCTTCTATTTGGATCTGAAGGAACATGACCTTCTCAGATAGCTGCCCTTGCCATATCTAGGAAATACACAAGCACACTAAAGCAAGTTATAAACCAGAATGGGACAATGATTTTAACAAAATTTCAGCAGCATTCCGGTAGTACAAACAATAAAACCTGTGCCCTCTTTGCATAACTTTATATCCTCTTTCATTCAACACAAAACAACACATCATAGTTTATAGAATAGCAATTTTTTACAATATCACTCATAAATTCCAATGTAATTGCTAGCACTATATTACTGAAAATTGATAGCACAAAATCACTTCCATCTAATGCCTACACCATATGCACTCATCAAAGAACACATGCAATGGAAAAAAATCATCCCAAACCCGAAATCCCCAAATTTTGGCCTTATAACCCTAAATCAATCAATTGAAGAAAAATATGGGAGAAAGGAAAGGGAACACACAATTATTGGCAATATACAACACTAAATTAAAATAGAATAAGAGTGAAATGCATACCTTATTGATAGAAGTGACCGGAGTTGAAGAGGGAAAAAGAGGGAAGAAGAAATTTTTTTGAAAGAGAGAAAAGAAGACAGCGATAGGTCTGTGTGAAGCTGGGTTTTTTATAATTAGGGCTCGACCGTTGCCATTACCACTGCGAAAGCCGCAGGGGTTTGCCCAGTGATTACCATTGTCCAACCGCTTCTAATTTCCACAGCGCACATGGCAGCGGTTCAAGAACAGTAGGTACCGCTGCTCAAAGCGCTCTGGCTTTGGAAGCGGTTATTGGATCGGTTTGACCTGACACCTTTTTTTTTTTTTTTCCTACTATTTTAATTTTTTTTAAAATACCCCCAAACCTACAATTAAGCAAGGGGAACACAAATTTACGACACGATAAAAACAAAATGAAATGAAAACACCTGGGTGGGTTGCCTCCCACCGAGCGCTTTATTTAACATCTGGGTAAGACGCACAGGAGCCTTACGACTCATTGAACAGGGAGAAACCAACACCTCTTATCTCGAACGCACACAAGTATGGCTTGAGTTTATGGCCATTTACTTTGAATTTACCAACGTCACGTAGATTTTCAATTTCCACAGCTCCATGCGGAAAAACTTAAGTTACCCTATAGGGGCCAGTCCACCTTGATTTCAGCTTCCCTGGAAATAACCTCAACCGCGATTGAAACAAAAGGACTAGCATCCCTGGATGGAACTCCTTACTCAGGATTTTGTTGTCATGTAATTTCTTCGTCCTCTCTTTGTATATTTTCGCATTCTCATAGGCATTATTCCGGAGCTCCTCTGGCTCACTCATTTGCAACTTTCTTTCCTCCCCTACCTTATCTAAGTTGAAGTTCAGCTTCTTCGGAGCCCAATAGGCATTGTGTTCCAACTCTACTGGTAGATGGCACGCCTTGCCAAACACTATCCTGTAAGGGCTCATACCTATCGGGGTTTTGTAGGCAGTTCTGTATGCCCATAATGCATCATTCAGCTTGATTGACCAATCCTTTCGATTTGGTTGCACGGTCTTCTCTAAAATTTGCTTAATCTGCATGTTGCTTACTTTAACTTGTCTTGAAGTCTGCGGATGGTACGGGGTTGCCACTCTATGTTTGACTCTATACTTCTTCATTAACGAGGCAAAGACCTTGTTACAAAATGGCTCCCACCGTCACTTATGATTGCACGAGGTGTACCGAACCTGGTGAATATATTCTCCTTGACAAACTTCACAACCACCTGACTATCATTTGTCTTGGTTGCGATTGCTTCGATCCACTTAGAGACATAATCCACAGCAACCAAGATGTATGTGAATTCGTGTGAGGATGGGAAGGGTCCCATGAAATCTATCCCCCACATGTCAAATATCTCCACTACCAACTGGCTTGAAAGAGGCATCTCATCTCTTTTGCAAATGTTCCTCGTTCTCTAGCACCTGTCATAAGAAATACAAAAGGAGTACGCATTTTTAAATAAAGAGGTCCAAAAGAAACTTGATTAGAGAACTTTCAGAGCAGTCTTCTTGGCACTAAAGTGCCCTCCACAACTAAGGTTGTGGTAGAATTTCAGCACATCTTGCTGCTCTTCTTTAGGGACGCATCTTTGAATGATTTGGTTAGCGCCATATTTGAATAGGTATGGCTCATCCCAAAAGTATTGCCTAGTGATGGAGATGAATCTTCTTTTTGTTTGCGAGTTCAGATCAGCTGGTATGATGCCATTTGCAAGGTAATTCACGATGTCCACATACCAAGGATCATTGACTCCCACAACCATCAGCTATTCATCTAGAAAATTCTCATTGATTGGCACAAGTTTAGTGCTTTCTTCCACATTCTCATCCTCCAATAATCGAGAAAGGTGATCAGCTACCACATTCTTGCTGCCCTTTTTATCCCTGATTTCCAAATCAAACTCTTGCAACAAAAGGATCCACCAGAGTAATCTCGGTTTCGCTTCCTACTTTGTTAGTAAATATTTCAAAGCAGTATGACCAGAATACACAATAACCTTGGATCTAATTAGATATTGACAAAATTTTTCCAAGGCACTAACAACAGCAAGCAATTCTTTTTCAGTAGTGGAATAATTCAATTGTGCATAATTCAAAGTGCGACTAGTGTAGTAAATAACATGTGGAACTTTATCTATTCTCTGTCTTAAAACAGCACCGACAACATAGTCTGATGTATCACACATTAATTCAAATGGAAGAGACCAATCAAGAGGCATGATTACAGGAGTAGATGTCAGTTTATCCTTCAGAGATTCAAAAGCATGCAAACATTCATTATTGAAAACAAATGTAGATTCCTTGGTCAAAAGGTTACATAGGGGACAACTACTTTTTGAAAAATCTTTTATAAAGCACCTATAAAACCTGCATGACCAAGAAAACTCCTCACACCCTTCACCGAAGTGGGAGGTGGAAGTTTAGCAATTACTTCAATTTTAGCTCTATCTACTTATATGCCTTTATCAGATATCACATGTCCTAGCACTATTCCAAATTTCACCATAAAGTGACTTTTCTCCCAACTAAGAGTTAAATTGGTCTCAGTGCATCTTCTCAAAACACTAGTTAAGTTATTAAGGCAATGGTCAAAAGAATTACCAAAAACAGAAAAATCATCCATAAATACCTCAATATACTTCTCTAGCATGTCGGAGAAGATTGACATCATGTATCTTTGGAAGGTGGCAAGGGCGTTGCACAGCCCAAAAGGCATTCTTTGGTAAGCAAAAGTCCCGAAGGGGCATGTGAACGTCGTCTTCTCTTGGTCCTTCGGAGCTATGGCAATTTGATTGTATCCTGAAAACCCATCCAGGAAGCAATTATAAGCATGTCCCGCCAATCGCTCAAGCATCTGATCAATGAATGGCAAAGGAAAGTGATCCTTTTTAGTTGCCGTGTTTAGCTTGCAGTAATCTATGCACACTCTTCATCCCGTTGTTTTCCTTGTAGGAATCAACTCATTGTTCTCATTAGCTATCACCGTGATCCCAAACGTCTTTGGCACAACATGGACCGGACTCACTCATTTACTGTCAGATATAGGGTATATGATACCCACCTTTAGTAGCTTTAGGACCTCTTCCTTCACGACCTCTTTCAAGTTCGGGTTAAGTCTCCGTTGAGCCTCTCTAGATGGCTTCATACCTTTTTCTAAAAGAATGTGGTGCATGCATGTGGCAGGGCTTATTCCCTTAATATCTGCTATGGTACATCCAATGGCGGCTTTATGTTCTTGGAGTACCTTCAGCAGTCTCTCTTCTTTTTCCGACTCTAGGTCAGAGGCTATAATCACTGGGAGAGTATCATTCATCCCTAAGAAGGCACATTTGAGGTTAGATGGGAGTTGTTTGAGCTCTAATACAGGGGGAGAACTCATAGATGGGATTAACGATTTGTTGATCACATCTTCTATTTCAGCACTTACTTCCTCAATATCAGATTCTTCTTCTGAAACTCCAACCTGTTGAATTTCTTCATCATTTTCAAGTACATCACAAACCCAATCTAGTAGTTCTTTGGATATCTTCTGTCAATTCATCTTGTACTACCGAATTCACCACTTCAATTAAACTACACTCAGCTGAGTAACAATCATCTGCTACTTCAGGGAACTTAAGAGACTGAAAGACTTTAAACTCTACCGTTTCATCTAACACAGTCATTGTTAGCTTTCCATTCTGGACATCTATAAAAGTCTTTGCAGTTGCCATAAAAGGTCTTCCTAAAAGAATAGGTTTGCAGTTTCTATCTTTAGCTCCTTCATCCATGTCTAGGACAACAAAATCAGCAGGAATGATGAGATTATCTACCTGCACTAACACATCTTCAACATAACCCCTAGGGTATCTGGCAGAACCATCAGCCAACACAAGTGACATGGTTGTCTTCTTCAAGTCATTCAATCCTAGTTTCTCATAAATATAGAAAGGCATTAAATTAATACTGGCTCCCAAATCAAACATGGCTCTCTCCAAAGTTGTACCTTCTATAGTGATGTTGATGCAAAAACTACCTGGATCTTGTAATTTTGGCGACAACGACTTTTGAAGGACTGCATTAGCACTTCCGGTCATGAATTCTTGATGATTCTCCATAAATCTTGTTTTGTAGGTATGAAGCCTCTTGAAAAACTTGGCATATGCTGGCATCTTCTAAATCATCTCTAGTAAGGGCAAGTTTACATTGACTTTCGAGAGAATGTCATATATGTCTTTGTATGATTTTTCTAACTTGCTCTTTTGCAGTCTTCCTGGGAATGGAATTGGAGGAATATATGGATTGGTTGATTTGTGTAGGAGTGGTGAGACTTTGGATTTGTCCACCACTATCTCTTCCTCTTGGGGCATGCTGTTATCTTTAGAAGGACCTAAAACAGTAGCAGATTTATCAGCAAGTTCAGCAGGTCTATTATCAGTTAGAATCTTACCATTTCGAAGAATTGTCATAGCCTTTGCTTGCTCAGTGAAACTTGGAAATTTTCCATGTTCCATCTTTTGTTGAGCTTCTGCTAATTGCACCATTTGTTGGAGCATATCTTCTATTGATGGCTTCTTGGGTTGGGATTCAGAGTTTTGTTGGGCACCGGTGTTAAATTGCCTTTGATTGCTATTGTTGTTGTTGGCCCATTGGTTTCTAATGGCTTGATTATTATTTCCCTATTGGTTTCCTAAACTCTGATTATTGTTGGACCACGAAAAATTGGGGTGATTTCTCCAACCTGGATTGTAAGTGTTGGAATATGGGTCATTCCATGGTCTGGAATTAAAGTTGTTCATGCCTTGAACTTCTTCTTCTTTTTCTGGTCCAGGATCTCATACTTGGTGTTCTCCCATAAACACTTTTTGTTGCCAGCTCTTCAATTGTCCCATATCAGTAGCTAGAGCATCCATCTTCTTCATAATTTGTGTCATTTGAATGGAGCTTTCCGTGTTGGCATCTACTGTATAGATTCCCTTCTTCCTCATGGAATTTTTGTGACGAGAGTTTTGTGACAACTTTTCAAAGATAAAGTAAACTTCCTCAGGTTGTTTGTCATACATGGATCCTCCACAAGCATAGTTCACTAAAAGACCTAATACTTCAGTTAAACCATCATAAAACCACTAACATAGCTGATTAGTAAGAAATCCATGCTGAGGACAATCTCTGGTATATTTCTTGAAACACTCCCATGCCTCATAAAAAGTCTCGTTGTCTTGTTGATAGAAACTTGAAATTTTGGCTTGAATTTCACTGGTCTTCTGAGGTGCATAATACTGATCAGTGAGTTTTTCCCTTACTTCATCCCATGTTCTTAAAGATGCTGGAGGCAATGTCAACAACCATGTCTTCGCCTCATCTCTTAATGTGTGTGGGATGCACCTCATGCGCAGCTAGTCTTCTGTAATCCTATGGTTAGGTAAGGACTGTATTGCTGTGTAAAATTCTCTAAAGAACAGAAGCACATCTTTATCTAGTAGACCTCGGAACACAGGCAGCTGGTTGTAGTGGCTACTTCTCAGTTCATAATTCCTTGCTGCAGGTTCTAGCACAATGCACAAGGGATGGTTGCTCACAACCGGCCTACTGTAATCCTTCATAGTTCAGATGGGTTCTGGTTCTGGCTCATAAACCGAATTTGGGACAAAGTTGGGTATGGGATCAGGACCCTGGTTGAGCCTTTCTTGGTTTTGAGGTTGCTCATATTCCATTGTTTGATTTCTGATGCGATCAATGTTATCGTTCAAAGGTAACAATTCTCCCTGCTGAGATCTTCTACATTGCATCTACTATCAGCACCTGAAACAAGAAAAGACAAATCACAAGTAAACTACGAAAAGAAAGAAAGGAAGAAAAAGAAAAATCTAAAAAAGCTAAAAATTAATGACTCGACTACCTAAATTTAAATAAACCTATTAATAAAACTAAAACTAGAAATAATCAATAAATTCACTAGTCCCTGGCAGCAGCGCCAAAAACTTGATGGATAAAATCGTGTTGTAAAAACCTAACTCGCAAGTGCGCGAATCGTGAGATAAGTACAACGATAAGTAAGGATCGTTCCCACAAGGAAAAATGATTTATTAATTAAAACAAATTCAAATAAGTACAGCGATAAGTAGGGATCGTTCCCACAAGGAAAAATGATTTATTAATTAAAACAAATTCTAATTAAAGCTAAGCAATTAAAAGTAACCAAGTGATTTTGAGGTTGATTGATTGATTGATTGATTTAGAACAAAATTATCTAAGAAAGCAATTAACAAGAATATGTGAATGTGACCAAGAGGTGAGAGGACTGGGTTATCAATGCTCCCCAACTACGTTTACTCAATGCTTCGAATTGACTTTTGACAAAAGATGTTAATCCAGTTAAGGGTTCGTTCTTATCTTATCTTAAGTATGATTGTTACCGTATGATCATGGGATGAATCAAGTGTTCGCAATTGTAATTTAATTTACTTCAAAAACTTGAGATATAAATTACAACCAAAAACCCATTAAGCGAAAGAACAAGTGAACCAAAATTACATCCAAAAACTTGGGGTGAATAATTTTACCCATTCAATTGAAGATTGGTTGAGAATGGTGAAACCCACGCGCATCTCAACCATTAAATTATCAACAACCCTAAATTCATACCTAGCATATAACTATGCATTAATAAGAATAAGGAATTATGATATAGGATGAATTGAATGAATCAAAACTTGAATTAAGAAAATATAATCAATTCTAACAAAGAGTATTCATAGAGGTTCACATTGATTCCGTAGTATGGAGTTAGTTACACATCATGAAAATAATAAGACAAGAGATAGAAAAGATAAAACCCATTGAGAAACTTCAATAAATTCTTCAAATCTTCAACGTTGAAATCTTCTTTTCTCCTTGAATCTCCTATGCATAAAGATAGGTGTGAAAATTGTGTAATGAATTGTATTTCGGAGAGTCAGCGAGAGTTCGAGCCAGAGAGCCTAAACCCTAAAAAACTTCTTCATATCAATAGCCTCTGATTCCTAGACACGAAAAGACGCCTTATGCTGAACGGAGATGCCAAACCGCTGCCATTATCGCTGCGAAAGCCGCAGCGGTTTCGACAGCGGTCTTCTCGTTTGACAGACAACCGTACAGCTCGGAGAGCGTTTTGACAGCGGTTTAGGCAGCGGCCTCCACTAATGTTGGAACGCTGCTAAACCGCTACTGAAATTAGGAGCGGTCATGGCAGCACTTTTTGGCCTTTTGCTAGAAAGTCATTGAGATCTTCTAAAATAGCACATTTTTGCTTGACATTCTTCAAACAACTTAGTTGGATCCAAAAACCTGAAAATGCTCAAACACACACATTAAACCCTTAAAAAGACTCGAGAAATAAGCAAACGATTAGAGGAAAAGGGATCACAAACATATAAAATAAATGACCAATCAGATCAGGACCAAATTTTGGCCAAAGCTGCGCAGCTTTCAGATGCTGATCCGGACCAGAGGGTCCCTCTCAAGTCGCTACCATCTTGGAGCCTCCTCCACATCAGGGCTCAAGTGCAAGATTAGAATCAGCTGGGAAGGGGGAACAAGATCATCTTGTTACTCAAAATGATCAAGTGTAGGGCTCTGGGCATCCCGCCGAGATCATATCATTGGATGAGGCTGGAGTTCCTGATGAAGCCGAGGTGCTAGGAGCTGGGGAAATTTAGGTTGATGGTGGAGTCAAAATAGCTTAGGCGGTGGACGCCACTAGCCAGGAGGAGCAAGCAGGGGAAAGACAGGAGGATGCATGATTTTTTATTTTTATTTTTGCCATTACATTTTATATCCATCTCAATTTTGTAGCCCGGGAATGGGGGTTGGGCACCCTGATTGATTAAATGAAAAGCTCTATCTTTTTGGCAATTACATTGTCTTACTTACAATTTATATCTCGGCATAATATTATACTTGCATGCTTGTTTATGACCAAAATAGAACTTACTTGGAATGCTGTCAGTATTTAGCCTCAAGCTTGCGTGCCTGGCAATCAAGGAACCCACACTTACGCTATCTTCGGAAATAATTCTTGGACGATAGTCCCCTTGTAAGATTTAGTATAGGTTTTGCAAGATTCTGATCAAGTAAATTTGACCAAGTATGGAACGACCTTGGCGGTAGCAAATCGACTCAGGTAGGAGTCCAAGGTTGCCAGGGTATCCTGATTAGAACAGGGTAAGTTTGGATATTTGGTAATCCCTGCATAAGGAATCCCAATACTGAATCAACCCTGATGGGCTACCCAGCATAATTCTATCATGGAGATTTTTCACATGTATGCCTGGCGGGATGAAGTATTTGGCATCCTGATAAGCTAGCCTGATCTTTTGGCGATTTGTCCTGGTAGGCAACTAGGGCCATTTTAGCACTAGGTTCTTATATGTAGATATGGCGAAGTAAGGTATCAAGTATCCTGATCCTCTGGCGATCTGTCCTTGTCCTAGTAGGTAACTAGGGCCATTTTAGCATCAGGTTTTTATATGTAGATATGGCGAAGTAAGGTATCAGGTATCTTGACAAGGTATCCTGATCCTCTGGCGATATGTCTTGGTAGGCAACTAGGGCCATTTTAGAACCAGGTTTTTCCTGGAGAGGGATATTCCCTGTCCGAGGCTTCAGGAGGTCCGTATAGGTTCTCCTAGACTTGAAGATGCAGAGGCTGGTAAGCGACTACGCCACTTAGGCATTTATGCACCAGACCCTTCTTGAAAGAGGGTATGCCCCGACCAAGGCAGCAGGAATGCCATGTGGCCTTTCCTGGTCTTAAGGCAATCAGAAATGGAGAAATTTGCAAGGCGAATTCAAGAGAATCATGTGAGAGAACAAAATCTGACTTTATTGAATTTCTCAAGAAGTGGGTACAAAGCAAAAATCGGGGTACATATTTAGAAGTATACCAACCAAGATAAATTCTTCTTCAAACTTGTAAGGTTCATGATTTGTATTGGCTTGATTCCATTGCAAAACACTCTATATTTGTATTAGTTGTTGCTTAGGATGTTCTTGGAAGAAAAGAAGCTTAAAAGGTGAAGAGCAACGTCTAGTGCAAATGTCGTCTTCAAGAGGTGAAAGCGTCAAAGGTATACTTCGACTTCTATCCTCTTGCAAGGCGTTAGTGCACACACACACAATTCATACATGTGTGTCCCTGCATCGTAGTTTAAACATTTGGTATAACACATTCACACACTTCTTAGTATGCACATGCATTGGTCTCTTATAGACAAACATTGTAGAATTGCATACTTTGTGACTTTCTCTTTGATATGGCATGCTTGTGTGAATTTGTGTTTGTTTGTTTATGTATTTTGTATTTTGGACTTGAATATGTTCTTATTTAATTCCTTATTGAGTTCCGGTCGTTTCGATTACTCATTCATAAGGTTTCGAGTCCAAACGATGTAGCTACGCTACTTTTCGTTCTCATTCGTTGAGTTGACTTCATCTTCGTTTTTCGAGATGATTTCTCAACCATTTTTCAAAGTTGTGTAGTCTTCATTGTGCGTGAGGGAGTCACGGTTTGTAATCCGAAAATAGATTTGAAATCAGAGTTTGGATGCCCAAGATACGGTTGAAGAACATAAGGGAGCGCGCGAGAGGAGATCGTGGCCAAAGCCGTGTGGGAGCCGTGGGACCCAAGGCCAGAGGACCCCTCTGGTCCTGTGTGGCCCACGCGCCCCCCATAGGGTGGGTGACGTGGCCACCTCTGATTGGCCCAACAAATCTCTCTCTCTCCTCCATTTAAACACCTCTCCTTCCCTTCAAACTTTTAATTACTTGAAGAACACTTTCAAAGAAATTTCTGCAGAATTCTTTAACATTTTAGTTTTAGTATTTTGATCATAACTTTCTCATACGAACTCAAAATCGATTGATCCAAAATCCATAATTGTTGGTCTTGATGAGAGATACAAACCCCAAGCATTTCCAGAGGCAGCTGACTTCGTCATTTTTCCCAGTGGCCTGATTTTCAGTACGTGGTCAAGGTTGTATGTTCAACTTCTTCTTTTTCATTTCATCTTTGATCATCTCTTTTATTCTTACTATTTGATTGATGAAATATGTTGAGAAGGATGTTAGATCATATGCTAGGGGTGTTTGATCATTTGTCAATTGAGTTTTAGCTTTGTGATTTCTCTTGAACATATATGTGCTAAACTTGATTCAAATTGAAATTGATTCTAGAAAATGTATATATGATGTGCTTCATGTTATTTTCTAGGTTTAATTTCATGATCTAAGAACTAGGTTTTTAGTGTGATATATTGAATATTCATACCTTGTTCTTATTGATTTGCATGTCTTGATTTCTAGATACTTTTGTGATTGTTTGTTGAAAGCATATTCTAGATTATCATTGAACATGTACATTTAGCTTGATTGATCATCTAGCTTTATTTGATTGTGTTTGCATCATTTGCATCTGTAGGTTCCCATTTGTTGATTGGCTCATTTGGTGGACAAACCACATGTTGGGGTTCTTTGTAAGGGTAGCTTAAGTGTTGATTTTATTGTTCGAAGCACTTTCAAGACCTCAAGGGACAAGCACGTCAAAGGTATAATCTCTAGTGCTTATTTTTCTTTGAAGAGATTAGTTGCACACACACACTTAGCATACTAGCATTTGTGTGCATTCTCTTCACATGTCACATTCCACACTTGCACTTCTTTATTATATTTTTTTTATGTGTGGATTTGTCCATAGATGAGTTTCGAGCGATTCGGAGACTTTTCTATATGTTTCGGATGATTTCCGAGATATTTGGGATATTCTGTGTTTTTATCAGAAACCGGATTTTAATTCCGAGCTTAAATTGGAAAGTTATATAATTTTCTATATTTATGATTAAGTCCTGGTCAATATTCCGAAGACGGAATTGAATTCCAAGATTCGAGGTCAACTGGACTGAAGAACACTCGGGTCCGAAGTCAGCTTAGTGTGGCATGATAGCCACACCTAGCAAGGCAAGCAAGAGGGTGGCGTGAGCCACGGGCTGCTCACGGCAAAGAGAGCTTTCTGCCCCCGTGTGTGCCACGGCCTCCCAACGCGCTCACCCACTTTTTCTATTTTTCTCATTTGTTTTCATTGTTCTTTTCTTTCTGTTTGTGTTATAATATTATATATATATATATATATATGTTTAAATGTGCACAGCCTAATATATATATAATCACCATTTCACCTAAATATTATATATATATATATAAAGTGTGCTTTTTTGTCTGTTGCTCACACCTAGTATATATATTTATATATATATATTTATATATATATATATTTATATTTATATAAAAACGGTGCCTTTGTTTTTTAGAAGACCTAATGCATATATATCTCTTTATATTTGCTTTCTTCTTCACTTGAGATATACACACTTTGAGAGAGCAAAAATATCTTCAAGAGAAAAATCCCCAAGAACCTTTCTTTAACTCTCAAAACCCATTTTTATATGCATCAAAATATCATCTAAGCATTTTCTAGCATAGTTAGGATGTTTACTTGCATGGGTCTTGGTCAACACACTTCCCTTGGTATGTTCTTCACTATTATCATTTATAATTAGTGTTTTATTTATCAAGGCATCTCTTTTATTATTTGCTTGTTCTTAGATTAAAATATAAATATTAAAAATAGAGATTGTTGTGTTTGACATGATTGAGTGTTGTATTGTGATAGCTAATTAGGTTTTTGTTTAATCTTGATTAGCTAAACTATTTGACATGTCATTTAGTTTATAATATCTAGGATTGCTTTAATTGCAAATTCATCATCTTAGATAAGCATATAGGGTTTCCCTTGCTCTATGTTGCATTTGAATATTCATATATTCACTTAGGGTTGTATTCTCTTCATAGAGAAAGTAAGTCTTGTGTGTAGCTTCTGGGATTAGGTTGCTTAGATCGCAAGCAAATTGGACTAGGTTCACTCATACCGGGATTAGGTAGGTGTGTGATTACTTCTGGGATTAGGTTGTAATCGTTTTACACATTTAGTGGATTCGAGGTTAGAGTGTGGCTTACTTGCTAGCCCGTGGTTTTTCCCGTGAGGGTTTTCACGTAAAAATCAAGTGTTATTTAATTTCCGCATTTTATACTTGATTTGTTGATTTATCTATTTAGGGGTAATTTCTTAATTTTGACTTATCACGAAAAATTGGGTAATAAGTTTAAAATATATTCACCCCCCCCTCTAGATAGTTTTATACACACCGTGCTATAATTAGTTTCAATTGGTATCAGAGCAGGTTCCTAGACATACATAGGTGATCCTTGCTTATTTTGGTGTGTTTTGCATTTTGTGTGATTTTTGATCATTCATACATTTGCATTCATTTCATTCATTCATAAACACTATGAGTGGAAACGATGGAAATGGTGGTGGCAACGAAGGTGCTTCTAGCACAAGGCCTCCACTTCTTACCGGATTGAACTGTTCCCAATGGAAAGGGAAGATGGTATCCTACATATGCCAAATTCACGACCGTGCATAGATGGCGGTGGAAGACGGATATGATCTACCCAAGATGACTCCCGGTGGTAGAGGAGAAGAAGTATTGAAGCCTAAGGCGCAATGGAACGTGCAAGAGTTTGAGGCTTCAAAGTGGAATAGAAAGGCGATGCATGCCATCTTATGTGCTATGGACGAAAATCAATACAAATTGATTCAAAATACTAGGATAGCTAAGGAGGCATGGGACATCCTAGAGATTGCACATGAGGGAACCGAAGTGGTGAAGGACTCTAAGCTACAAGTCCTCCAAACTCAATTCGAGATGCTTAAGATGGAGGAGAATGAGTGCTTCAACAACTTCGAGATCAAGTTGATGGACATAGTCAACCAAAGTCATCAACTTGGTGATCCATATTCGGATAGGAGAATCAAGCAAAAGATTATGAGATCTCTCCCCGATAGGTTCGAATCGAAGGTGACGGCTTTAGAAGAAAATAGTGGATATAAGGATATGAAGCCGAGTGAGGTGATAGAGAGGCTTCTAGCTTATGAGTCTAGGAAGGGTCCTACCTCCACACCTCCTAAAATGCAAAAGGGAATTGCTTTGTAAGCCTCCAAAGTTGAGAAGGAGGAGAATGATGACTCGGACGAAGAAATGACTCTATTGATGAGAAGGTTTAAGAAATTCTACAAGTCCAAGAAGAAAGGTTTCGGATCTAAGGGTCAAGACTTCAAGAAAAAGACTCCATTCAAGAAGTTTGAGCCTAGGCAAGAGAAGACCGAAAGGAAAGGGGTCCGATGCTTTGAGTGTGGTGGCATAGGCCACTTTGCCCCCGAATGTGCTAATCACGTTAACAAGAAAAAGGGGAAAGTGATGGCCGCTGCATGGAGTGGAAGTGATGACTCAAATGAGGGAGATGAGTCTTCGGATGATGAAGAGCTCATGGCTAACTTTATAGCCTTTGCCTCCTCCCATAAAAGCAAAGGTTCTAGTGAAGAAGAAAATGAGAGTCAAGAGGAAATTGACTCAAGTGATGATGGCTATTCATCACACTCCACTAATGGAAAAGTGGATAGGATGGATCTTAGAGACTACATGGTCAAGTTTGAGAATTCTAGGTTAAAGAACAAGAGAGAGATCATGAGATTGTAGGAAGAAAACCTAGAGCTCTCATCTCATATAGACCAATTAAGTGAAGAAGTTGTGAGATCCAAATCGAATGAAGATAAGCTAAGAGAGGAGTTAGTCTTATCTAAGAGGAATGAAGAAGGTTTGAAGAGGGAGCTTGATGAAGCTAAAGAATCATTAGCTAGGATGGATTCTAGCACTAAGAAGCTCGACCATATACTTGGTGCTGGAAAGAGTCCGTGTGACAAGAGGGGTCTTGGGTATGAAGATGGCAAGAAGATCTCAACCTCTAACAAGACCGTGTTTGTCAAGTCTTTGAGGAACGAAGAAACTTCATTTGTGCAAATTCCGAGGAAGAAGTTAGAAATAGGACAAAGTTCAAATGCACAAGTGAAGATGGGGCCAAGAAGGCAACCTCAAGCTCAACCCCTTAGGGTCCCTCAAGCCAACATTCCTCCACAATTGGCTCACAAAGGAAAGAGACCTATCATGTAACCTCAAGCCAGGAAGCAACCTAAACCGGTTTAACAACGAAGATGGATTGAACCCATTCATCCACAAAGACAAGGACAAGGTATGATTCCTTATTTTACTCCTATATGTCACTTTTGTGGATTTGATGGTCATATTAGACCACATTGCTTTCGATATATAAAAATGTGCAAAACTAGAAGCATGATAGAGAAGAAAAAGAAAAGAGCCATGATGCATATTCCTAGGAATGATAATATGATTATGCATGATCCTAGAACATCTAGAACCCATGTACCAAAGACCACTAAGAAAGCTAAGATTGTTTCTAGGTGGATTAGAAAGAATGAAAATGTTTGCCATGTTGCTCAAATAGCCTTGAAGGCAAATTCTTCTAATTTTTGGTATTTAGATAGTGGGTGCTCTAGGCACATGACGGGAAACAAGAGTTTCTTCGAGACTCTTGTTATGGAGGAAGGAGGATATGTCACTTTTGGTGATGGATCCAAAAAGAAAGTTGTAGAGAAAGGAACCATTTCCGTTCCTGGTTTACCCTCCTTATCTGATGCTTTATTTGTTGATGGCTTGAAAGCCAATTTAACAAGCATTTCACATCTAAGTGATGAAGGATATTCCGTCTTGTTTAGTAAAGATGATTGCTCAATCCTAAAACCCGATGGACAAACCTTATTGAAAGGTATGAGATCTAGTGACAATTGTTATTATCTTGAAGCTAGAATAGTCTCAAACAATATGTCCATGGATGAGCAAATAGAGTTGTGGCATGAAAGACTTGGCCACACAAACTTTAGGGATTTAAGAACCCTTGAAAAGTTCGAGTGTGTGCGTGGCCTCCCTAAGATTGGGAAGAAAGCCAATGGTATTTGTGGACCTTGCTAACAAGGAAAACAAACCAAAAGCATGCACAAAAAGGGCAAGTATCTCTCCACCAAGGAGCCCCTAGAGCTTTTCCACATGGATCTCATGGGTCCTATGCAAACTGAGAGTTTAGGTGGAAAGAGATACATTTTTGTTTGTGTTGATGATTCCTCTAGATTTACATGGACATATTTTCTTAGAGAAAAATCCGAAACTTTTGATAAGTTTAAAATGCTTTCTACTAAAGTACAAAATGAAATGAATTCTAATATTAAAAGCATTAAACGGATTAGAAGTGACCATGGGAGGGAATTTGAGAATGCCTATTTTGAAAGCTATTGTGATAGCTTAGGTATCTCCCATGAGTTTTCGGCTCCTAGGACACTGATCAATCTAATTCTATGCTTATATTTTGCTCGTTTTTCCTATGTATATGCTTGTTTCTTGGGTCCTTTTGGTGGGTTGATGTGTTTGTTAAGCCTTTGTAGGTCTCTTTCCATAGAAGGATTGATCCGATCTTATTTCGGAAAGATGGAGTAATAAGATGAAGAAAGAGACTGAATTTGCCATTTACCGCGGCTCACGCCGCTCAACAGGCATATGCACCATCGGCGGCACTCCAAGTGGTCAAGAAGGATGATTTACCGCGGCCCACCCAGCGAGCCATATCAGTTTGTCACCGTTTGAATTACCGCTGCCCAGGCAAGTGCACCATCAGCGGTACGGGCAGCGGTAATCCACTTTCCTCGTTTCCTCAGGACAAGGCAGAAGCCCTAATAAAAGAAGATATTTAAGGGGCCGATGGGCAGACAGAAAGGGGACGATCAGATAGAGATTCATATTCATCCATTCATTCTTTTTCCAGCATTAGAAGATTATTAGGAACAAGAAGACGACGGAGATTTCAAGTCAAGAGCATCTCACCATAATGGGTTTTCTCTTCATCTCTTCTATGTTTTTATTCTCTCCATTGATGTGTAACTAAACCCCTAACTAGGGGATTGATGTAACCAATTTTGGATAACTCTATGTAATCAATTAGTTTATCTTTTGTTAATCAATTGGGTTTTAGTCTTGTCTATTGAATTAATTGCTCTACATTACTGATTCATATTATTTTGTGGCCTCAATTGATATGAGTTTGTGATTTAGTTTATCCATGAGATTAGGGTTTAGATGTGAATGGCCTTTTCCATCTAAATCACAATCATAAGCTTAATAGATTTGAAATTTAATGTTTGCATGGCCTTGTTGCATTAATTTGGCTTAGAGTTTTGTTCCAAAGGATTTTGTTACTATCACTTGACACATGGCCTTTGTGCGAGTGGTGGGAAGGAGATTCGTTCTTAATTGTTTATCAAAACAAGCCCTAAACTTTATTGAAGTGTTTATTGAGACTAATTGAGAGCATTGAGTGTCTAAGAAAGGTGCATCGATTCCCTAGTATTTCTCTCCATATATTCATTCCTTGTGTGTGATCTTTGATTTGATTTGATTCGATTTTAGTCTTTAGTTCAAGTAGTCATAATTTAGGTTAATTTTAGAATTAAACAATTTCCAAAACAAAGCATTATGCAATTTAAGTTTTTCGCACTTAGAGTAATCCTTGCTAGATTAATTGGTTTTGACCGATAGAATCGCCGATCCCAGTGAACGAACTTTCTTAGTAAATTGAACACAGATTTTACTGCATCAATATTGGCGCCGCTGCCGGGGATTGGTATAGAATCTATTGGTTGAATCTAGTTAGTTAAGTTAGGTAGTGTGTGTCATTAGATTTTGTTTTAGTTTTAGTTTTTCTTTTGTTTCTTTTTACCTCGTGGTAGTTGTGTTTTTGGTGTTTCAGGTTTTACAGGTGTATGAACGGACGTCGTTCGCTTGGAGGTATTCTGATCCCTACTAACGACGAGATTGACCGAGTAGGCCGGACTGACAGACAGGTCGAAGAGTTAGATCCTTTGGTTGAGGACATGGGTGATCATGGTGAGCAACGTGACCGGGTTATTCGAGCTGAAAGAGAGGTTCATGATGAACAAGGTGTTCAAAATAGACAGGAAGTTCGAGACAATCCACCGGGTTCTCCAAGATGTGCACTAGAAGATAATATCAGAATAATGAGAGAGTCTGGACAGCCTATGCTGGGAAACCAACCTCAGCCAATTGTGTTAGATGCCGTAGCCAGGAGTTATAAGTTGAGGAGTAGCCATTTAAATATGCTACCATCTTTTCACGGTTTGGCAACAGAAGACTGCCTCCAGTTTATGAAGGACTATCAAGCTACCGTAGAGCATTTCCCGATAGGCCGATTGACAGAAGAGCAGTTAAGGATGAGGTGTTTTCGGTATTGCTTGAAGGACAAGGGCATCAAGTGGTACAATTCAGTAAGGGCAGGATCTTAGAGATCATGGGTTGATGTGTGCACTGCATTCTTCAACAGATTTTTCCCTGCTTCAAAAGCAAAAGAAGTCCGGATCAAGATAGCTAGTTTCGGGGAAAAAGATGGTGAGTCGTTCCATGAAGCATGGTTGCGATATAAGGAGCTGTTAGATCAAATTCCCCCTCACATGGTGATCGGTCATATATTGTATATGTTTTTTATCCCCATTCCTCCAATCATTTGCTTGTTTCTCAAGTCTTTTAGGGATTTAATGTGTGTTTATGAGCTTTTTCAGGATTTTGGATCCAGATGAATATATTGAAGAATATCAGGCAAATAGTGCTATTTTGAAGACTTCAGGGGCTTTCGTGCAATTATCCAATAGTGCAGCTAAAAGAACTCCCAATTGTTCAGCAGCGATGCAGCAGCGCTCAGAGATCAGTAGGAACCGCTGCTGCTGCCGCTGCCGCTGCCACTGCCGCAGCGGTTCTCCGTTTCTCGTCAAGGCCGCTGCCGCGCCGCTGCCACACTGGCAGCGGTCACGGCAGCAGTTTTGCGATAGAAAGCCATTCGAGGGATTCTTTTCGTAGTCAGTTTAAGGAGGGCCTATAAATAGGTTATGATATCTTTTAGGGCACTCTCTCGCGTTCGCTCTCACTTCTCTCTGGCTGGTTCTGCAACTCTTCCATTTAGACATTAGATACTCTTTGCTCATCACACAATCCATCATTCATCTTTACTCATAGAAGATTCGAAGACGAAGGCGTTCATCGAGGATTTGAAGAATTTGTTGAAGCTTTTCAATGGGTTTTATCTTTCCTCCCTCTTGTTTCTTTGTTTCTAATATGTGTAACTAACTCCATACTAGGGAGTCAATGTGAACCTCTATGAATACTCTTTGTTAGAATTGACTATATTTTCTTAATTCAAGTTTTGATTCATTCAATTCATTCTAAGTCTTAATTCTTTGTTTGTGTTGATGCATGATCATACGTTGGCATGAACTTAGGGTTTTGATAATTTAACAATTAAGTTTAGAGTGTTGATCTACACGCAACCTTAATTAATATTCAATTGAATGGGTAAAACTGATCTTAGCATTGATCTATGCAAGTAGGTTTTGGTTCTTAGTTCTTGCACTTAATGGGTTCTCGGTTGTAGTTTGCGCCATTGATCTATGGGTAAATTATAATTGAGGATACTTGGTTCATCCCAGGATCATACGGTAATAATCATAAATAAGATAAGAACGAATCCTTAACTTGAGTTACATCTTTTATCAAAGTCAATTCGAAGCATTGAGTAAACATAGTTGGGGAGCATTGATGACCTAGTCCTCTCACCTCTTGATCACATTCACATATTCTTGTTAATTGCTTTCTTAGTTTAATTTAGTTTTAATCAAATCAATCATCAAACAAACTCTCTTGGTTTCTTTTAATTGCTCAGCTTTATTTAGAATTAGTTATAACTAGTAAATCACTTTTCCTCGTGGGAATGATCCCTACTTGTCGCTGTACTTATCTCACGATTTGTGCACTTGCGAGTTAGGTTTTTATAACACGATTTTACACATCAAGTTTTTGGCGCCGCTGCCGGGGATTAGTTGAATTTATTGGTTATTTCTAGTTTTAGTTTTAGTTAATAGGTTTACTTAAGTTATAGGTAGTCGAGTCATTAATTTTAATTTTAATTTTAATTTTTTTTTATTTTCTTTCTTCTAGCAGTTTATTTGTGTGCTGTTTTTTCCTAATTTAAGGTGTTGATAGTAGATGCAAGGTAGAAGATCTCAGCAGGGAGAATTATTACCTTTGAACGACAATATTCATCGCATCAGAAATCATACAATGAACGACGGGGATCAATTGCAGCCAGAAGGGCTCAACCAGGAACCTGATCAGATGCCTAATCTTGTCCCGAATCCAGTTTATGAACCAGAGCCTATCAGAACTATGAAGGATTACAGTAGGCCGGTGGTGAGCAACCATCCTTTATGCATTGTGCTAGAACCTGCAGCTAGGAACTATGAACTGCGGAGTAGCCATTACAACCAGTTGCTGGTGTTCCAAGGTTTACCAGATGAAGATGTACTTCTGTTCTTTAGAGAGTATTATGCAGCAATACAATCCTTGCCCAACCATAGGATATCAGAAGACCAGCTGCGCATGAGATGCATTCCACATGCATTGAAGGATGAGGGGAAGACATGGTTGCTGACACTGCCTCCAGCATCTTTGAGAACATGGGATGAAATAAGAGAGAAAATCACTAACCAGTATTATGCACCTCAGAAGACCAGTGAAATCCGAGCAAAAATTTCAAGTTTCTACCAATAAGACAATGAGTCTTTTTATGAGGCATGGGAGCATTTCAAGAAGTACACCAGAGATTGTCCTCAGCACGGTTTTCTTACAAATCAGCTTTGTCACTGGTTTTATGATGGTCTAACGGAAGTATCAGGTCTTCTAGTGAACAACGCATGTGGAGGATCCATGTATCACAAACAACCAGAGGAGGTATATTCTATCTTTCAGAAATTAGCTCAGAATTCCCGTCACAAGAACTCCAAGAGAAAGAAGGGAATTTATACAGTGGATGCAAATATAGAAAACTCCATTCAAATGACACAACTAATAAAAAAGATGGATGCTTTAGCTACTGATATGGGGCAGATGAAGAGTTGGCAACAAAAAGTGTTTATGGGAGAACACCACGCAGGATGTTCAGGATCTAGAGAAGAAGAAGAAGAAGTTCAAGCCATGAACAACTTTAATCCTAGGCCACGGAATGACCCATATTCCAACACTTACAATCCAGGTTGGAGAAATCACCCTAATTTTTCATGGTCCAACAACAATCAGAATTCTGGGAACCAGTGGGGCAACAATACTCAAGGTACTGGGAACCAATGGGGCAACAACAATGGAAATCAAAGGCAATTTAACGCCAGGGCCCCACAAAATGCCGAATCCCAACCTAAGAGGCCATCAATAGAAGACATGCTTGTACAGATGCAGCAACAGATGCAGCAAATGAATCAGAAGAATGAGGTACAATTTCAGAACATACAGGCTTCGCTAAGGAAGACAGAGACTCAAGTTGGGCAATTAGCTGAAGCTCAACAAAAGATGGAACAAGGGAAATTTCCAAGTTTCACTAAGCAAGCAAAGGCTATGACAGTCCTTTGTAATGGTAAGGTTCTAACTGATACTAAACCCGCTGAACTTTCTGATACATTTGCTACTGTTTCAGGGTCTTCAAAGGATAACAACATACCCCAGGAGGAAGAAATAGTGGTGGAAAAATCCAAGGTTTCACCGCTCCTCCACAAGTTAGCCAATCCGTACATTCCTCCAATTCCATTCCCAGGGAGGTTGCAAAAGAGCAAGTTGGAGAAATCATACAAAGACATATATAACATTCTTTCGAAAGTCAATGTCAACTTGCCCTTATTGGAGATGATTCAGAAGATGCCTGCATATGCTAAGTTTTTCAAGAGTCTTCATACTTACAAGACAAGATTTGGGGAGAATCATCAAGAATTCATGACCGGAAGTGCTAATGCAGTTCTTCAAAAGTCGTTGCCGCCTAAATTACAAGATCCAGGTAGTTTTTGCATCAACATTACTATAGGAGGTACCACTTTGGAGAGAGCCATGTTAGATTTAGGAGCAAGCATTAATTTAATGCCCTACTATATCTATGAGCAACTGGGATTGAATGACCTGAAGAAGATATCTATGTCACTTGTGTTGGCTGATGGTTCTGTTAGATACCCGAGGGGTTATGTTGAAGATGTATTAGTGCAGGTAGATAATCTCATCATTCCTGCTGATTTTGTTGTCTTAGACATGGATGAAGGAGCTAAAGATAGGAACTGCAAACCTATCCTTTTAGGGAGACCTTTTATGACAACTGCAAAGACTTTTATAGATGTCTAGAATGGAAAGCTAACGATGACTGTGTTAGATGAAACAGTAGAGTTTAAAGTCTTTGAATCTCTCAAGTTCCCTGAAGCAGCAGATGATAGTTACTCAGTTGAATGTAACTCAATTGAAGTGGTGAATTCGGCAGTACAAGATGAGTTGACTGGAGAAATTTCTGAAGAACTTCTAGATTGGATTTGTGATGCAATTGAAGATGATGAAGAAATTCAACAGGGTGAGGTTTCAGAAGAAGATTCTGACATTGAGGAAGTAAGTGCTGAAGTAGAAGATGAGATCAACAGGTCATTAATCCCATCTGTAAGTTCTCCCCCTGTATTAGAACTCAAACAACTTCCTTCTAACCTCAAATATGCCTTCTTAGGGGAGAATGACACTCTGCCAGTGATCATAGCCTCTGACTTAGAGGCAGAAAAAGAAGAGAGATTATTGAAGGTGCTACAAGAGTATAAGGCCGCCATTGGATGGACCATAGCGGACATTAAGGGAATAAGTCCTACCACCTGTATGCATCACATTCTTTTAGAAGAAGGAATGAAGCTGTCTAGAGAGGCTCAACGAAGACTTAACCCGAATTTAAAAGAGGTCGTGAAGGAAGAGGTCCTCAAGCTACTTAAGGTGGGTATTATATATCCTATATCTGACAGTAAATGGGTGAGTCCGGTCCATGTTGTGCCAAAAAAGTATGGGATAACGGTGATAGCTAATGAGAACAATGAGTTGATTCCTACAAGGAAGACAACGGGATGGAGAGTGTGCATAGATTACCGCAAGCTTAACACGGCAACTAAAAAGGATCACTTTCCTTTGCTGTTCATTGATCAGATGCTCGAGCGTTTGGCAGGACATGCTTATTATTGCTTCTTGGATGGATTTTCAGGATACAATTAGATTGCCATAGCTCCAGAGGACCAAGAGAAGACGACGTTCACATGCCCCTTCGGGACCTTTGCTTACCGAAGAATGCCTTTTGGGCTGTGCAACGCCCCTGCCACCTTCCAGAGATGCATGATGTCTATTTTCTCTGACATGCTAGAGAAGTATATTGAGGTATTTATGGATGATTTTTCTGTTTTTGGTAATTCTTTTGACCACTACCTTGATAACTTAACTAATGTGTTGAAAAGATGCACTGAAACCAATTTAACTCTTAGTTGGGAAAAAAGTCATTTTATGGTGAAATCTGGAATAGTGCTAGGACATGTGATATCTGATAAAGGCATAAAAGTAGATAGAGCTAAAATTGAAGTAATTGCTAAACTTCCACCTCCCACTTCGGTGAAGGGTGTGAGGAGTTTTCTTGGTCATGCAGGTTTTTATAGGCGTTTTATAAAAGATTTTTCAAAGATTACTCACCCCCTATGTAACCTCTTAGCCAAGGATTCTACATTTTTTTTCAATAATGAATGTTTGCATGCTTTTGAATCTCTCAAAGATAAATTGACATCTACTCCTGTTATTATGCCTCCTGATTGGTCTCTACCATTTGAATTAATGTGTGATGCATCAGACTATGCTGTAGGTGCTGTTTTAGGACAGTGAATTGATAAAGTTCCACATGTTATTTACTACACTAGTCGTACTTTGAATGATGCACAATTAAATTACTCCACAACTGAAAAAAAATTGCTTGCTGTTGTGTGTGCCTTAGAAAAATTTCGTCAATATTTAATAGGATCTAAGGTCATTGTTTATTCTGATCATGCTGCTTTGAAATATTTACTAACAAAGAAGGAAGCGAAACTGAGATTACTCCGGTGGATCCTTTTGTTGCAAGAGTTTGATTTGGAAATCAGGGATAAGAAATGCAGCGAGAATGTGGTAGCTGATCACCTTTCTCGATTAGTGGAAAATGAGAATGTGGAGGAAAGCACTAAACTGGTGCCAATCAATGAGAATTTCCCAGATGAACAGTTGATGGCCGTAGGAGTAAATGATCCTTGGTATGCGGACATAGTGAACTACCTTGCCAATGGCGTCATACCAGCTGACCTGACTTCGCAAGCAAAGCGAAGATTCATCTCCATCACTAGGCAATACTTTTGGGACGAGCCATACCTGTTCAAATATGGCCCTGATCAGATCATTCGAAGATGTGTCCCTGAAGAGGAGCAGCAAGATGTGCTAAAATTTTGCCACACCCTTAGCTGTGGAGGGCACTTTAGTGCCAAGAAAACTGCTCTGAAAGTTCTCCAATCAGGTTTCTTCTGGACCTCTCTATTTAAAGATGCTTACACATTTTGTATTTCCTGTGACAGGTGCCAGAGAACGGGGAACATTGGTAAAAGAGATGAGATGCCTCTTTCAAGCTAGTTGGTAGTAGAGATATTTGACGTATGGGGGATTGATTTCATGGGACCTTTCCCATCCTCACATGGGTTCTTATACATCTTGGTTGCTGTCGATTATGTCTCAAAATGGATTGAAGCAGTCGCAACCAAGACGAATGATAGCCAGGTGGTGATAAAGTTTGTGAAGGAGAACATATTCACCAGATTCGGTACGCCTAGAACAATCATAAGTGATTGAGGGAGCCATTTTTGTAACAAGGTCTTTGCCTCATTAATGAAGAAATATAGTGTCAAACACAAAGTGGCAACTCCGTACCATCCGCAGACCTTAGGACAAGTTGAGGTAAGCAACAGGCAGATTAAGCAAGTACTAGAGAAGATAGTGCAGCCAAATCGGAAGGATTGGTCACTTAAGTTCAATGATGCATTATGGGCATACAGAACAACCTACAAAACTCCCATAGGTATGAGCCCGTATAGGATAGTCTATGGCAAGGCGTGCCATCTCCCGGTAGAGTTGGAACACAACACCTATTGGGCCCTAAAAAAGCTGAACTTCAAATTTAGACAAGGCAGGGGAGGAAAGAAGCTTGCAAATGAGTGAACTTGAGGAACTCCGGAACAATGCATATGAAAATGCAAAAATCTACAAAGAAAGGACTAAGAAATTACATGATAGTAAGATCTTTTGTAAAGAGTTTCATCTAAGAATGCTAGTTTTGCTGTACCAATCACGTTTGAAGCTGTTTCCAGGAAAGCTAAAATCGAAGTGGGCTAGACCATTTAGAGTAACTCAGGTGTTCCCGCATGGAGCTGTTGAAATTCAAAATCTTCAGAATGGCGGTGTTTTCAAAGTTAATGGTCAAAGGCTGAAGCCATACTTTAGCATATCTGAGGTTGTGTGTGTTGGGTCTTCCGTGCTTCATGAGCCGTAAGACCCCTGTGCGTCTTGCCCAGACGTTAAATAAAGCGCTCGGTGGGAGGCAACCCACCCAGGTATGTTCTTTTCAGTTTTTTTTTTATCGTGTCCCTAATTAGTGTTCCCCTTGCTTTCAAATAGGTTTGGGGGTGTTGTTTTACATTTAATTTTAAAAAATTAAAAAAAAAAAAATTTGTTGTTTTGTTTGTCAGGTCTGCCACTGTGATGTAAGTGCAGCGCACTAAGAGCGGTGAGGCAGCGGTACCTTCTGTTCTTGTACCGCTGCTGGACCGCTGCCCAACAATTGGGAGCGGTTCTCTCTGGGTGAAACGCTGCCCAACCGCTGTGGAGTAATAGGCAGCGGTATGACAGCGGTACCTTCTGTTCTTGTATCGCTGCCTAGATGCTGCCAAACAATTGGGAGCGTGCAATTTTTATCAAACCGCTGCGCATATGGCAGCGGTACCGGCAGCGGTCCTAAAAGTTAAACGGTGCATTCAACTCTGCCGCTTGGACGGCCAATAGGAGTTGACCGCTGCCTGACCGCTGCGCCTATGGCAGCGGTAGTGGCAGCGGTCGTGCCCTAATTATAAAACGCACTGTTTGCAAGTCACTCTCAATCGTTTTCTCAAATTTTTCTTTCTTTTTCTTCTTTCTTCTCCTCTTCACAATTTCGGTCAACACATCTTCCAAGTATGTGCTTCAATTTTGTTTTACTTTGATTTCATGATCAATATTGCCTTTAATTGCATGCTCCCACTCCTTTCTCCCCATATTGTGTTTCCAATTGATATACTTAGGGTTCTATGCCGAAAATTTGGGGATTGTTGGATGTTGGATGATTTTGGTCCATTGCATGTGTTATTTGATGAATGCTCAGGGATTAGGCAATAAGTGGAAGTGTGTTTTGATGACTTTCAATGGAATAGTGTAACAATTGTGCATGAAATTGTGTTTTATATTGTCCAAATACTTGTTATTCTATATTTTTACTGAGTTGTGCTGTGTTGAATGTGTAATGTTAATATTTGTGCAATGTAGGCACTTGGGTTTACTGATTTTACTGCCGGAATGCTGCTGAAATTTTCATTGATCAGTGACTGTCCATTTTTGTTTGATTATTTGCTTTATTGCTGTTATCTGTGCAGTTATGGCACGGACAGTAGTCAGAAGAGGTCATGTTCCTGCGGATCCAAACCGTAGGCGAGATAAAAGGCCAGTTGAGCAGTAATTCAAGGGACATCCTGACTACAAGGACAGGTTGAGGAAAGACAGGAACTTCATTCTGGAACGGGGGATAGCTGTGGAGGAGTTAGAAGAAACACCCATACCGGCTACTGTTGCCACCAGAGGATGGGAAGGTTATATGCGCAGGCCCTGCAATGCAAATATTAGCATTGTCAAGGAGTTCTATGCAAATATGGTGGATGCGCAGTTTGGGTCACAGAGTGTAGTTGTGGTTAGAGGAGTGCCTGTGGTGCTTTCTGTGGAGGCTATTAGAGATTATTATGGCTTACCACCACATGAGGATGTTCAGGAGGCGTTCCCAGGCAAGTATGAGATAGGCTGTGCGCTTCGCAGCAGAGGTAGAGCAGGCTGGAATGGCCAGGAGCTGAAGAGGGGTGATTTGCACTTGGATATTGCTTTCTGGAACTTGTTCATCTCGGCTTCTCTTAAGCCATCTAGTCACACTGGGGAGATTTTCAAGGAGGTATCTCAGGTGTTGTATGCTATCAGGACAGGTAGATACTTTGATGTGGCCACCTTCATCAAGAAGGAGATCCGGGGTGTTGGACGTTTGACAGGGGCGACTATGGTATTCCCGTGTTTGATCACAGGCATGTGCGCTGCCACTGGGATAGGATTGTATACCTGTTAGGATTATGCTCAATAGCAAGAGTGTAATGTTGTAATTAACAATCTTTTTCATATTAATAAAGTGATTTCTAGTTTAACAAATCGTATAGCATTTATAGTTTAATATTATAATTGTCAAAGTAAATAATCATAAGGTCTAAAGACTATGGGAAAAGAAGAATTGTTCGTACATCTGGATATGTATGTGGTAGACACAATTCTTTAGTTAGTCTTGAATAATGTTCACAACTTAAGTTAAAGGTTGGGCACCTTTATCTTGTTAAAGTTGTAGAATTCTTTTGCTAGCATTTGAGTGGGATCAAATGAGATATGATGAGTCTAAAATCATCGGAGTGTCTTCGAGCAAAAGGATCTAGTGCACTGGGTGCATTGAACTGGATCACAATGAAATACTTTATCTATAACCGTCAGTAGATAAAAGTCTTTTCATTATCAGGACAATCGGAGAGTCTATCTTAATCCTGAGATAAATGATGGACTTATGGTTGCAAGTGATATCATTTGAGTTATCAATGAGTACGATTATATCGCATAGTCTATCCTCGATAGTTTGGTGATATTCATTTGTTAATCGATAGAGGACTTCATTTATAGATATGGACATCGTGGCTCCATTTAATTAAATGAGAGTATAATATCATCATATGGATGTTTTGAGGTAATTGGATATTAAATCTCAACGTTGAGTTTTCGATAGTGTCTATTGAAAACATGGTTTCTGGACAAGTCAAAATATCCAAGTTCAAAATGTGGTCATATGACTAAATATGGTAACTTGGAGAGTTATAGGCGGTCTATAAACTCTTGGTGATTACTGATATTAATCACGAGGATACACTATCTCCAATATGATTGTCTAGGGTATGAATGAGGAGCATCTTCCTTTTCTATCTTTATTTACGAGTTCATTTTTAGCTCTTTAGTGGAATGAGTTAAAATTAATGGATCGGACCTAAGTGAATCATTTGTTGATTGTGATTAGGTTATGTCTATTGAAGCTTAAATTTAGATGGCCCGCCAAGATCCCCAATCCACACGGACTTGCATGGATCACTCGATATATTCTACCGGACCAATTTAAGGGTCCATCTAGAATTGCATTTAATATATTAAGAATATAATTTGCACATTATTTTAGTAATGGGCTGCTCAATTATATTAATATATTAATGAAAGGCATGTGGGCTTGTTTCTTTTAGTAAGAATGGGTCTGGTTCACATGTGGGCTTTTTATTTAAAGTCCAATGGATTAAATGAAATAAGAAAATAATATTTGGCCCATTTACTCTAAGTGGGGCGGCAAGGGTTAATTTTTAACCTAAAATATTATTTTGTTTCATTGTTTTAATTAAATAAGAATTAATTAATTAATTTATTAATTAATTGTTTAATTAAGAAACAAATCTTTTCTAATCAGGAAATATATTTCCTAAAAGTAAAAGTAAAAGACTTGTTTGATAAGGAAATAAATAATTAGTTTTATTTATTTAATCAAATAAGAAGTCTTTTTATTTAGTCAAAATAAAAGAATAAAAGATTTATGAATTGAATTAGGGTTTGAAGTCTTTAACTAGATGGGAATTAGGGTGCAACACAAACTCTTTTAAGCTTGTATGTTGAGGCAACCCTAGTCCATTTAGGGTTAGAGAATTCGGCCACCCTAAAAGAAAAGAAGAGAAGAAAGTTTGGCAACCTATATATACATAGTTATAGAATTCGGCCACCTAAGAGTTTTTAGTGCTTGAGATTCTATTTTTTTCTTCTTCTTCTCAATTCATAGAAAGATTTTATTCTACTAAAACAAAAAGGAGTGTTAGATTATTCTTTGATGGTATACTATTTGCTTATTCATCAATAAGCTTGTGTGTACGACATCGATCTAGGTTCACGCGAGTTTCGATCATTAGATTGAGAACTCAAAAGTGACCGGAACAATCTTAGTCATTCTTTTGATTGTTTTTGTGACTAACAAAGAAAAGAAAAGTTTGTTTGTCCATTCACAGGTTTGCAATTCAAAGAAAAGGGAGACCACGCTCCTAGGTGATCCACGTTCGTGCTAGGATTGAAGATCTTGCGGATTACCATCGACGTAAGTCAATCGGATCACGCGACAAAAGGTATTCTACTTTTTGTTATTGTATATGTATGTTTAATTAATTAAAGGGTTTAAGGTTCATAAAAGGAAAAATTTTTAAAAGTCACTAAATCTATTTTTAGTCTCGCTTCCGCTGCATGCACTACGGTATTTTTCCCTACAATACCGACGCCAGTGATGTGACGACAGAGCCGAAACGGCCACTATCACTTTCCACTTGGAACACTCAGGCTAGCGTGCATGGGCTCCCCCTGATTGGTGAGTTGCTTGGGCAGAAAAGGCGTCGGGGTGGTCAGACCGACGAAGGGGATGAGCAGTTGGATGCTGCGGACCAGCAGACTGTGGAGCAGCACACTTAGGGAGAGTCCGGAGCTGGGTCATCATAGCAGAGGCCGGAGTGGGTGGAGTACATGCTATCCTCGATGAGGACCCATGTCGATTTTGGGATAGTAGGATTGAGGAACGATATATACTCCCGCTTGGATACTTTGGAGATATCGATTGATGAGATCCGTGCCGCCACAGTCCAGCCAGGCCAGCCTCAGAGAGGAGATGACAGAACTGGGCCTGGCCTAAGCCAGCAGTGAGAGGATGGCAGCAGGGGCACTGTAGATGGTCCTGAGTCTACAACAGGATATGTTTTCTTTTATTTTATTTTCTTTATTTCCTTTTTCCTTTAGAATTTTGGTTTTCAGTTTACTTTTGTGGATTGAGTATTATGACTTTTGTTTCTTTTGTTTTATTTTCTGACATGATTGCTTTTCCGTATCTTTATCCACTTTGTCTTGTGCTTTGATGTTATACATTGAGGACAATGTAGGATTTAGGTTTGGGGGTGTGTTATGTGTTTTATGTTTTTGAGTCAAATTTTTGTTTTTGTTTTGAGTCTGTCGTTCCTGCGTCTTTCGAGACGAGTCACTTCGGTGTGTGCCTTAGAGATGATGTGCATTAATCAATAGGTTTACACTAACATCTTGCCATTTACGGTAATACATTGCATTTTTTAAAATCTATGGCATGCTCTTGATGTGATGGTTGATAGAATGCTGAGTTGAATTGTCATGATTAATAGTGGAGACTACCCTTGTGAATTCATTAAGCCAAAAAGCGTACATTAAATGACATTCTACTCGGGTCCTGTTGTTTCTACTCTTTAAACACTTAGTAGGTTCTTAGCATTAGAGTCGATCTCTATAGGTTGTACATTGAGCATTATAGAACGATCCTCTTAAAAAGATTTCACATGTTGCATGTTGTTCTTGAGTAAGTCGAACCAGTGGAAGTGATATAGACTATGTGTGTTTTAGCTACTTAAAAAGGCCTTAAATATTTCCTACCTTATGTGTGTGCTCCATAGCCCTGTTTGAAGCCAAACACTGATAGCCTTTTTCTTTCTTCACTACATTAACTGCAACCCAAACAAGCCAATGATTAGCCATACCTTATAGCTTGGGATCATATTCTGAGAAAGGTGAAGTGAAGGTATGAATTTTTTGCACGTAACTGTGTGCATGAATTATTTCAAGGAAGCAAAGAGCTGCATTCAATCCAAAGAGTTGTGAAGCTGAAGGTAATCCAACATTCATTCATTCATTCAAAAAAAAAAAAAAAAAAAAAAAAGAAGGATTGATGAAAAAGGGGTGCAATAAGTCAAATGAAGACTGCACACTCGAATCTACTCAAAAGGAGTTGGCAAAGGGAGAAAGGAAAATTCTGGGGAATTAGTTAATAAGTGGTCAAGTTCCACTTGAAAAGGAGACCAAGAGATTTGGGCGAAGCCGCAAAGGTAATAGAAGGCTCTCATGGTATGATCCTAGGTTATTTGAATTCCAATTTTCTGTTCTTTCTTAACCCTCACCCAATAGCCCTATTACAACCTGAATGAAGTTTATTTGATCTGCTGGTTATCCTTGCTATGATAGTAGATGTGTGATGTGTGTTTATCTTGTTCATAATGTTTGATTCTTTTCATAAGATCTTTTGCATAGAAATCAAGCGTTCTTTCAATGATATATTCTTATGCGAATAATTTGATTTTCTTATGCATAAATTCCATCGCATATGCTTGATGAGTGGATTTCACCTAGGTTCTGAGAGAACTAGTGAGAGAAATCCTGTGAGGATTAGAGTTGAGGCGAATTATATCTATGGCCTTTTAATGATGTGTCCTGGATGCTAGAGTGTTTAGAGCATGAGCTTTTCAATTAAAAATTGGGCAATGTTTTCAGACTTGTGACGTAATATTAGTCTTTACTTATTGACTTCTGCATGCATTGTCTCAACATGGGCACATATTGCGGTATTTTGATGACCGGTTTTCGCAGGATATGTTTGTGGGTGTCATAGCTGTAAGCCCTCAGGAGACGAAACTCCTCCTACTAGGGACACCTAGAGGTTTAAAGGCTTGTAGCATATGCTCAATGCTATCGTGTTCCCTATGAAAGTGGCATAGTTTAATTTGTGTTTTGAGGTTTTGTTTTTGCTTTAGTTTTGCTCGAGGGCTAGCAAAAGATAGGTTTGGGGTTATTTGATCGGTCATTTATTGTATATGTTGTTGATCCCCATTCATCCAATCAATTGCTTGTTTCTTGAGTCTTTTAGGGATTTAATGTGTGTTTATGAGCTTTTTCAGGATTTTGGATCCAGATGAATATATTGAAGAATATCAGGCAAATAGTGCTATTTTGAAGACTTCAGGGGCTTTCGTGCAATTATCCAATAGTGCAGCTAAAAGAGCTCTCAATTGTTCAGCAGCGATGCAGCAGCGCTCAGAGATCAGTAGGAACTGCTGCCGAACCGCTGCCGCTGCCGCAGCAGTTCTCCATTTCTCGTCAAGGCCGCTGCCGCGCCGCTGCCACACTGGCAGCGGTCACGGCAGCGGTTTTGCGATAGAAAGCCATTCGAGGGATTCTTTTCGTAGTCAGTTTAAGGGGGGCCTATAAATAGGTTATGATATCTTTTAGGGCACTCTCTCGCGTTCGCTCTCACTTCTCTCTGGCTGGTTCTGCAACTCTTCCATTTAGACATTAGATACTCTTTGCTCATCACACAATCCATCATTCATCTTTACTCATAGAAGATTCGAAGACGAAGGCGTTCATCGAGGATTTGAAGAATTTGTTGAAGCTTTTCAATGGGTTTTATCTTTCCTCCCTCTTGTTTCTTTGTTTCTAATATGTGTAACTAACTCCATACTAGGGAGTCAATGTGAACCTCTATGAATACTCTTTGTTAGAATTGACTATATTTTCTTAATTCAAGTTTTGATTCATTCAATTCATTCTAAGTCTTAATTCTTTGTTTGTGTTGATGCATGATCATACGTTGGCATGAATTTAGGGTTTTGAAAATTTAACAATTAAGTTTGGAGTGTTGATCTACACGTAACCTTAATTAATATTCAATTGAATGGATAAAACTGATCTTAGCATTGATCTATGCAAGTAGGTTTTGGTTCTTAGTTCTTGCACTTAATTGGTTCTTGGTTGTAGTTTGCGCCATTGATCTATGGGTAAATTATAATTGAGGATACTTGGTTCATCCCAGGATCATACGGTAATAATCATAAATAAGATAAGAACGAATCCTTAACTTGAGTTACATCTTTTATCAAAGTCAATTCGAAGCATTGAGTAAACATAGTTGGGGAGCATTGATGACCTAGTCCTCTCACCTCTTGATCACATTCACATATTCTTGTTAATTGCTTTCTTAGTTTAATTTAGTTTTAATCAAATCAATCATCAAACAAACTCAATTGGTTACTTTTAATTGCTTAGCTTTAATTAGAATTAGTTATAACTAGTAAATCACTTTTCCTCGTGGGAACGATCCCTACTTGTCGCTGTACTTATCTCACGATTCGTGCACTTGCGAGTTAGGTTTTTATAACACGATTTTACACATCACATGGTGACAGAGGAGTACAAAGTCCCCACTTTTTATGATGGATTGACACATTTCACACAAGCCATTGTTGACAACGCTTGTAGGGTTATCATTACCAGGAAATCTGCTTTAGAGATTGCTGAGATCTATGAAACTTTGGCTCTAAACTCTCAGCATATAAGTTCAATGTCAGAAAGGGAGGTAAGTATGAGGTCAACCAGACAACTGGGGTGGAAATTCAGATGGCGAATCTAGCTAAGCAAGTACAAGCTATGATGGTCCAGAACTCGAATAGGACTCAACAGCAGTTAGGGGTGAACTCAGTGCAAGATGGAGATGGGATACCATTTGAGACAGAGGAGGTTCAAGCTTTCAATTACCAAAGAGGGAGAAACGATCCTTACTCGAACACCTACAATCCTGGATGGCGTAACCACTCAAATTTATCTTATTCTGACCCTAACATTGCTCTTAATAGTCATCAGCTCATTCAACAGAACACTCAGGGAACAAATCAAGGAGGATACAACAGAGGCAATTACCAAGGTCAAGGTTCCAATAGTCAACCTCAACAATGGAACAATGCTGCAAATAGAGACAGTACCACCTATCAGCCGAAGAAGAGATCCTTGGAAGAAATTGTGACATCCCTTGCTGAGAATACAGAGCGCTTCTCACGTGATACAAATCAGAGATTTAACAACGTTGAGTCATCCATTAAAAATTTAGAAACACAGATGGGGCAAATAGTCGACGCAGTTCGCAAGAATGAACCAGGAAGGTTTCCCAGTCAATCAGAACAAGCCAAGGCATTGACTGTGTTGAGAAGTGGGCGAGTGTTAGACACTGAAGTTGTTAGAGGACGAAAGAAAGAGGACACCAGGGGATCAGAAGAGGTGAGTGAGAAGGAGGATAGAGAAGAAGAAGAGGTAGTGGTAGATCCACCACCAAAGAAGACCTCGGTTTTACACAAATCGTCAGACCCTTATATTCCACCCCCTCCATATGTTCCACCAATTCCTTTTCCTGGGAGACTTAAAAGGGACAAGCTAAGTAAGGCATTCAAAGAGATTTTTGATGTTCTGTCCAAGGTACATGTGAACTTACCTTTTCTCGAGATGATAGAAAAGATGCCCGCATATGCAAAATTTTTCAAGAGCCTTCACACCAACAGGCAGAAGTTTGGACCGAATCATCAGGAATACATAGCAGGCAGTGCTAGTGTAGTTTTGCAAAAGGAACTTCCTACCAAACTGAAAGATCCGGGCAGTTTCTGCATCAATATCACAGTAGGAGGTATCCAACTTGAAAGAGCAATGCTAGATTTAGGTGCCAGTATTAATTTGATGCCTTATTCCATTTACAAGCAGTTAGGGTTGAATGAGTTGAAGCCAACCACAATGTCACTTCTGTTAGCAGATGGTTCAGTAAGATATCCGAGAGGGCATGTTGAAGATGTATTGGTCCAAGTTGGAAAATTTATTATTCGAACAGATTTCGTGGTATTAGACATGGAGGATGTAAGTAAAGAGACTAACATGAGACATGTTCTTCTGGGTAGACCGTTCATGGCCACAGCAAAGACATTTATTGATGTGTAGAATGGAAAACTTTTAATGACAGTGTTAGATGAGACAGTGGAGTTCAAACTGTTTGAAGCATCATCATACCCTGCCGGAGCTGATGATTGTTCATTCATCGAGGTTTTAGACCCTGGGATTGATGGAATATTCAAGGATGAGGATTTGGCGGATTGGGATTGGGATGATCAAGACGACAAGACTGATGATAGTTCTGAACTAGCTGAAGAAGAAGTTGAAGACTTCCAAGTTTCAACTGTCAGTTTTGCCAATGATCCACCACCAAAGTTGGAACTCAAGGAGTTACCAACAACTCTGAAGTATGTGTATCTAGGTGAGAATGAGACATACCCGGTAATTGTTGCTTCAGAATTGCAGAGTAGTGAGTAAGAAAGGCTCATCGGGGTTCTACAGAAACACAAGTCAGCTTTAGGATGGTCAATTGAGGATATCAAGGGAATCAGTCCAACAATTTGTATGCACAAGATATTTCTCGAAGAAGAGTCTAGACCGTCAAGAGAGGCCTAGAGGAGATTAAATCCGATAATGAAAGAGGTAGTGAAGAAAGAGGTCCTGAAACTTCTACAAGTGGGGATAATTTATCCCATATCGGACAGTAAGTGGGTCAGCCCGATTCACGTAGTTCCTAAGAAATCAGGTATTACAGCGGTTCGCAATGAGCAGAATGAGTTGGTTCCACAGAGGCTTCAGACAGGATGGAGGGTGTGTATCGACTATAGGAAGCTGAACACTGCTACCAGAAAAGACCATTTTCCTCTTCCGTTCATAGATCAGATGCTTGAGCGATTGGCAGGGCACAATCATTATTGTTTCCTCGACGAGTATTCAGGTTACAATCAAATAGCTATCGCACCGGAAGATCAAGAAAAAACTACTTTCACTTGTGTTAGGTTGATAATTAGTGTTGGCATTAATTCCATATCAAAACGTGTTTTACTTGTAATGTTTAGTGGTTAGTAAATGAAGGATTTCGAAGACGAAGGACGTCTCAACCATTATTCGTTCAAGTTGCCGGCTTTTAAGAGTTTCGGACATTATCGGTCTACAAAGGTATACATGACCTCTTATCTCTTACAAGGCTAGGCACACACTCACACATATCATTCTTGTGTGTCCCTTCATGATTTTATTTCATTTACATTTCACTTTCACACACTTGGCAAAATATGCTCATGCATTCACATTTAGTTAATAAACTTTGTGTTTTGCATTTTCTAGGACTATGTCCGGAAACTAGCATATGTGTGTGTATTTGTGTTTGTATGTTTCCATATTTTGTGTTTATGACTTGAACATGTTCTTATTCAATGCCTTATTGAGTTCCGGTCGTTTCGGTTACTCATTCATAAGGTTTCGAGTCCAAACGTGTTGACTATGCCACTTTACGTTCTCTTACGTTGTGTTGACTTCATCGATGATTTCCGAGATGATTTCTCAACCGTTTTTCAAAGTTGTATAGTTGTTTTCGTGCATGAGAGAGTCACGGTTCGTAATCCAAAAACGGATTCGAATTCGGAGTTCGGACGCTCGAGATACGGGCTGACGAATCGAGAGTGCACGGGAAAGGACAGCCCAGGCCGTGGGCCACATGGGCTGGCCGTGGTTGAGGCCGTGGGCCCCACGGCCTGGAGCCCCTTCTGCTCCCGTGTGGGCCACGCACCCCCCACGGCCTGGGGGTGATGTGGCACCACGTGATTGGTCGAAAACTCTCTTCTCTCTCCTCCTATTTCTTCCCTCTCTCTCTCATTTTGAATTTCCAAGAAGAACATTTCAGTTTTCCCGTCTAGAATTCTCTCCAATTTTTCCAAACTTCAAAACACCATATCTTCCTCATCCGAAGTCGGATTTGAGTGATTCAAGTTGGAGAGTGTTCGTATTTGAGTCCTCTAACATCTCCAAGTGGTTTGGTAGCTGTTTGATTGTGATTTCCAGTGGTTGACCACTGAATTCCGAACCAGCATCATAATCCGAGGTAATGGTCTCATCTTAGGGATTTCTTGTTATTTGACCTTCCAAATGCTTGGGGTTTCTTCTTCTATATCTTTGTTATTGTTTTATGAAAGCTATTTGAAAAGGTAGCTTGATTATCATTCCAATTTGAAATTCAATTTATGGACTTATGTTGACTAGATTTCATGATTCTAGGTTTTACATTTGTTTGTGAGTTGTATTGTGATTAGAATGGCATCTTAGGTTGTTTGATACTTAATTGAATTAATTTTGTGTTAAAACAACTTTGAGATTTGATTTGGTCCTTTGATTGAAGAAATCAAGGATTTGTGTATTTGTTTGTGATTTAGAGAATATAGGTTTTGATTGATGTAAATCTCAAAACCTTGCTCTATATTTTTGTCTAGTATATTGATTGATTTTAATCTCATATATCTAGACTTTGATTGTATATTGATAGCATCTTGAATTAGGACTTAATGAACATTTTGTGATTCAAGTGTTATATGTGTGAATGAGACTTTGAGTATATGTGTTAGGTGTTTCACATGCTTAGGTTTCTATTCATGGATTTTTGCATCTAGACTTGATTAATTGTGTTTTCACATGTTTAGGTCTATTTGTGCCATAGAATGTATTGATCACATGTTCTATGTTGAAATGAATGTTTGCATCATTTGCATTCACATGATCACACTAGGAAGTCCTTGTAAAAGGCATGAAGTCTTGGTTAGAGTCGGGATGACTCGGATAGCCAAGCAAGAAGACTTGCCTAGAGTCGGGATGACTCGGATAGGTAAGCAAGAAGTCATGGCTAGAGTCGGGAGGACTCGGATAGTCATGCATGGGAGGCTCCCTAGAGGCAAGAGTGCCTTGGATAGGGAGTTGGCTAACATATTGGTAGGCCTAAGCGTATGGTTAGACATAGACTCCGATAGAGCGGGGTACACGGGATGTGTATGCACTCTTGAGGAATTTCTAATCTACCATTGATGTTGGTTGAGTGTGTTGTCCAATATATGGTGGTTCCGCATCATTGAGGGATTTCATACTTTCCAATAGGGTTGGGTAGGCTTAGACTTCACTAGGTTGGGTGAGCTAAAGATTGGTCACTTTGTGAATGTTCTATGTTTACTTTCCAATAATATAGTACCCAATGGTTGTAATTCAACCCGTGGATGTTTCCTCCTTGGAGGTTTTACCACGTTAAAAAAATCCCTTGTGTTAATTCTTTCTATCTCTTCTCTTATATTTTAATTGTATATTTTATTGTCTTGATTCATAATATTCACTTGTGGTGTATTGTGAACCAAGTCTTTGTATAGTGTGATTAGTGTATTCATTCTATAGATCAATTTGTATCTTTGATTCTTTTGTATATTGTAATATTTGTTTAGTGACATTTTGCTCACTCTTGTGACACATTGAACATCTTATGAAATACAAGTTTATTTTGTTGTTATGATTATTTGATATTTTACCTCACATGACTTGTTGATATACTTAGACATTTCTATTATGATTGTGTCATCATATTGTCTATGTATGTCTATCTTGGATTATTGTGTTGTGTGTAAGGCTACCTTGAGGGACAAACGGATGTTTGTTCAAGGGTTTGAAAAAAGGTGTAAAAACCTATTCACCCCCCCCTCTAGGTATGGTTTAAGCAATTTAACTTCGTTTGTGTACATTCAACTTGTCCATTTGGGACGTTTGCTTATAGAAGAATGCCATTTGGTCTCTGCAATGCTCCGGGCACCTTTCAGAGGTGTATGATGTCAATATTTTCAGATATGTTGGAGGAAATCATTGAGGTATTCATGGATGACTTCTCAGTGTTTGGGGATTCATTTGATTTGTGTTTGCACAACCTTACCTTGGTCCTTAAGAGATGCGAAGAGAACAACTTGGTGTTGAACTAGGAAAAGTGCCACTTCATGGTACAACAAGGGATAGTTCTGGGAAATGTGATTTCAAGAAGAGGAATTGAAGTGGACAAAGCCAAGGTGGAGGTGATCAGTAGTTTACAGCCTCCAAAATCCGTGAAGGATGTGAGGTCGTTTCTTGGGCACGCAGGTTTTTACAGAAGATTTATAAAGGACTTTTCGAAGATAACGAGGCCCTTGTGTTTGCTCCTACAAAAAGAAATTGATTTTGAGGTCAGTGAGGAGTGCATGGTAGCTTTTAACACTTTGAAGAGTGCATTGACCACCTAACCAGTAATAATTCCACCTAATTGGGAATTGCCCTTTGAATTAATGTGTGACGCTTCGGATTATGCCATTGGAGCAGTTTTGGGGCAGCGGGTAGATAAGGTTCTGCACGCGATATACTATACTTCTCAAACCTTGAATGACGCCCAATTGAACTACTCAACAACTGAGAAGGAGCTTCTAGCAGTAGTGTTTGCATTGGAGAAATTCTGGACGTACTTGGTGGGCGCCAAAGTCATTGTATATTCAGACCATGCAACCTTCGTTTTCTTCTTCAGAAAAAGGATGCCAAACCTAGATTGATTCGGTGGATCCTCCTACTACAAGAATTTGACTTGGAGATACGAGACAAGAAAGGTAGTGAGAACATGGTTGCTGATCATCTAAGTAGGTTAGTACAGGCAAATCCGGATGAGGTAGACATATTGCCATTGCATGAGAAGTTTCCGGATGAACAATTGTTGGCTGTGAAGGATAGTGAACCATGGTATTCTGATCTGGTTAACTATTTGGTAAGTGGGGTAGTCCCAGAGGAATTGAACTCACAAGGAAGAAAAAGGTTCATTACAAAAGCGAAAAAATACTTTTGGGATGACCCTTATTTGTACACTCATGGTCCCGATTATGTTATAAGAAGATGTGTTCTGGAATCAGAGCAGAGAGACGTTCTGAAATTTTGTCACGAGCTACAATGTGGAGGACATTTTGGTGCAAGAAAGACAGCCTTGAAAGTGTTGCAATCTGGATTCTTCTGGGAATCGTTACATAAAGATACAGTCCGGTTTTGTTTGGCATGCGACAGATGCCAACATACGGGGAGCATAAGTAAGCGAAATGAGATGCCCTTATTTGGAGATTTGATAATAGAGCTTTTTGATGTCTGGGGCATAGATTTCATGGGACCATTCCCACCATCTTGCGGTCATAGTTACATCTTAGTAGCGGTTGATTATGTGTCAAAATGGGTAGAAGCAAAGGCCACAAGGAATAATGATGGTCGAACTGTGGTGAAATTTGTGAGGGAGACGATATTTGCAAGATTCGGGACTCCTAGAGCCATCATTAACGATGGAGGTACGCATTTTTGCAACAGATCCTTTGCTGCACTTTTGAAGAAATATGGTGTAAGGCATAAGGTTGCTACACCATATCACCCACAGACTTCAGGACAGGTTGAGATTAGCAACAGACAAATAAAGAGTATCCTAGAGAAGACTGTTAATTCCACTCGAAAGGATTGGGCTTTGAAGTTAGATGATGCATTGTGGGCCTACAGGACAGCTTTCAAGACGCCTATTGGGATGAGTCCATATAGGTTGGTCTTTGGGAAGGCGTGTCACCTTCCAGTAGAACTTGAGCATAGAGCCTTATGTGCAGTCAGAAAGTTGAACTTTGATTATGACAAGGCCAGTGAGGAGAGGAAACTTCAGCTGTGTGAACTCGAAGAATTTCTCTTGGAAGCATATGAGAGTGCAAAACTGTACAAGGAAAAGACCAAGTTCATACATGACAAGATGATAGTGCATAAAGACCTTCGTCCCGGTATGCAGGTGCTGGTGTTCAACTCCCGGCTGAAGCTGTTTCCCGGTAAGTTGAGGTCTAGATGGTTTGGACCATTCAGGGTCACACAAGTTTTTCCCCACGGAGCTGTAGAAGTGCAAAACGAGAAAAATGGCAACAAGTTCAAGGTAAATGGGCATCGAGTAAAGCCTTACATTAAGGATTTTGGGACTATCATTCGATTGGAGGATTCCGTGCTTATAGAGTCGTAGAGCTCTCACACGTCTTGCCTAGACGCTAAATAAAGCGCTTGGTGGGAGGCAACCCACCTAGGTAACATTTTTCTATTTCATTTATTTTCTTCAGATTAATTTGAGTCAGTAATTAGTGTGAGTTGTCTGTTTAGTGAAGGGTATTATTCAATCCAGGTTTGGGGGAATCGAGGTTTCCAGTTATGTTGAGCTGTGTGCAGTTATGTTTTATGTGTGCTTGTTTGTCTTTGTCAGAATCAGGTTCGGACTGCAAATTTGGGAATTACCGCGGCCTAGATCGCTCAAGATACACATGCACGAGCCACGGTACGAGCAACTTCAACATTCTGGAATGGCTCGCAGCCTGGACCGCTCAGGAGGACCTTGCATCACCCGTGGAAATTGGAGACCTGAATCTCACCAAGATGAATCGCTGGATGTGCCGCTCCTGATGCATTTGTCCAGCTAGCGGTAAATGAAGACCTGATGCACGTAGAGCTTAACGCAGCATGTACCGCACAAGAGGCACAGTGTCCACCCAGCGGACAAAATTTGACAACAACACTGGAATGGCTCGCTAAAGATGCCGCTCATGCTGCATGTACCTGGACAGCGATACGACCAGCGGTACCTTAAATAAAACGGTGCGTTTGGCTGCAATAGGTAAGCTGCTTTGTGCTTTACCGCTGGTCGGACCGCTGCACATGCAACGTGTCTCGACCGCGATAGGGCGAAAAATTGCCCTCTCCTTTATAAACGACGCGCAGCTCTGTGGGTCTCATTTGTCCCACAGCTGCTGCGTTGTCTTCCTTGTCTTCCCTCCATTTTTTTTTTCTTTTCTTCTCCATATTTCTCCACGGTTTTTCCTCCCCTCATTCAACAACGAGGTATGAACTCTTTTCTCTCTTCTATCTTGTTTCTATGGCATTCTTTTATGAAGCATTGTGCTATGGGTTATACATTGTGCTATGAAGAGATAAAGAATTTTTTAGTGCTACATTTCGGTTTCCAAGTTTTATTGATCAATGGGTTTTGTTCAAATTGAGATATTTAGCATGATTAAGTTTATTGGGTTGTGTCTCACTGGGTATTTAAGGAATTCCGAAATTCTCTTTTCATAAGAGATGTTGAATGTTTTGCTTGCTCAATGGTTGCCATGATTGATTTGCATTGCCTGATAGATTGTGTTTAGATGGTCTTGCTTTGTTGATAATTTAGTGGTGCATGTATTATGTGATTTCTATGGCATTGATAAGCATGTTTGGAGATGAATTTTGAAACGAAGTGCTGTCGAATTTTCGGTGGAGGTATGTTGTGTAATTTTGGCATGTTTTATCTGCAAATGGCAAGGACTGCTATAGGGAAGCGTCCTCGGGTCGGTACACCTGATAAGAGGAAACAGAAGGCATTGCCGAAGCAAGCACAAAACAAGGACTTTAAAGATCGTTTCAGCAACTTCCTTAGGCGACCTTGGATTATTGAGAGGGGAATTGATGTTGAGAGTTTGGTACAGACACCTGTTCCAACGATGGTTGCAGACCGCGGATGGGGTGGATATGTTGCACGCCCACCAAGGCCGAACAAGGGGATTGTGGCGGAGTATTATGCTAGTGCTGTACCAGAGAGACTGTTGGTTAGAGGCCCAATTTTTGGTGCAGGGTGTTGAGGTTCATATAACTCCAGAGGCCATTAATCAGTACTTTGACACTCTGGAAGTGGCTATCAGTAACGGTCAAGGAATATAATATATTGCAGATCTTGACCCTTATAGAGGGAGAGTGGCTGCAGGCCTTAGGATGGATGGACAGGAGGAATGGGGTACATTAGTGAAGCTATACCAGCGCGACATGCATGCCGATGTTGCCTTTTGGAACCTTTTCTTGACATACTCACTGATGCCATCCCAGCATCGTACAGAGATCTTTTTTGACTAGGCCCGTGTGTTGCTCCGTTTGAGGACAGGTGGCCCTATCAATATTGGACGGGTGATTTTCAATGCCATTCATGACGCTAGTGTGCACGATGACCAGTCCATGGTTTTTCTGTGTTTGATCACTACTTTCTGTAGACAGGCAGGCATTGATATGAGTGCAGGGTTAGAGAATCATGACCCGAGTATGATGAACTTGACGAACTGGAACCAACAGTTAGTCCTTAGGGGCCTTCCTCCTATTGGAAATTATGGGGAGAGAAGACGTCGCCGGGAGGAGCGAGAGGCAAGAGAGGCTGAGGCAGCAGCACTTTTACAGAACCAACCTCAAGGGGCACCACATGCCGCTCAGCTAGGCGAAGCTCAGCCAGGAGGTGATCCATTTACCACTCTTTTGCAGGCTATGTAAACTCATATGGATTTGCGCTTCGGGCAGTTGGAGGGTCGATTAGAGACTTGTTTTGACACTATCGAGACAAACATAGAGGAGCTGTGTGGGATGCTGACTAGCTGGTCTTCTATGGCTAGTGGGAGTGGAGTGCCATTTCAGACCCCTATTCCTGACCAGGATCCTTTTGCATTTGGTGGATCAAGTGTCGAGCAGCAGAACTTTGACCAGCGGACCCCGATCTTGCACTTTGATGATGAGCAGCAGATGCAGGATGACCCGATAGACTCCGATCAGGGGACCGAGATCTTACAGCTATCAGATGACGATGGAGGAGATTAGCAGGCTATGGATTTTCTTTTTGAACTTTTATTTGCTTTTATTTTTCTTTGTCTTTCACTTCCTGTCTGTTCTTGATTGTCAACATTGAGGACAATGTCGAGTTTAGGTTTGGGGGTGTGTCGCTGTTTTGAGTCTGTCGTTCCTGCATTAACTTTGATGAGATGTTTTGGTATGTGACTTTGAAATGATATGCTTAAATCACTGGGTTTAAACTAACATCTTGCCACTGAGAGTATTGCATTGCATTTTTCATAACTTATGACATGCTCTTGATGTGATAGTGGATAGGATGCATAGTTGGATTGCCATGATTAATAGTGGAGACTACCCTGTGAGTTCACTAAGCCAAAGTGCGTACATAAATGACATATATGAGGGATTATTTTGTTTCTATTCTTTAAACACTCAATAGGTTCTTAGCTTTAGATTTGATCTCTATAGGTTGAACATTGAGCATTATAGAGCATTCATCATAAAAGATTTCACATGTTATCTTTGATCTTGAGTAAGTCGAACCAGTGGAAGTGATGTTAGACTATGTGTGCATGAACTAATTAAAAGGCCTATAATATTTCCTACCCTTGTGTGTGTGCTCCATAGCCCTGTTTGAAGCCAAACACTGAGTTGCCTTTTCTTTCTTCACCACATTTACTGTAACCCATGTAAGCCATATTATAGCCATACCAGTTAACTTGGGATCATGCTTTGAGATTGTGAAGAAGGTTGAAGAGTTCGCATAAGAAGTTGTGCGAAATTGATATGAGTCAAATAAAGAATGAGCTGCATTCAATCCAAATGAAAGAGGAGAGGTTGTCTGGTTTTGTAATATTATATCTGTAGTTTATCTTTAGTCTAAAAAAAAAAATCAAAAAGAGAAAGAAAAAGAAAGTTTTGCCACCAAAATGAATGGTGAGTTGCGTGTGCCAGAGAAAGAATCTAAGGAACACAACATGTCAAAGGATTTAAGTGTTGTATCTACTCTCAAAGGAGTGGGCAAAAGAGAATGGTGAATTAAGGGGACATTAATGAATGGTGAGTGGCATTATTCCACTTACAAAGGAAGTCAATGAAGACCTAAGAGCTTGTGCCAAGCCGTAAAGGTAACTGAAGGCTCTCACTGAATGATCCTAGGTTTTTGAACTCCTACATCCCATTCCTTTCTAACCTTTACCCAATAGCCCCATTACAACCTAATGAAAAGTCTAATTGATCTGCTGGTTATCCTTGCTATGAAAGTAGAAGTGAAGTGTGTGTTTATCTTACTCATAATGATTCGATTCTTTTCATGAGATCTTTGCATACAAATCAAGCGTTCTTTCAATGATATATTCATATGCAATTATAATTTGAAATTTCTTGTGCATAACTTCTTTCGCATATGCTTGATGAGTGTATTTGCCTAGGTTCTGTGTGAAATATGAGCGATATCTGGTGAGGCTTAGAGTCGAGGCGAATTACATCTATGGCGTTCGGCAAAAGTGTTTTTGATGCTAGAATATCTTGAGTTTGGGCTTTTCATCTAAAACTGAGCAATGCATTCAATTTGTGACATAATGTTAGTCTTTACCTATTGGCTTTTGCATGCATTGTTTCAAACTGGGCATTAATCGATTGCATCTCGAATGATTGGTTTTGTGGGATATGTTTGTGGGTGTCATAGCTGAGAACCCTCAGGAGACAACACTTCTCCTACTAGGGACACCTAGATGTTTAAAGGCTTGTAGCATGTGCTCAATGCTATCGCGTTCCCTGTGAAAGTGGCTTTATTAGGATTTAGTTTTTCAGTTTAGGAATGTTTGGTTTTGCTCGAGGACAAGCAAAAGACAGGTTTGAGGGTATTTGATCAGTCTAATTCTATGCTTATATTTTGCCCGTTTTTCCTATGTATATGCTTGTTTCTTGGGTCCTTTTGGTGGGTTGATGTGTTTGTTAAGCCTTTGTAGGTCTCTTTCCATAGAAGGATTGATCCGATCTTATTTCGGAAAGATGGAGTAATAAGATGAAGAAAGAGACTGAATTTGCCATTTACCGCGGCTCACGCCGCTCAACAGGTATATGCACCATCGGCGGCACTCCAAGTGGTCAAGAAGGATGATTTACCGCGGCCCACCCAGCGAGCCATATCAGTTTGTCACCGTTTGAATTACCACTGCCCAGGCAAGTGCACCATCAGCGGTACGGGCATCGGTAATCCACTTTCCTCGTTTCCTCAGGACAAGTCAGAAGCCCTAATAAAATAAGATATTTAAGGGGCCGATGGGCAGACAGAAAGGGGACGATCAGATCAAGATTCATATTCATCCATTCATTCTTTTTCCAGCATTAGAAGATTATTAGGAACAAGAAGACGACGGAGATTTCAAGTCAAGAGCATCTCACCATAATGGGTTTTCTCTTAATCTCTTCTATGTTTTTATTCTCTCCATTGATGTGTAACTAAACCCCTAACTAGGGGACTGATGTAACCAATTTTGGATAACTCTATGTAATCAATTAGTTTATCTTTTGTTAATCAATTGGGTTTTAGTCTTGTCTATTGAATTAATTGCTCTACATTACTGATTCATATTATTTTGTGGCCTCAATTGATATGATTTTGTGATTTAGTTTATCCATGAGATTAGGGTTTAGATGTGAATGGCCTTTTCCATCTAAATCACAATCATAAGCTTAATAGATTTGAAAGTTAATGTTTGCATGGCCTTGTTGCATTGATTTGGCTTAGAGTTTTGTTCCAAAGGATTTCGTTACTATCACTTGACACATGGCCTTTGTGCGAGTGGTGGGAAGGAGATTCGTTCTTAATTGTTTATCAAAACAAGCCCTAAACTTTATTGAAGTGTTTAGTGAGACTAATTGAGAGCATTGAGTGTCTAAGAAAGGTGCATCGATTCCCTAGTATTTCTCTCCATATATTCATTCCTTGTGTGTGATCTTTGATTTGATTCGATTCGATTTTAGTCTTTAGTTCAAGTAGTCATAATTTAGGTTAATTTTAGAATTAAACAATTTCCAAAACAAAGCATTATGCAATTTAAGTTTTTCGCACTTAGAGTAATCCTTGCTAGATTAATTGGCTTTGACCGATAGAATTGTCGATCCCAGTGAACGAACTTTCTTAGTAAATTGAACACATATTTTACTGCATCAAACACCTCAACAAAATGGAGTTGTTGAGAGGAAGAATAGGGTCCTCCAAGAGATGGCCCGAGTGATGTTGCTTAGCAACAATGTCCCTAGGAACCTATGGGCCGAAGCCGTCAATACGGCTTGCTATATAGGGAATAGAGTATTCCTAAGGCCCGGATCTAGAAACACCTTCTATGAGTTATGGAAGGGTAGGAAGCCAAATGTTAGCTACTTCCACACATTTGGAAGCAAATGCTACATTTTAAATGTCCGTGATCAACTTGGCAAGTTTGATGCTAAGAGTGATGAGGGTATCTTTATTGGCTATGCCTTGAATAGTAGAGCCTATAGAGTTTTCAACTTGAAGACTCGAACCATCATGGAATCATCAAATGTTGTCATTGATGATACAAGGCTCAAGTCTAATGACCATGAGGAGGAGGAAATTTTAGATGATGTCTCTCCTTTGGAGAGGGTTGTGGTGACTCCCAATGTTGGGACATCTAATGAAAATAATGAAGTCACACAACCTATTACTAGAGTCCCTCTCTTGGACTCTAATGAACCCGCTCCATGGGTTAGAAGACTCCATAACAAAGAGGATGTTATTGGAGATGTAAATGAGGGTGTTAGGACTAGACGTAAAATAGCTAATCTAATTAGCTTTACATGCTACACCTCTCAAATTGAACCCAAAAAGGTTGATGAAGCCTTAAATGATGAATTTTGGGTTCTTGCCATGCAAGAAGAGCTAAACCAATTCGAAAGGAATAAGGTTTGGACTCTAGTTCCTAGGCCTAAAAGCTCACATGTGATAGGAACTAAGTGGATTTATAGGAATAAATCCGATGAGAATGGCAACATAGTGCGGAACAAGGCTAGACTTGTAGCACAAGGGTACTCTCAAATTGAGGGTATCGACTTTGAGGAGACTTTTGCTCCCGTTGCCCGTTTAGAGTCCATTAGGCTTCTCTTATCCGTCTCTTGTGTGCACAAGTTCAAATTGCACCAAATGGACGTCAAGAGTGCCTTCCTAAATGACTTCTTGCAAGAGGAAGTGTTTATTGAACAACCCAAGGGGTTTGTGGATGCACACCACCCCAACCATGTCTATCGCCTCAAGAAGGCACTATATGGGTTGAAACAAGCACCTAGGGCTTGGTATGCGTGCCTCACTCAATTTCTTGTTGACAATAACTACACAAGAGGTAGTGTTGACAAGACGCTATTCATCAAGAGAGACAATGATGAGCTTTTCATAGCTCAAATATATGTTAATGACATAGTGTTTGGCTCCACCAACAACACCAAGGTCCAACAATTTGTTGATGTTATGTCTCATGAATTTGAGATGAGTCTTGTTGGTGAGCTAAGTTACTTCCTAGGTTTGCAAATTAGGCAATTAGATGATGGGATTTTCATAACCCAAGCCAAATATGCCAAAAACCTAGTGAAGAAGTTTGGTTTAGAAAATGCCAAACATTGTGATACACCCATGAGTACAACTTTGAAGCTAAGCAAGGATGCTAGTGGTAAAAGTGTGGAACAAACTCTATATCGGGGCATGATAGGTAGCTTGCTTTATTTGACCGCAAATAGGCCCGATATCTCCTTTAGTGTGGGTGTGTGTGCTAGGTACCAAGCGGATCCTAAGGAGTCCCATCTCTCTTCCGTAAAGAGAATCATTCGCTATGTGAATGGGACATCCAACTATGGGATTTGGTACTCGTTTGACACTAATGCTAGTCTTGTAGGCTTTAGTGATGCGGATTGAGCAGGAAATTGTGATGATAGGAAGAGCGCATCTGGCGGTTGCTTCTTTCTAGGCAACAACTTGGTGTCTTGGTTTTGCAAGAAGCAAAACTCGATTTCCTTGTCCACGGCCGAGGCCGAATACATAGCTGCGGGGAGTGGATGCACACAACTCCTATGGATGAAGCAAATGCTAGTAGACTATGGATTCAACCAAGGTACTCTCACTCTCTTTTGTGATAACATGAGTGCCATTAATATTTCCAAGAATCCGGTACAACATTCTAGAATTAAGCATATTGACATCCGCTATCACTTCATTAGAGAGCTTGTTGAAAATAAATGCATAGTACTTGAACATGTAGGCACTAATGATCAACTTGCGGACCTATTTACTAAACCCTTAGATACTACTCGATTTAAAACTCTTAGTAGATCTATTGGGATATGTCTTGTGGAGTGATGTGTTTTTGTGATTGACCCCATATGGGGAACTCAAACAAAGAGAGCTATTTTGCATTCTCGTCACTTGCAAAAAATTTGAAATATCTTATGTCTCTTCTTTTAATTGCTTGAGTAAGCTTGGTTGTACATATGTATATATGTTTTCAATTAAATAAGTGTGAACCTTGCTTGTTTGCAATCCATGTCATATTTATGTTCAAACATGCATTTTTGGACTAGGAGATGTATATAGGAAGTATGATTTGAATGACCTATAGTTATCTCCATGACATGATGATTCTTTAATAACATGCTAATGTCAAATGAAAAAGCATGAAATTCATATAACATGCTCACATGAAAAGCATGAATTGATGATTGCATATTCTTAAAATGCAAAACTTGTGTGAAAGCTTATGAGACTCAAAATGAATAAAGGATCTTGTATCCATTTAAAGGAATTTATATTCCAAATGTCTCTCTTTCTTTATTGGTTGAACATGGCTACTATCATACGGATATCTTATCCGGAAAAATCAAATAAGGTGCAAAGTTGCTTATGCCATGTTTCGCTTATAAAGTTGGATATAGTTGCTCTTAAATTGAAATCCATAAAATCTCTATATCCTTGTTTTTTCTCTTGACATTGGTGAAATTGGTTTGAATTCTTATTAGAAACCTTTATCATTTGCTTTGCTAAATACCATTGATTTTGGGCTTAAATGATACATGTCTTGTATGCAAAGCATGTTGGATTCACACATTTTCTACAAATAAATCTCCTTGATTCTTTCCAATTAATTGAGGTGCATAAAGTGACTTATATGTATATGCAAATATCTTGCATGCTTCTATCTCTCGTTGCTATGAGTGACCCGGTTGGGGACTACTCCTTTGCCTATATCATGACAAAAAGGGGGAGTAGGATATGGTAAGGGGAGTTGCAAAATATAGAAGCAATTGTGCATATTGGGGAGAACATTTATTGAGGGGGAGTAACCCGTTGAGGGGGAGCATTGCATACACATACATTGTATAATGTTGTGCCTAATCTTTTAAGTATGCAAATGCTTGTTTTTGTTCTCACTTGATTAATCTCACTTTTTACTTTTATTGGAAATGTTAGAAACTTTATTTTCAGGGTTTGATTATTCTACAAGAGGTTGAAGACTTCAAGTTTCATTTTCTTATCTCTTTGTAAAGTAGAATATCATTGTAGTCCCGTAGTTTCTATTACTTTGTGAGGAATCAATGTGAGTGGTGGTTTTGTCACAAAATAGCCAAAGGGGGAGATTGTAAGGTTCCCATTTGTTGATTGGCTCATTTGGTGGACAAACCACATGTTGGGGTTCTTTGTAATTGTAGCTTAAGTGTTGATTTTATTGTTCGAAGCCCTTTCAAGACCTCAAGGGACAAGCACGTCAAAGGTATAATCTTTAGTGCTTATTTTTCTTTAAAGAGATTAGTTGCACACACACACTTAGTATACTAGCATTTGTGTGCATTCTCTTCACATGTCACATTCCACACTTGCACTTCTTTATTATATTTTTTTTATGTGTGGATTTGTTCATAGATGAGTTACGAGCGATTCAGAGACTTTTCTATATGTTTCGGATGATTTCCGAGATATTTGGGATATTCCGTGTTTTTATCAGAAACCGGATTTTAATTCCGAGCTTAAATGGAAAGTTATATAATTTTCTATATTTATGATTAAGTCCGGGTCAATATTCCGAAGACGGAATTGGATTCCAAGATTCGAGGTCAACTGGACTGAAGAACACTCGGGTCCGAAGTCAGCTTAGTGTGGCATGATAGCCACACCTAGCAAGGCAAGCAAGAGGGTGGCGTGAGCCACGGGCTGCTCACGGCAAAGAGAGCTTTCTGCCCCCGTGTGTGCCACGGCCTCCCAACGTGCTCACCTACTTTTTCTATTTTTCTCATTTGTTTTCATTGTTCTTTTCTGTCTGTTTGTGTTATAATATTATATATATATATATATATATATATATATGTTTAAATGTGCACAGCCTAATATATATATATATAATCACCGTTTCACCTAAATAATATATATATATATATATATATATATAAAGTGTGTGTTTTTGTCTGTTGCTCACACCTAACATATATATATATATATGTATATTTATATTTATATTTATATAAAAACGGTGCCTTTGTTTTTTAGAAGACCTAATGCATATATATCTCTTTATATTTGCTTTCTTCTTCACTTGAGATATACACACTTTGAGAGAGCAAAAATATCTTCAAGAGAAAAATCCCCAAGAACCTTTCTTTAACTCTCAAAACCCATTTTTATATGCATCAAAATATCATCTAAGCATTTTCTAGCATAGTTAGGATGTTTACTTGCATGGGTCTTGGTCAACACACTTCCCTTGGTATGTTCTTCACTATTATCATTTATAATTAGTGTTTTATTTATCAAGGCATCTCTTTTATTATTTGCTTGTTCTTAGATTAAAATATAAATATTCAAAATAGAGATTGTTGTGTTTGACATGATTGAGTGTTGTATTGTGATAGCTAATTAGGTTTTTGTTTAATCTTGATTAGCTAAACTATTTGACATGTCATTTAGTTTATAATATCTAGGATTGCTTTAATTGCAAATTCATCATCTTAGATAAGCATATAGGGTTTCCCTTGCTCTATGTTGCATTTGAATATTCATATATTCACTTAGGGTTGTATTCTCTTCATAGAGAAAGTAAGTCTTGTGTGTAGCTTCCGGGATTAGGTTGCTTAGATCGCAAGCAAATTGGACTAGGTTCACTCATACCGGGATTAGGTAGGTATGTGATTACTTCTGGGATTAGGTTGTAATCGTTTTACACATTTAGTGGATTCGAGGTTCGAGTGTGGCTTACTTACTAGCCCGTGGTTTTTCCCGCGAGGGTTTCCACGTAAAAATCAAGTGTTATTTAATTTCCGCATTTTATACTTGATTTGTTGATTTATCTATTTAGGGGTAATTTCATAATTTTGACTTATCACGAAAATTTGGGTAATAAGTTTAAAATCTATTCACCCCCCCTCTAGATAGTTTTATACACACCGTGCTATAATTAGTTTCAGCATCACTTAGATCATAGCCTTGCATTAGGTTGAAATCTCTAGCAAAGTGAGTGAAGCTTTGTGGATAGAGCAAGGAAGTCTTGATTAGAGTCAGGAGGACTTGGATAATCAAGCAAGGAGACTTGTCTAAGATCGGGAGGATCCGGATAGTCAAGCAAGAAATCTTCCTAGAGATGTGAGCGTCTTGGATAGGAAGTTGCTTTCTAGAGATGTAGGACACATCTCGGATAGGAAGTAGGCTTGGTGATTCACTAGCCCGAGGGTAGATTAGGAGTTGATAGCTTGAGTGGATATCATGAGTTGATAGCTTGAGTGTGTAAGTCTTTTTTCACATAGAGGATTGCTTTGCCGGTGGTTGTGGTTTTAACCCGTGGATGTTTCCTCTTTGAGGTTTTACCATGTAAAAAATCATTATGTCAATTTTGTTTTACTTTTCTTTATCTTCCATATCTTACATTGATTGCATATCTTGTAACACTACTACAAAAATGTTAAAAGACATCACTAGATTTCACTAAAAGAAATCGGTTTTTGGTAACCGATTTTAAAAAAGCTTTTAGACACCGGTTTTTATGAAAACCGATGTCTTAAAAATTACAGTTTCAAAAGACATCGGTTTTTAAGAAAACCAATATTAAAAAAAAAAAGTTTAGACATCGGTTTTTATAAAAACCGATGTCTTAAATTTTGCATTGAAAAGACAACGGTTTTTATAAAAACCGATATTAAAAACAAGCATTTAGACATCGGTTTTTATAAAAACCGATGAGGATTCAAAAGCAAAATTCTGCAATGCAAATCTGACCTATGTCCACATTCAAGTGTGCATCTCTAAAAATACTCAACGTTATTTGCTCAAATTTTGACACAAGAAAGTAGACATGCAAACAAACACTTTTAAATCAGAAAAAATTCCAAAAATCGATTTGAAAAAGTATGAAAATGAGCGATGAAAACAGCTCACTTGCGGATTCGCGAATTGCTTATGACCTTTGACTGAATAATTGATCATAACTTTCAAAATACCGCCCGGAATTTTATGTTCTATATACCGTTGGATTCGTATCAAAAAATCAAAGAATCCAACATGGATGAAAAAATTTATTTCGTTGCCAAAAGATACAGTTTTAAGGAAAACGTTTGCATAAAAATATCTCCAATCGCTTCAATTCTGACCTTTGACTAAATAATTGATCATAACTTTCAAAATACCGCCCGGAATTTTATGTTCTATATACCGTTGGATTCGTATCAAAAAATCAAATAATCCACAATGGATGAAAAAATTTATTTCATTGCCAAAAGATACAGTTTTAAGGAAAAAGTTTGCACAAAAATATCTTCAATAGCTTCAATTCTGACCTTTGACTGAATAATTGATCATAACTTTCAAAATACCACCCGGAATTTTACGTTCTATATACCGTTGGATTTGTATAGAAACATAGAAGAATCCAACATGGGTGAAAAAATTTATTTCATTTCCAAAAGATACAGTTTTAAGGAAAAAGTTTGCACAAAAATATCTCTAATCGCTTCAATTCTGACCTTTGACTGAATAATTGATCATAACTTTCAAAATACCGTCCGAAAATTTACGTTCTGTATACCGTTGGATTCGTATCAAAAAATAAAAGAATCCAACATGGATGAAAAAATTTATTTCGTTGCCAAAAGATACAGTTTTAAGGAAAAGTTTTACACAAAAATATCTCCAATCGCTTCAATTCTGACATTTGACTGAATAATTGATCATAACTTTCAAAATACCACCCGGAATTTTACGTTCTATATGCTGTTGGATTCATATCGAAAAATAAAAGAATCCAACATGGATGAAAAAATTTATTTTATTTCCAAAAGATACAGTTTTAAGGAAAAAGTTTGCACAAAAATATCTCCAATCGCTTCAATTCTAACCTTTGACTGAATAATTGATCATAACTTTCAAAATACCATCCAGAATTTTATGTTCTATATACCGTTGGATTTGTATCGAAAAATTGAAGAATCCGACATGGATAAAAAAATTTATTTCATTGCCAAAAGATACAGTTTTAAGGAAAAAGTTTGCACAAAAATATCTCCAATAGCTTCAATTCTGACATTTGACTGAATAATTGATCATAACTTTCAAAATACCGACCAAAATTTTACGTTCTATATACCGTTGGATTCATATCGAAATATCAAAGAATCCAACATGGATAAAAAAATTTATTTCATTGCCAAAAGATACAGTTTTAAGGAAAATCCTTGCACAAAAATATCTCCAATCACTTCAATTCTGACCTTTGATTGAATAATTGATCATAACTTTCAAAATACCAACTGGAATTTTACGTTCTATATACCATTGGATTCGTATCAAAAAATCAAAGAATCCATCATGGACAAAAAGAATTATTTCCTTACCAAAAGATACAGTTTTAAGGAAAAATTTTACACAACAAAATATCTCCAATCGCTTGACCTTTGAGTACTCATGAATAATTGATCATAACTTTCAAAATACTACCCAGAATTTTACGTTCTTTATACCGTTGGATTCATATCGAAAAATCGAAGAATTCAACGTAGATGAAAAAATTTATTTCGTTACCAAAAGATACAGTTTAGGGAAAAAGTTTGCACAAAAATATCTACAGCAGAACACAAAACTACACAATAAAAAATGAAATGAAAAATAAACCCACCAATAAAATTTATTTAATATGTATATGTTTGTAGTAGAAATTAGAATTTTGATTAGTTGAGTAAATTTAAATTTATCAAACAGGTTTATTTTTAATTTTTTTTTTATTTCTAACAACTCATATAGGTTATATATAAATATTGTGCAATTGTTAACACATCCAATCTTGTAGTTAGGCGGTAAAGGCTTACCACTTTGACTTTGAGGTTGCAAGTTCGATTCCACATAATGGCAATTAATTGTCATTATTATCAGAGGTGGGGTTGGCCGGTCGATGGGGCGGGTCGGCGGTGGAGCAGGCCAGCGACGGTGGGATTAATTTTGTTATTACATCAATTTTACATCAGGTTTTTAAATCGGTTTTAACAAAAACCGATGTCTTTTCTCCTGGGTTTTAAAATCAGTTTTAAGTAAAACTGATGTTTTTTCTCCTAGTTTTTAAATCGGTTTTAAGTAAAACCGATTTCTTTTCTCTTGTTTTACATCGGTTAAAAACCGATGTCTTTTGCGCTTTTTTTCTAAATCACTCAAAAAGACATCGGTTTTAAAATTTTTAAAAACCGATTTCTTCCATATAAAAAAACTGATTTCTTTTGTATTTTTTGTAGTAGTGTAAATTGATTAACTCTTGTATTAGTGAAATCAATTAATTTGTTAAATCTAATCAAGTGTGCATTTTCTTTGCTATATTCCACGTTTAATATTGGAAGAATTTGAGTCTATACCTATTCACCCCCCCTCTAGGTATATTTTGCACTACTACTTAAGGGAAATTTCATTTGGTATCAGAGCGGGTGTCTAGACGCACTTAGATAGATCATTTCTTTGTAGTGTTTGTGTTTTTGTTTGTGATAATCATGATTCAGGAAGTGTGTTCCTATGTGGCTTCTTTTGTTGAACATATTGACTTAGATGAGAAAAAGATCGATGATCTTACTTTTGAAAATGAACGTTTATCCAAAGTCAATATGTCCCTCAACAAGAAGCTAGAAGATCATGGTCTTGGCTCAAAAGAATTCAATGAACTTAAAGACAAGATTCTAAGTTTAGAATTGAATCTAAAAGATAGCAATGATATACTTGGCATCTTGAAGCAAGAAATTGAGCAAAGGGATATTTCTCTTGTTAGTGCTAAAAGGTTAGAAAACATGCTTAAAGCTAAAATTAGTGAGCACTTAACTCAAGAGAAAAAGTATGAACAATGGCTAGATAAATCACGTAAAGATGTTATGTTTAGTGATGACATAGCGGAAAAATATGCCATTAAAATTAGGATGCTTCGTGAGAAACTTGATGAGGCTAATAATATGATTAGCAAGATGTCATCTAGTTCTAACAAAGTTGAAACCCTCATTAAAAGTGGAAAGCATCCATGCGACAAAAGAGGCTTGGGTTATATCAATGAGAAGGAGACTCCTTCATCTAACAAATCTACTTTCGTCAAAGCAAGCATTGCAACAAATGTAGGTACACTCACTGATGGAAAAGCTATGAAAGCTACCGGAGGTGCCTCTTCATCAACAAGGATGTTCAATGGAAGAACTCAACAACATAAACATCAAGGAGCATCAACCTCAAATGCAAGAGGTGGAACATCAAGGGTTGCACATCAAAGAGGAAAAATTATGAGAAGTCCAAAGGAGTTGGAAGCAAATGCAAATGGTAAATGTAAGGTTCATGATTTGTATTGGCTTGACTCCATTGCAAAACACTTCATATTTGTATTAGTTGTTGCTTAGGATATTTTTTGAAGAAAGGAAACTTAAAAGGTGAACAGCAACGTCTAGTGCAAAAGTCGTCTTCAAGAGGTGAAAAGCGTCAAAGGTATATCTTGACTCCTATCCTCTTGCAAGGCGTTAGCGCACACACACACAATTCATACATGTGTGTCCCTGCATCATGGTTCAAACATTTGGTATAACACATTCACACATCTCATAGTATGCTCATGCATTGATCTTGTATAGACAAACATTGTAGAATTGCATGCTTTGTGACTATCTCTTTGATATGGCATGCTTGTGTGAATATGTGTTTATTTGTTTGTGTATTTTGTGTTTTGGACTTGAACATGTTCTTATTTGATGCCTTATTGAGTTCCAGTCATTTTGGTTACTCATTCATAAGGTTTCGAGTCCAAACGATGTAGCTATGCTATTTTTCGTTCTCATTCGTTGAGTTGACTTCATCATCGTTTTCTGAGATGATTTCTCAACCATTTTTCAAAGTTGTATAGTCATCGTCGTGCATGAGGGAGTCACGGTTCATAATCTAAAAATAGATTCAAAATCAGAGTTCGGATGCCCACGTTACGGCTGAAGAACGTGAGAGTGCACGAGAGAGGTGAGAGTGGTCAAGAGGCCACGTGGGCCACGCCGTGGGCCACACGGCCAGAGACCCTCTCTGGCCCTGTGAGGCCCATGCGCCCCCCACGGGGTGGGTGACATGGGCCTTACTGATTGGCTCAAAAATCTCTTCTCTCTCTTCTTTTTAAACACTTCTCCTTCCCTCCACATGTGTTGAAGATTTTGAAGAACACTTTGAACATTTTCTGCAGAATTTCTTCACAATTTTAGTTTTAGTATTTTGATCATAACTTTCTCATACGAACTCAAAATCAATTGATCCAAAAACCAAAATTGTTGGTCCTGATGAGAGCTAAAAATCCCGAGCATTTCCAGAGGTAGATGACTTTGCCATTCTTCCCAATTGACTGATCTTCAGTATGTGGTCAAGGTTGCTTTGTTCAACTTCTTCTCTTTCATTTCATCTTTGATCATCTCTTTGATTCTTATTATTTGATTGATGAAATATGTTGAGAAGAATGTTAGATCATATGCTAGGGGTGTTTGATCATTTGTCAATTGAGTTTTAGCCTTGTGATTTCTCTTGAACATATATGTGCTAAACTTGATTTTGTTTGAAATTGATTCTAGAAAATGTATATATGATGTGCCTCATATTATTTTCTAGGTTTAATTTCATGATCTAAGAACTAGGTTTTTAGTGTGATATATTGAATATTCATACCTTGTTCTTATTGATTTACATGTCTTGATTTCTAGATAATTTTGTGATTGTGTGTTGGAAGCATATTCTAGATTATCATTGAACATGTACATTTAGCTTGATTGATCATCTAGCTTAATTTGATTGTGTTTACATCACTTGCATCACGTAGATCATAGCCTTGCATTAGGCTGAAGTCTCTAGCAAAGTGAGCGAAGCTTTGTGGATAGAGCAAGGAAGTCTTGATTAGAGTCGGGAAGACTCGGATAATCAAGCAAGGAAGACTTGTCTAGGGTCGGGAGGATCCGGATAGGCAAGCAAGAAATCTTCCTAGAGACATGAGCGTCTTGGATAGGAAGTTGCTTTCTAGAGGTGTAGGATACATCTCGGATAGGAAGTAGGCTTGGTGATTCACTAGCCCGAGGGTAGATTAGGAGTTGATAGCTTAAGCGGATATCATGAGTTGATAGCTTGAGTGTGTAAGTCCTTTTTCACATAGTGGATTGCTTTGCCGGTGGTTGTGGTATCAACCCGTGGATGTTTCCTCTTTGAGGTTTTACCACGTAAAAACACTTGTGTTCATTTTTGTTTTTACTTTTCTTTATCTTCCATATCTTACATTGATTGCATATCTTGTAAATTGATTAACTCTTGTATTAGTGAAATCAATTCATTTGCTAAATCTAATCAAGTGTGCGTTTTATTTGTTATATTCCGCGTCATTTTTAATATTGGAAGAATTTAAGTAAATACCTATTCACCCCCCCTCTAGGTATATTTTGCACTACTACGTAAGGGAAATTTCATTTGGTATCAGAGCGGGTGTCTAGACGCACTTAGATAGATCCTTTCTTTGTAGTGTTTTGTGTTTTTTGTTTGTGATAATCATGATTAAGGAAGTGTGTTCCTATGTGGCTTCTTTTGTTGAACATATTGACTTAGATGAGAAAAAGATCGATGATCTTACTTTTGAAAATGAACGTTTATCCAAAGTTAATATGTCCCTCAACAAGAAGCTAGAGAATCATGCTCTTGGCTCAAAAGAATTCAATGAACTTAAAGATAAGATCTTAAGTCTATAATTGAATCTAAAAGATAGCAATGATAGACTTAGCATCTTAAAGCAAGAAATTGAGCAAAGGGATATTTCTCTTGTTACTACTGAAAGGCTAGAAAATATGCTCAAAGCCAAAATTAGTGAGCACTTAACTCAAGAGAAAAAGTATGAACAATGGCTTGATAAATCACGTAAAGATGTTATGTTTAGTGATGACATGGTGGAAAAATATGCCATTGAAATTAGGATGCTTCGTGAGAAACTTGATGAGGCTAATAGGGTGATTAGCAAGATGTCATCTAGTTCTAACAAAGTTGAAACCCTCATTAAAAGTGGAAAGCATCCATGTGACAAAAGAGGTTTGGGTTATATCAATGAGAAGGAGACTTCTTCATCTAACAAATCTACTTTCGTCAAAGCAAGCATTGAATCAAATGTAGGTACACTCTCTCAAGGTAAAGCTATGAAAGCTACCAAAGGTGCCTCTTCTTCATCAAGGATGTTCAATGGAAGAACTCAACAACATAAGCATCAAGAAGCAACAACCTCAAATGCAAGAGGTGGAACATCGAGGGTTGCACTTCAAAGAGGAAAAATTGTGAGAAGGCCAAAAGCAAGGGAAGCAAATGCAAATGGTAAATTTCTCAAATTTATTCCTATTTGTCATCATTGTAATATGATAAGACATGTTCGACCTAGATGCTTTGAGTATATTCAGAAATGCAAACTTGATAATGCTTTTCATGATACGTCTTTGAATGGACCTAAGCAATCATCCATGTATGGATATAGAAATAGACCTAGGAAGACCTTGGAAAAGCATGTTGTGGAAAAAATTGTTGATGACTTGCTTGCTAAATCTTGTGTTGTGCCTCACTCTACTATGCATAAGAAAGTTGATAATGCTTTGTTTGATATTTTTGAAAATGTGACCAATGAGGTCAAGGTGCATGTTAAAAAGCCTAACATTGAGTCAAAGCATGTTAGAAGTAAGAGTGAGAGGCATGTTGTGAAAAATGTGTGGATTAGAAAAGACACATCTAAATGTCATGTTGCACAATATGCATTACGTGCCAACTCCTTATATTCTTGGTACCTAGATAGCGGTTGCTCTAGGAACATGACCGGGAACAAAGAGTTCTTTAAGAATCTTGTTTTAAAGGATGGAGGTTGGGTTACTTTTGGTGATGGTACCAAAAAGCAAGTTCTTGGCAAGGGAACAATTTGTATCCCCAGATTGCCTAAACTTTGCAATACTTTGTATGTTGATGGATTACAAGCTAACTTGATAAGCATTACTCACTTGTGTGAAATTTTTAAAGAAGTTAGCTTTAACAAAGATGTGTGCACTATAATTGATAAAAAGGGCAATGTTGTCCTAAGAGTCAAAAGGTCTATAGACAATTGCTATTGTCTTGAGATAGATCCTCTTACTTGCAACATGGCACATGAGTGCAACAAGCTTGATTTGTGGCATCAACGTTTGGGTCACATGAATTTTAAAGATTTAAAAAAGCTTGAAAAATATGGCATTGTTAGAGGTCTTCCTAATCTTGGTAAAAAGCTTGAGGTGGTTTGTGAACCCTGCCGAGATACGGGCCGACGAACCGAGGGAGCGCGCGAGAGGACAGCCCAGGCCGTGGGCCACAAGGGCTGGCTGTGGTTGAGGCCGTGGGCCCCCACGGCCTGGAGCAGCCTCTGCTCCCGTGTGGGCCACGCGCCCCCCACGGCCAGGGGGTGACGTGGCACCACGTGGTTGGCCGGTTTCCTCCTTCTCTCTCCTCCTATTTCTTCCCCCTCTCTCTCCATTTGAAAATTTAAGAAGAAAAATTTCTGATTCTAGAGTTCTCTCCAATTTTTCCAAACTTCAAAACACCATATCTTCCTCATCCGGAGTCGGATTTGAGTGATTCAAGTTGGAGAGTGTTCATATTTGAGTCCTCTAACATCTCCAAGTGGTTTGGTGGCCGATTGATCATGATTTCAAGTGGTTGGACACTGAATTTCGCACCAGCTGCAGAATCCGAGGTTTGAGTCTCAATTTTGGGATTTCTTGTTATTTGACCTTCCATTTGCTTGGGGTTTCTTCTTCTATATCTATGTTATTGTTTTATAAAAGCTATTTGAAAAGGTAGCTTGATTATCATTCTAATTGAAACTCAATTTGTGGACTTATGTTGACTAGATTTTATGATTCTAGGTTTTACATTTGTTTATGAGTTGTATTGTGATTAGAATGGCATCTTAGGTTGTTTGATACTTAATTGAATTAATTTTGTGTTAAAATGACTTTGAGATTTGATTTGGTCCTTTGATTAGTGAAATCTAGGATTTGTGTATTTTTATGTGATTTAGAGAATATAGGTTTTGATTGATGTAAATCTCAAAACCTTGCTCTATATTTTTGTCTAGTATATTGATTGATTTTAATCTCATATATCTAGCTTTTGATTGTATATTGATAGCATCTTGAATTTGTACTTAATGAACATTTTGTGATTCAAGTGTTATGTGTGTGAATGAGACTTTGAGTATATGTGTTAGGTGTTTCACATGCTTAGGTTTCTATTCATGTATTTTTGCATCTAGACTTGATTAATTGTGATATCACATGTTTAGGTCTATTTGTGCCATAGAATGTATTGATCACATGTTCTATGTTGTATTGAATGTTTGCATCATTTGCATTCACATGATCACACTAGGAAGTCCTTGTAAAAGGCATGAAGTCTTGGTTAGAGTCGGGGTGACTCGGATAGCCAAGCAAGAAGTCTTGCCTAGAGTCGGGATGACTCGGATAGGTAAGCAAGGAGTCATGGCTAGAGTCGGGAGGACTCGGATAGTCATGCATGGGAGGCTCCCTAGAGGCAAGAGTGCCTTGGATAGGGAGTTGGCTATTGTATTGGTAGGCCTAGGCGTATGGTTAGACATAGAGTCCGATAGAGCGGGGTACACGGGAGGTGTATGCACTCTTGAGGAATTTCTAATCTACCATCGATGTTGGTTGAGTGTGTTGTCCAATATATGGTGGTTCCACATCATTGAGGGATTTCATACTTTCCAATAGGGTTGGGTAGGCTTAGACTTCACTAGGTTGGGTGAGCTAAAGATTGGTCACTTTGTGAATGTTCTATGTTTGCTTTCCAATAATATAGTACCCAATGGTTGTAGTTCAACCCGTGGATGTTTCCTCCTTGGAGGTTTTACCACGTTAAAAAAATCTGTTGTGTTAATTCTTTCTATCTCTTTCTCTTATATTTTAATTGTATATTTTATTGTCTTGATTCATAATATCCACATGTGATATATTGTGAAGCAAGTCTTTGTATAGTGTGATTAGTATATTCATTCTTTAGATCAATTTGTATCTTTGATTCTTTTATATATTGTAATCTTTGTATAGTGACATTTTGATCACTCTTGTAACACATTGAACATCTTATGAATTACAAGCTTATTTTGTTGTTATGTTTATTTGCTATTTTACCTCACATGACTTGTTGATATACTTAGACATTTCTCTTATGATTGTAACATCGTATTGTCTATGTATGTCTTCCTTGGCTTATTGTGTTGTGTGTAGGGCTACCTTGAGGGACAAACAAATGTTTGTTCAAGGGTTTGAAAAAAGGTGTAAAAACCTATTCACCCCCCCTCTAGGTATGCTTTAAGCAATTTAACTTCGTTTGTGTACATTCAATTGGTATCAAAGCGGGTCGTCGGACGGCACTCGACGAGATCCGGTTTATACTTACGTGTAAATTGCTTAGGTTTTTGTGTCATAGTTGTCCTCCTTTATTTGTTGTGGAAAAGGTTCTTCTCATTTTTCATTGCATTTGTCTACTAACAAATTTGTTGATAAGCTTGAAAGAGTGTTAGTTACAAAAGCAAAGAAGAAGATGTTCTTGTGTTCCAAAGGTTGATCAATTTAGGTTTGATTACTTACTCAAGCAACATAATGAAGAAATCCACACGGAGTGATTATGTCTCTAGTGATGAGGAGAGCTCAAGTGATGAGTCTTCTAGTGAAGAAGAGTTGGTAAGCAACTTTGTTGCATTCATGACCTCTCACTCTATCCTAGAGGATGTATGTCAAGATTCGTTGGATGAGGAGGTTGATCCAAGTCATTAAGAGTGCTTAAGATGATTTGATCAAGCTACAAGTGGATGAGTTTGTCTCAACAACTCGGAGGCTTTTAGGTGAAAATAATGCTCTTTCCAAGAAGCTTAGAGAAGTTGAAGGGTTTGTTCTTGAAAGGGATAGGATCATCTCTAGTTTGACTCTAGGAGGCTCAAGCGACTTGATAGTTGAGGAGAAGCTCATAGTAGCATCACTTCCTACAAGCAAGGTCGTTGTTGATAAGAAAGCTCCTAAGAAGAGATGTTCCAATACCAAGAACAAGTTGATGAACAAGGTACCCCTTGAAACTCCCATTTGTCCACCACCACCACCGGAAGGTAAAATCTCTCTTTTTGTTCCCATATGTCATTTTTGCAATACCTTAGGCCATATCAAGCCCAAGTGCTATAAATTCATTGAATATTGCAACTTAGAAAATGCATCTAGGAATAGAGAAATTGGACCTAATTCTATGCATGCTAAAGCTTTTGAATATGGAAAGCATGATAATTTTTTTCAAAGCATGTTAAGAATGTCCGAAAGGTGAAGAATGCATATCCTACAAAATTTGACTATGCATGTGTTGCTAACAATGTTGAGAAAAAGAGTATTAATGATATTATTGTGAATCAAGTTGTGGAAGAACTTTACTCTAGGTTCAACATTGTGGTCAAAGAGAATCTTGATGATGTTCGTGTATGTCCACTCAAGACAAAATTTGTCAAGGGTGAGTGCTCTTACCATTAGTGTAAGTTGCACATGTGAGTTAGCTTTAAGACTAGTGTCGTTGATAAGAAGCTTAGTTTTTTGCTTTGTATCTTTACAACTTGACATGAACTTAGCTATCTCACTTTGTTTGTTTTGATAGTCAAAATTTGTTGATTAACTTTTGAGAAGTTTTTTTTTTGGAATCTATATGATAACATATTTGTTATGGCTTTTAGAGAAAGTCATTTTTTTTTGTTTGTTTGAGTTGGATTACATTGTCTTTAGTCTCTTGGAATCAACACACCTATAACTTGTAGTCATGAGGACTTACAAGCTAAGAGGACTCATAAAAAGGGTGAAGGCATTGTTTTTGGTGAAAATAGCTTGTGAAGGTATCTCTATATCATATTGCTTGCTTACTTGATTTTTCATCTATCAACTCATTGTTTGTATCACATTCATGAAGCATGTCATAATTGAGAACTAATATAGTGTTTATATGGTACTCTTTGACATTTGCTAGTTTAAGATCTTTTGGTGATAAGTGTTCACATTGATCTTATTTCATGAAGTGTGTTGTTATTTGTATGATTGTTGAGTGGCTAATTTTTGAATAATGTGAGCTTCATATTCTTTGATAGCTACTCTCTTGAGAAGTAGAGATCTTAAGTAAGTCTCTTTACTTGCTTCTAGATCATGTGCTTTTAAGCCTTGAAATTGGTTTCAAAAATGCACTTTGCTTCTCTTGTATGTTTTGTTAAGTATGTTGAGCTTGATTGATGTTCGCTTTGGATACACCTTGAAGTCCTAAGGACTAGTACATTTAAAAATGACCAATGGTTGGTATCCATTTGCTTCGGCAACATAGAACTCAACGAGCACCCTCATGGAAAGGGCTACACACCTTGGTTGTGAAGCCACCCAATGTTGGAAAGGGCTACGTCATTGTGATGAGTGAAAGCCGTCATGAGGTGTATATGTTTATGTTAGAAAAATCAAAGAAGTGTTGAATTGAATCATAAAAAAAAAAAAAATCTTTGATTCAAGCCTTAATAAAAAAAAAAAATAATAATAATAATAAAAGGCTTTTGGAGTATAGTTGAATAATCAAATGAGCTCGGGTTGACAAATAGAAATGGGTTGACGAGCCACATGCACACACACGCTCACATGTTGAAATCTATTCTCTTTATAAGCAAAATTTCGGATGATAACCGGTTTGACCTTTTTATGGAAAGGCCTAAGATGAATAGATGTTGAAATTGTATGCATGCTTGATTATCAAACTACTTCTTTTCATATACTTGAAGCAAAATCTTCACACACTCACTTTTGCTTAATTAGTATTTGTGATACTTTAGCAATTTTTGATGACATATGAGAGTGATTGAAAATCTTGATGTAACTCTCTTAGATATGTGAAGCTTATTTGCAAATCTAATAAAAATTGCTTGTGATGTGATTGTGTGGTGATTTTTGTGAACATTTGTCTATCTTGATTTTAGATGAGGCACTTGTCAAGGGGGAGCATAATATGCTAAATTCTTGTTCTCTTTTATGACATGTTCACATGTTCTTCAAGGTTGTTAATTGTTGGCATTATTCTTATTTTTGATAAATCATGAAGATGCTATGATAAATTCTTACTTGCATGGTGATTTATTAAATATAGTGTTTTTGCCTTTGTATATGTTTATTGGTTTCTTATTTGTTTATTTGTTTCCTCTCACTTTGTTTTTAGTTTGTTTTGTGTTGCAAGATCATGGGTAAAGCAAAGAAGGTTGGTGGAAACACTTCTTCATCTCCCATTGCCAAGTCGAAACCTACAATTTCTTCCAAAATTTCCAAAGGTAACAAAGTTGATGAATTGGGAATTTTTGGGTGCAAAAAGATAATTCAAGAAAGGGGTATTGACTTGGACTCTTGTATTGGATCATATGTCTATGATGTGCTTAAGAGTAGGAATTGGATTTCATGGGTCAACATGTTAGGAATATCTAATGAGACCATTGTTAAAGAATTTTATAATGCTTACAAATCCGGTTCTACTGTGACTAGTGCTACTCTTAGCATAAGGAAAGTTGTCTTTAGAGTTTGCCCTAGGAAGGTTAATGAATTTCTTAACTTGTCCGATGACATTGAATCGGAATTCCTTGATGTTGATGTCTTGGAAAACCTTGATTTAATGGGTAAGACTCTATGTGATGATGATGATTTTGTGTGGGGGAAACGTGCTTTTATTAGGCAAGGTGAGCTAACAAAAATTAGTGCATTTTGGCATTTATTTGTATGCTCCAATCTTGTTGTTTCTACTAATGCTTCGGAGCTTAATAGAGACAAGATTAAGATTGTGTATGCCTTGGTTACTAACCAACCTATAAACCTTGGTGAATTGCTTGTGGAGCAAATTCAAAGTGCAGCTTGTACTAGTCGTTTGGACAAGAAATTGGCTTTTCCGGGGTTTATAACTCAATTGTGCTTAGCTAAAGGTGTGAGGAATCTTGATGGTGATGTTATGCTTCCTCCCTTAGAGAAGTTGAGTGAGAAACGTATGGCAACCATGTCATACAAGGACAAGGGAAAGTCTAATGATGTACTTAGGCTTTTTGGTGATTCTCTTGATTCTAACCATGTCCCTAACTCACCCGCTCTTCCTAGTTGGGCTTTAAAATTGAGGAAAGAGGTTGAAGAATCTCATAGGTTGATTGAGGCGTCACAAAGGAAGATTGAAGACCTTAGTGCAAAGCTTGTTGCTCAAGATGAGAGGATCAAAGAGTTGGAAGGAAAATCAACTCCAACAAGGCAATATGTGAGATCCGCACACCGTTCTTCTTTTCTTGGTGGCACAAGTGGCTAGAGAGCTTCATGAGGTATAATTTCTTACTCTTTCCCTTTGGCTTCATATCATGTCAAAAAGGGGGAGAAATATGAGAAACACATGGGAGATATCTAGCTTACTTAGTCTTATGTTAGTTGTTTTATATTTTTGTATATTTGGTATCTAGCTTGAACTTTATGGCATGTAATATTTTTGTTGAATCTTGGCTTAGAATATATTGATGGATAGTATGTATTAAGGGGGAGCATACTTGATCCATTTGAACTTATATGTTACTATTTTCTTGCCTAAGATTGGATATTGCCATACTTGTTGTCTCTTGGATATTCTTGTGCTTTCAAGTTCTTTTTAGGTGATATCAAGAGAAGACCAAAATGAAGTTCAAGACTTGATTTATAATTTGTGTCTATATGTGTAACTCATTGTACTCATTGTGACCAAATTTTCTTTGTAATTGTTTTAGTGTTTGTTTAGGGGTTTTGTCATGGAATTTGCCAAAGGGGGAGATTGTTAGGTTGATAATTAGTGTTGGCATTAATTCCATATCAAAACGTGTTTTACTTGTAATGTTTAGTGGTTAGTAAATGAAGGATTTCGAAGACGAAGGACGTCTCAACCATTATTCGTTCAAGTTGCCGGCTTTTAAGAGTTTCGGGCATTATCGGTCTACAAAGGTATTCTAAGTCCTCTTATCTCTTAAAAGGCTAGGCACACACTCACACATATCATTCTTGTGTGTCCCTTCATGATTTTATTTCATTTACATTTCACTTTCACACACTTGGCAAAATATGCTCATGCATTCACATTTAGTTAATAAACTTTGTGTTTTGCATTTTCTAGGACTATGTCCGGAAACTAGCATAAGTGTGTGTATTTGTGTTTGTATGTTTCCGTATTTTGTGTTTAGGACTTGAACATGTTCTTATTCAATGCCTTATTGAGTTCCGGTCGTTTCGGTTACTCATTCATAAGGTTTCGAGTCCAAACGTGTTGACTATGCCACTTTACGTTCTCTTATGTTGTGTTGACTTCATCGATGATTTCCAAGATGATTTCTCAACCGTTTTTCAAAGTTGTATAGTTGTTATCGTGCGTGAGAGAGTCACGGTTTGTAATCCAAAAACGGATTCGAATTCGGGGTTCGGACGCCCGAGATACGGGCCGACGAACCGAGGGAGCGCGCAAGAGGACAGCCCAGGCCGTGGGCACGGCCTGGAGCAGCCTCTGCTCCCGTGTGGGCCACGCGCCCCCCACGGCCAGGGGGTGATGTGGCACCACGTGGTTGGCCGGTTTCCTCCTTCTCTCTCCTCCTATTTCTTCCCTCTCTCTCTCCATTTGAAAATTTAAGAAGAAAAATTTCTGATTTCCCGTCTAGAGTTCTCTCCAATTTTTCCAAACTTCAAAACACCATATCTTCCTCATCCGGAGTCAGATTTGAGTAATTCAAGTTGGAGAGTGTTCATATTTGAGTCCTCTAACATCTCCCAGTGGTTTGGTGGCCGATTGATCGTGATTTCAAGTGGTTGGACACTGAATTTCGCACCAGCTGCAGAATCCGAGGTTTGAGTCTCAATTTTGGGATTTCTTGTTATTTGACCTTCCATTTGCTTGGGGTTTCTTCTTCTATATCTATGTTATTGTTTTATAAAAGCTATTTGAAAAGGTAGCTTGATTATCATTCTAATTGAAACTCAATTTGTGGACTTATGTTGACTAGATTTTATGATTCTAGGTTTTACATTTGTTTGTGAGTTGTATTGTGATTAGAATGGCATCTTAGGTTGTTTGATACTTAATTGAATTAATTTTGTGTTAAAATGACTTTGAGATTTGATTTGGTCCTTTGATTAGTGAAATCTAGGATTTGTGTATTTTTATGTGATTTAGAGAATATAGGTTTTGATTGATGTAAATCTCAAAACCTTGCTCTATATTTTTGTCTAGTATATTGATTGATTTTAATCTCATATATCTAGCTTTTGATTGTATATTGATAGCATCTTGAATTTGTACTTAATGAACATTTTGTGATTCAAGTGTTATGTGTGTGAATGAGACTTTGAGTATATGTGTTAGGTGTTTCACATGCTTAGGTTTCTATTCATGTATTTTTGCATCTAGACTTGATTAATTGTGATATCACATGTTTAGGTCTATTTGTGCCATAGAATGTATTGATCACATGTTCTATGTTGTATTGAATGTTTGCATCATTTGCATTCACATGATCACACTAGGAAGTCCTTGTAAAAGGCATGAAGTCTTGGTTAGAGTCGGGGTGACTCAGATAGCCAAGCAAGAAGTCTTGCCTAGAGTCGGGATGACTCGGATAGGTAAGCAAGGAGTCATGGCTAGAGTCGGGAGGACTCGGATAGTCATGCATGGGAGGCTCCCTAGAGGCAAGAGTGCCTTGGATAGGGAGTTGGCTATTGTATTGGTAGGCCTAGGCGTATGGTTAGACATAGAGTCCGATAGAGCGGGGTACACGGGAGGTGTATGCACTCTTGAGGAATTTCTAATCTACCATCGATGTTGGTTGAGTGTGTTGTCCAATATATGGTGGTTCCGCATCATTGAGGGATTTCATACTTTCCAATAGGGTTGGGTAGGCTTAGACTTCACTAGGTTAGGTGAGCTAAAGATTGGTCACTTTGTGAATGTTCTATGTTTGCTTTCCAATAATATAGTACCCAATGGTTGTAGTTCAACCCGTGGATGTTTCCTCCTTGGAGGTTTTACCACGTTAAAAAATCTGTTGTGTTAATTCTTTCTATCTCTTTCTCTTATATTTTAATTGTATATTTTATTGTCTTGATTCATAATATCCACATGTGATATATTGTGAAGCAAGTCTTTGTATAGTGTGATTAGTATATTCATTCTTTAGATCAACTTGTATCTTTGATTCTTTTATATATTGTAATCTTTGTATAGTGACATTTTGATCACTCTTGTAACACATTGAGCATCTTATGAAATACAAGCTTATTTTGTTGTTATGTTTATTTGCTATTTTACCTCACATGATTTGTTGATATACTTAGACATTTCTCTTATGATTGTAACATCGTATTGTCTATGTATGTCTTCCTTGGCTTATTGTGTTGTGTGTAAGGCTACCTTGAGGGACAAACGAATGTTTGTTCAAGGGTTTGAAAAAAGGTGTAAAAACCTATTCACCCCCCCTCTAGGTATGCTTTAAGCAATTTAACTTCGTTTGTGTACATTCACGTCTCTAGGAAGATTTCTTGCTTGCCTATCCGGATCCTCCCGACCCTAGACAAGTCTCCTTGCTTGATTATCCGAGTCGTCCCGACTATAATCAAGACTTCCTTGCTCTATCCACAAAGCTTCACTTTGCTAGAGACTTCAACCTAATGCAAGGCTATGATCTAAGTGATGCAAATGATGCAAGCACAATCAAATTAAGCTAGATGATCAATCAAGCTAAATGTACATGTTCAATGATAATCTAGAATTTGCTTTCAACAAACAATCACAAAAGTATGTAGAAATCAAGACATGTAAATCAATAAGAACAAGGTATGACTATTCAATATATCACACTAAAAACCTAGTTCTTAGATCATGAAATTAAACCTAGAAAATAACATGAAGCACATCATATATACATTTTCTAGAATCAATTACAAGTTGAATCAAGTTTAGCACATATATGTTCAAGAGAAATCACAAAGCTAAAACTCAATTGACAAATGATCAAACACCCCTAGCATATGATCTAACATCCTTCTCAACATATTTCATCATTCAAATAGTAAGAATCAAAGAGATGATCAAAGATGAAAGGAAAAAGAAGAAGTTGAACAAAAACAACCTTGACCACGTACTGAAGATCAGTCAACTGGGAAGAATAGCGAAGTCAACTACCTCTAGAAATGCTTGGGGTTTGTAGCTCTCATCAAGACCAACAATTTTGGCTTTTGAATCAATCGATTTCGAGTTCGTATGAGAAAGTTATGATCAAAATATTAAAACTATAACTTGAAGAATTTCTAAAAACATTTTGAAAGTGTTCTTGAAAATCTTCAAAATGTTTGGAGGGAAGGAGAGAGGATTAAATGGAGGAGAGAGAAGGCAAAAACGAGCCAATCAAGCATGGCCACGTCACCCGGCCCATGGGGGGCGCGTTGGCCACACGAGGGCAGAGAGCTCCTCTGGCCGTGGGGCCCACGACTCACCCACGGCTTGGGCCACACGTGGCCTCTTGGCCACCTTCACCTCTTGCGTGCTCCCTCACATTCTTTAACCGTATCTTGGGCATCCGAACTCCGATTTCGAATCCGTTTTTGGATTACGAACTGTGACTCCCTCACACATGATGACGACTACACAACTTTGAAAAATGGTTGAGAAATCATCTTGGAAAACGACAATGAAGTCAACTCAACGAATGAGAATGAAAAGTAGCGTAGCTACATCGTTTGGACTCGAAACCTTATGAATGAGTAACCGAAATGACTGGAACTTAATAAGGAATCATAATAGAGCATATTCAAGTCCAAATACAAAAATATGGAAACATACAAACACTAATTCACACAAGCATGCCATATCAAACAGATAGTCACAAAGCATGCAATTTTATAATGTTTATCTATTAGAGATCAGTGCATGTGCATACTAAGAAGTGTGTAAATGTGTTATACCAAATGTTTGAATTATGATGCAAGAACACACATGTATGAGTTGTGTGTGTGCGCGCTTATGCCTTGCAAGAGGAAGAAGTATCTCGATACCTTAGCATCCAAATAAGCACATTTCCTCTTGAAGACGAACTTTGCATGCGACGTTGCTTTCCTTCTTTGAAGCTTGATCTAATCACGAAACACCTAAGCAACTAAGCAATACAAACAAAAAGTGTTTTGCAATGGAATCAAGCCAACACAAATCTAAGATCTTACAATCTCCCCCTTTGGCTATTCCATTGGCAAAACCTCAACCTCACCATACAATGTTTCACTCCAATAAACTCAAGTTGATAGCATACTCTCATCCCCACATTACAAAGAGATTCCTAGACTAAAAAGTCTTAAAGTCTTCAAGAATTCCTCTTTTGGTCTTCAAAGTACCTATGAGAGAAAATAGCAAAACAAACAAGAGATCTTCTCTAAAGAAGAATGGTGAGTTATTAACCAAAAACAAATATAGAAGACATCCCTTATCTCATAAAAAAAAATGCATTATCTCAAGTGAATAAAATGTTTTCATATTAAAGCATTCCCTTAATTTCTCAATTCCTAAGGACCAACCATCCTTAACATTATCAAGAAATAATTTTTTCTCCCCCTTAAGACAAAGTCACAATTAAGCACAAAGAGGAATATGATTCACACAATTGGAACATTTTTCCACACAAGGTGTGAAGTATACAAAATCTCCCCAATATCAAACATGGTGAGGTATACATTTTCTCCCCTTTTTTGTCAAGGAATAGACAAGGGACACAAGAGATAAAGAACGAGATATTAAGCAAACAAATCGTATAGAAAGCGAAAGTTGAATAAACTAAAGCTCCCCCATAACATATGCTCCACATATTATCACCAAGTAGATTTGTTCACAAGGGACATCACACAATCACACAATCACACAATCAAGCAATAAGAGAAAATATTTCATAACTTGTCAAAGTCCAAGAGAGAATTATAGATTTTCATTAATCTCTCAAAAATATTCTCACATTGCTAATGAATCAAGCACATAAGCAAAATGTGTGTGTGTGAATGCTTCTCAAATATATAGAAGGAGTAATTGTGATATCAACATGCAAACTCTATCCACACCTATCCATCTAAAGCCTTTCCAAAAATAGGTTAAACCGATATTCATCCGGATTTTTGCTTTTAAAATGAATAGATATCAACATATGAGCGTGTGTGTGCATGTGGCTCGTTTTCCCCGTTTCTATTTGTCAACCCGAGCTTTTTCACAATTCTCAACTATACACCATAAGCCCTTTTGTTTTGTTTTAGGCTTGAATCAAAGAATTTTTTTTATGATTCATTTCAACACTCCTTTGATTTTACTAACAAAAACATATACTCCTTATGGCGGCTTTCACTCATCACAATAGCGTAGCCCTTTCCTACATTGGGTGGCTTCACAACCAAGGTGTGTAGCCCTTTCCATGAGGGTGCTCATTGATTACTATGTAGTACCGAAGCAAAATGGATACATACCATAGGTCATCTATCATGTACTTAGCAATAAACTTCTAGAAGTATCCATTATCTGCACATATTCAACCACAAAAACTCAAAACTAAAACATACAAGAGAAGCATTAGTGCACTTTTCAAAAATAAGATTTTCAAGCTCAAGTGCATGATCTAGAAACAATAAAAGATATTTGTTTAAGATCACCACTTCTCAAGTGAGTAGCTCTCAAAGATAATGATATTCAATTAAAGTTTTGCTCATCAAGCCACTCACAATCACACAAAGACATCAATCAACACAAATTATGCCAAAGGACATTCTAAGAGTTTTAAACCTCTCTTTGTCCAAGGGCTTAGTGAACAAGTCCGCAAGTTGATTTTTAGTAGGCAAATGTTCTAGAGTAACAATAGAATGTTCAACTAGGTCTCTAATGAAATGATGCCTAATGTCTATGTGTTTTATGCGGGAGTGTTGAACCGGATTTTTAGAGATATTAATGGCACTTAAGTTATCACAATAAAGTGTCATTTTTCCTTGTTCTATCTCATAATCCTTAAGGATTTGTTTCATCCAAAGTAATTGTGTGCAAGCATTTCCGGCCGCAATGTATTCGGCTTCGGAAGAGGAAAGGGAAACCGAATTTTGTTTCTTACTTGACCAAGAAGCCAAGTTATTACCAACATAAAAGCAACGACCCGATGTGCTTTTACGGTCATCTATGTTTCCCGCCCAATCCGCATCACAATAGCCTACAAGGATATCATTGGTATCAAATGAATAGAATAGACCAAGACTATGAGTTCCTTTGATGTACCTAATGATCCTCTTGACGGCTTTTAAGTGAGATTCCTTGGGATTTGCTTGGAATCTAGCACACAAGCCTACACTAAAGCAAATGTCGGGTCTACTAGCCGTTAGGTAAAGTAGACTACCTATCATGCTTCTATAAAGGCTTTGGTCAACACTTTTCCCTTTTTCATCTTTGTCAAGTTTTAAAGTGGTGCTCATGGGAGTTTCAAAATCTTTTCCATTTCCTAGGCCAAATCTCTTAACTAGATTTTTAGCATATTTAGATTGATTCAACATTATGCCCATGCTAGTTTGCTTTATTTGCATTCCTAGAAAATAATTCAACTCACTCACCCACCATGCTCATTTCAAATTCACTTGACATAACACTTACAAATTCATAAACCTTGGTTTTATTAATAGACCCAAAAACAATGTCATTAACATATATTTGTGCAACAAAAATATCATGATCATGATGTTTGATAAACAAAGTTCTATCAATGCCACCTCTCCTATATTGGTTGTCAATAAGATATTGAGTCAACCTATCATACCAAGCTCTTGGAGCTTGTTTAAGGCCATAGAGAGCCTTTTTCAATTTAAACACATGATTAGGAGAGTGTGGGTCTACAAAACCCTTAGGTTGTTCAACATACACTTTTTCTTGAAGGTATCCATTGAGGAAAGCACTTTTGACATCCATTTGAAATAATTTGAACTTTTTAATGCATGCAATGGACAACAAAAGTCTAATGGACACGAGACGAGCAACCGGGGCAAACGTCTCATCAAAGTCAACACCCTCAACTTGAGTATAACCTTGAGCCACTAGTCTAGCTTTGTTCCTCACAATCTTGCCACTTTCATCGGTCTTATTCCTAAACACCCATTTAGTGTCAATTACATTTATATCTTTGGGTCTAGGAACCAAGGACCACACTTCATTCCTCTCAATTTGATTAAGTTCATCTTGCATAGCCCCAACCCAATATTCATCAACAATTGCTTCATTAATATTTTTGGGTTCAATTTGAGAAGTGTAGCAAGCATAAGAAATTTGGTTAGCAATTTGATTTCTTGTTCTAACCCCTTCATTTAAATCACCTATGATGTCTTCTTGATAGTGTAAGTTTCTAAGTCTTGGGTGAGAATGTTTAAAAACTTGGTCATTTTGTTGATTATCATTTAAAGCATTTTCCAAACCTTGACTTTCAACTTCAACTTCAACATGACTATCATTTTCATCATCTTGACTAGAAACACTACTAGCCACATCAATAGGTTTTTTAGTGTCATTCAACATGTTTTCTTTAGGTTCATTGACACCATTATCATCACACAAATTAAGCATGCTAAGATCATCTATCTTCACATTGATAGACTCCATGATAGTCTTAGTAGTCAAATTAAAGACTCTATATGCACGACTATTAATAGCATACCCAAGAAAGAGACCAACATCACTTTTAGCATCAAACTTTCCTAAGTGATCTCTATCATTCAAAATATAACATTTACTCCCAAAAGTGTGGAAGTAACTCACATTGGGCTTCTTGCCCTTCCATAGCTCATAGGACGTTTGTTTTGTGCCTGGCCTCTTAAAAACACGATTAGACACATAACAAGCGGTATTGACCGCCTCGGCCCATAGGTTTCTAGGTTCTTTCTTGCTATTGAGCATGACCCTAGCCATCTCTTGTAAGACACGGTTTTTCCTCTCAACAACACCATTTTGTTGAGAAGTTCTAGGTGCGGAGAACTCATGAGAAATCCCTAAACCATCACAAAACTCACTAAATTTTGTATTTTCAAATTCCGTCCCATGATCACTCCTAATGCGACATATTTTCTTGATACCAAAACCTTTTTCATTTTGAACTTGATTACAAAATTTTTTAAAGTAATCAAAAGCATCGGTCTTATTTCTAAGAAAATAAACCCAAGTAAACCTAGAGAAATCATCGACGCATACAAAAATGTACTTTTTGCCATTAATGCTCTCGGTTTGAATTGGCCCCATTAGGTCCATGTGCACAAGTTCTAAAGGTCTCTTAGTAGCTATGTAAGAATTTTTCTTATGAGACACTTTGGTTTGCTTACCTAATTGGCAAGGTTCACAAACCACCTCAAGCTTTTTACCAAGATTAGGAAGACCTCTAACAATGCCATGTTTTTCAAGCTTTTTCAAATCTTTAAAATTCATGTGACCCAAACGTTGATGCCACAAATAGAGCTTGTTGCACTTATGTGCCATGTTGCAAGTTAGAGGATCTATCTCAAGACAATAGCAATTGTCTATAGACGTTTTGACTCTAGGACAACATTGCCCTTTTTATCAATTATAGTACACACATCTTTGTTGAAGCTAACTTCTTTAAAAATTTCACACAAGTGAGTAATACTTATCAAGTTAGCTTGTAACCCATCAACATACAAAGTATTACGAAGTTTAGGCAATCCGGGGATACAAATTGTTCCCTTGCCAAGAACTTGCTTTTTGGTACCATCACCAAAAGTAACCTAACCTCCATCCTTTAAAACAAGATTCTTAAAGAACTCTTTGTTCCCAGTCATGTTCTTAGAGCAACCGCTATCTAGGTACCAAGAATAGGAGGAGTTGGCACGTAAAGCATATTGTGCAACATGACATTTAGATGTGTCTTTTCTAATCCACACATTTTTCACAACATGCTTCTCACTCTTACTTCTAACATGCTTTGACTCAATGTTAGGCTTTTTAACATGCACCTTGACCTCATTGGTCACATTTTCAAAAATATCAAACAAAGCATTATCAATTTTCTTATGCATAGTAGAGTGAGGCACAACACAAGATTTAGCAAGCAAGTCATCAATAACTTTTTTCACAACATGCTTTTCCAAGGTCTTCCTAGGTCTATTTCTATATCCATACATGGATGATTGCCTAGGTCCATTCAAAGATATATCATGAAAAGCATTATCAAGTTTGCATTTCCGAATATACTCAAAGCACCTAGGTCGAACATGTCCTATCATATTGCAATGATGACAAATAGGAATAAATTTGAGAGATTTACCATTTACATTTGCTTCCATAGCTTTTGGCCTTCTCACAATTTTTCCTCTTTGATGTGCAACCCTTGATGCTCCACCTCTTGCATTTGAGGTTGTTGCTCCTTGATGTTGAACTTGTTGTGAACTTCCATTGAACATCCTTGATGATTTGTATTGGCTTGATTCCATTGCAAAAGGCTCTATATTTGTATTAGTTGTTGCTTAGGATGTTCTTGGAAGAAAAGAAGCTTAAAAGGTGAAGAGCAACGTCTAGTGCAAATGTCGTCTTTAAGAGGTGAAAGCGTCAAAGGTATACTTCGACTTCTATCCTCTTGCAAGGTGTTAGCGCACACACACACAAATCATACATGTGTGTCCCTACATTGTAGTTCAAACATTTGGTATAACACATTCACACACTTCTTAGTATGCACATGCATTGGTCTCTTATAGACAAATATTATAGAATTGCATGCTTTGTGACTATCTCTTTGATATGGCATGCTTGTGTGAATTTTTGTTTGTTTATTTATGTAATTTGTATTTTAGACTTGAATATGTTCTTATTTGATTCCTTATTGAGTTCCTGTCATTTCGGTTACTCATTCATAAGGTTTCGAGTCCAAACAATGTAGCTACGCTACTTTTCGTTCTCATTCGTTGAGTTGACTTCATCGTTGTTTTTCGAGATGATTTCTCAACCATTTTTCAAATTTATGTAGTCATCATCATACATGAGGGAGTCACGGTTTGTAATCTAAAAATGAATTCAAAATCAGAGTTCGGATACCGAAGATACGGCTGAAGAACGTGAGGGAGCGTGCAAGAGGAGAGCGTGGCCAAAGGCCACATGGCCCAAGCCGTGTGGGACCCACAGCCAGAAGACCCCTCTGGTCCCGTGTGGCCCACGCGCCCCCCAAGGGGTGGGTGATGTCGCCACCTCTGATTGGCCCAAAAAATCTCTCTCTCTCCTCCATTTAAACACCTCTCCTTCCCTCCAAACTTTTAATTACTTGAAGAACACTTTCAAAGAAATTTCTGCAGAATTCTTTAACATTTTAGTTTTAGTATTTTGATCATAACTTTCTCATACGAACTCGAAATCATTGATCCAAAAGCCAAAATTGTTGGTCTTGATGAGAGCTACAAACCCTAAGCATTTTCAGAGGCAGCTGACATAATCATTTTTCCCAGTGGCTTGATTTTCAGTACGTGGTCAAGGTTGTACGTTCAACTTCTTCTTTTTCATTTCATCTTTGATCATCTCTTTTATTCTTACTATTTCATTGATGAAATATGTTGAGAAGGATGTTAGATCATATGCTAGGGGTGTTTGATCATTTGTCAATTGAGTTTTAGCTTTGTGATTTCTCTTGAACATATATGTGCTAAACTTGATTCAACATGAAATTGATTCTAGAAAATGTATATATGATGTGCTTCATGTTATTTTCTAGGTTTAATTTCATGATCTAAGAACTAGGTTTTTAGTGTGATATATTGAATATTCATACCTTGTTCTTATTGATTTACATGTCTTGATTTCTAGATACTTTTGTGATTGTTTGTTGAAAGCATATTCTAGATTATCATTGAACATGTACATTTAGCTTGATTGATCATCTAGCTTTATTTGATTGTGTTTGCATCATTTGCATCACTTAGATCATAGCCTTGCATTAGGTTGAAGTCTCTAGCAAAGTGAGTGAAGCTTTGTGGATAGAGTAAGGAAGTCTTGATTAGAGTCGGGAGGACTTGGATAATCAAGCAAGGAGACTTGTCTAGGGTCGGGAGGATCCGGATAGGCAAGCAAGAAATCTTCTTAGAAACGTGAGTGTCTTAGATAGGAAGTTGCTTTCTAGAGGTGTAGGACACATCTCGGATAGGAAGTAAGCTTGGAGATTCACTAGCCCGAGAGTAGATTAGGAGTTGATAGCTTGAGCGGATATCATGAGTTGATAGCTTGAGTGTGTAAGTCCTTTTTCACATAGTGGATTACTTTGCCGGTGGTTGTGGTATCAACCCGTGGATGTTTCCTCTTTGAGGTTTTACTACGTAAAAAATCATTGTGTCAATTTTGTTTTACTTTTCTTTATCTTCCATATCTTACATTGATTGCATATCTTGTAAATTGATTAACTCTTGTATTAGTGAAATCAATTCATTTGTTAAATCTAATCAAGTGTGTATTTTCTTTGCTTTATTCCGCGTTATTTTTAATATTGGAAAAATTTGAGTCTATACCTATTCACCTCACCTCTAGGTATATTTTGCACTACTACTTAAGGGAAATTTAAAAACTCTAAGGGTAAAACCTTTTAAGGTGATTGGCATTCCAAGTGTGGTTTACCGAGTAACCATCCATGTCTTCTAGCTTGTAAGTCCCCTTTCGAACCACTATCTTTATGAGGTAAGGACCTTCCCAATTGGGGGCCAGTACCCCGTTAGACCTTTTCTGGGTATTATGAGTTACCTGTAGGGAAAAAATAACAAAAGTAGTACACGCAGCGGAAGCGATACTAAAATTAGATTTAGTGACTTTTAAAATTTTTTCCTTTATGAACCTTAAACCCTTTTAATCAATAAACATGCATATACATTAACAAAAAGTAGATTACCTTTTGTCGCGTGATCCGATTGACTTATGTCGATGGTAATCCGCAAGACCTTCAATCCGAGCACGAACGTGGATCACCTAGGAGTGTGGTCTCCCTTTTCTTTGAATTGCAAACCTGTGAATGGACTAAACAAAACTTTTCTTTTCTTTGTTAGTCACAAAACAATCAAAAGAATGTCTAAGATTATTCTGGTCACTTTTGAGTTCTCAATCTAATGATCGAAACTCGCGTGAACCTAGATCGATATCGTATACACAAGCTTATTGATGATTAAGCAATAGTATACTATCAAAGAATAATCTAACACTCATTTTTGTCTTAGTAGAATAAAAAACTCTCTATGAATGAAGAAGAAGAAGAAAAATAAAATCTCAAGCACATTTGTATGTGGTGGCCGAACCCTATAAGAACACTTATATAGGTTGGCCGAATTTTTCTTTCTTTTTCCTTTAGGGTTGCCGAATTCTATGTAGTTTTAGATTAGGGTTGGCCGAATTTCATCATGTCACTTATATAGGGTGACTAAAATTCAACCCTAATTCTTTTCAACTTTATAGACTTCAAACCCTAATCCAACTCATTGATTTTTATTCTTTTATTTTGACTAAATAAAAAGACTCCTTATTTGATTAAATAAATAAAATTAATTTATTTATTTCCTTATCAAACAAGTCTTTTACTTTTAGGAAAGATTTGTTTCTTTAATTAAACAATTAATCAATAAATTAATTAATTCTTATTTAATTAAAACAAATGAAACAAAATAATATATTAGGTTAAAACATTAACCTTGCCGCCCCACTTGTATAAAATTGGGTCTAATATTATTTTCTTATTTCATTTAATCCATTGGACTTTAAATAAAAAGCCCACATGTGAACCAGACCCATTCTTACTAAAAGAAACAAGCCCACATGTCTTTCATTAATATATTAATATAATTGAGCAGCCCATTACATAAATAATGTGCATATTATATTCTTAATATATTAAATGCAATTCTAGATGGACCCTTAAATTGGTCCGGTAGAATATATCAAGTGATCCATGCAAGTCCGTGTGGATTGGGGATCTTGGCGGGCCATCTAAATTTAAGCTTCAATAGACATAACCTAATCACAATCAACAAATGATTCACTTAGGTCCGATCCATTAATTTTAACTCATTCCACTAAAGAGCTAAAACTGAACTCTTAAATAAAGATAGAAAAGGAAGATGCTCCTCATTCATACCCTAGACAATCATATTGGAGATAGTGTATCCTCGTGATTAATATCAGTAATCGCCAAGAGTTCATAGACCGCCTATAACTCTCCAAGTTACCATATTTACTCATATGACCACGTTTTGAACTTGGATATTTTGACTTGTCCAGAAGCCATGTTTTCAATAGACACTATCGAAAACTCAACGTTGAGATTTAGTATCCAATTACCTCAAAAACATCCATATGATGATATTATACTCTCATTTAATTAAATGGAGCCACGATGTCCATATCTATAAATGAAGTCCTCTATCGATTAACAAATGAATATCACCAAACTATCGAGGATAGACTATGCGATATAATCGTACTCATTGATAACTCAAATGATATCACTTGCAACCATAAGTCCATCATTTATCTCAGGATTAAGATAGACTCTCCGATTGTCCTGATAATGAAAAGACTATTATCTATTGACGGTTCTAGATAAAGGTTTTCATTGTGATCCAGTTCAATGCACCCAGTGCACTAGATCCTTTTGCTCGAAGACACTCCGATGATTTTAGACTCATCATATCTCATTTGATCCCACTCAAATGCTAGCAAAAGAATTCTACAACTTTAACAAGATAAAGGTGCCCAACCTTTAACTTAAGTTGTGAACATTATTCAAGACTAACTAAAGAATTGTGTCTACCACATACATATCCAGATGTACGAACAATTCTTCTTTTCCCATAGTCTTTAGACCTTATGATTATTTACTTTGACAATTATAATATAAACTATAAATGCTATACGATTTGTTAAACCAGAAATCACTTTATTAATATGAAAAAGATTGTTAATTACAACATTACGCTCTTGCTATTGAGCATAATCCTAACAATCTCCCACTTGCGCTATAGCAAATGTGTCATATCTCTCAAGCCCATGTTCTCTAGATGCCCATCGAAACTCTTCTGAGGTAGAGCCTTTATGAAGGGATCCGCTAGATTTTCTGCTGACGCGATTTTGGTAATCGTCACGTCACCTCTTTGAACAATCTCCCTTAAAAGATGATACTTTCTTTCAATGTGTTTACCTCTCTTATGACTTCTTGGTTCTTTCGAATTAGCCATTGCTCCACTGTTGTCACAGTAGATAGTGATCTGCTTATTCGCACTAGGAACCACTTCCAAGTCAATCAAGAATTGGCGGAGCCAAACAGCCTCTTTGGCAGCTTCGCATGCAGCAACATACTCAGCTTCCATGGTGGAATCAGCAATACAAGATTGCTTGATACTCCTCCATATAACTGCTCCTCCTCCAATAGTAAACACAGCCCCTTATGTGGATTTTCTAGAGTCAGAATCTGATTGGAAATCAGAATCTGTATACCCAACGGGAACCAAATCCCCTCTAGAGTATACAAGCATATTATCTCTCGTTCTCTTAAGATACTTGAAAATATGCTTGACTGCCGTCCAGTGATCAGGTCCAGGTTTCGATTGAAACCTGCTAACTATGCCAACAGCAAAACAAATATCTGGTCTAGTACAGAGCATTGCATACATGAGACTTCCAACTGCCGAGGCATATGGAACTCTACTCATGAATTGCTCTTCATGCTCATTCTTAGGAACTTGTTCCTTAGAAAGCTTGATTCCATGTCTGAAAGGTAACATACCTTTCTTGGAATCCTGCATGGAAAACCTAGACAAGATCTTGTCTATGTATGAAGCTTGGGATAATGCAATCGTTCTATTCTTTCAATCCCTTATTACTTGGATACCTAGAATAAAACTTGCTTCTCCTAAGTCCTTCATATCAAATTGTTTTGCTAACCATTCTTTTACTAATGTCAATACACCTACATCGTTTCCAATGAGTAGTATATCATCAACATAAAGAATCAGGAAAACCAACTTGTCGCCTTTAATCCTTTTGTATACACAAGGTTCGTCAGGATTCTGAATAAATCCAAAACCTTTGACAGCTTGATCAAACCTTATGTTCCAGGATCTGGATGCTTGCTTTAATCCATATATGGATTTCTGCAACTTGCATACCTTATCCACTTGGCCCTTTTCAATGAATCCCTCTGGTTGCATCATGTAGATGCTTTCGTCAAGACTTCCATTTAGGAAAGCTGTCTTGACGTCCATTTGCCAAATCTCTAGATCTAAAGATGCTGCAATGGATAAGAGTATCCTAATGGATTTAAGCATGGCCACAGGAGAGAAGGTTTCCTCGTAATCGATACCTTCTTTCTGTGTATATCCTTTAGCTACCAATCTAGCATTAAAGGTTTCCACCTTTCCATCCATACCTCTTTTCCTCTTGTATACCCACTTGCACCCAATGGGTTTTATCCCTTTAGGTAAGTCTACAAGGGACCAGACTTTGTTATCGAACATAGATTCAATCTCGGATTGCATTGCCTTTTGCCAATGGTGACTATCAACGTCCTCCATAGCTTCCTTGTACATATAGGGATCATCGTCGTCCGGGAGATTCTCCACTGATTCTCCTAGACCGATGTATCTTTCGGATTGTGTTCTAACCCTCCCACTATGACGAGGAATGGTAGGTTGTTGATCTTGTGTTGGATCGGAACTTACAATTGGGTTAGGTTGTGTAACCTCTTGTGGAATTGTATCTCCTGACATCTCATTCAGGACAATTCTACTTCTAGGCACAAAATCATTCATATAGTCCTTTTCCAGAAATTTAGCATTCGTCGAAACAAATACTTTAAGGTCTGAAGGACTATAGAAATAATATCCTTTAGTTTCTTTTGGATACCCTACAAATATACATGTTTCTGAACGGGACTCCATCTTTTCTGTCTTTCCTTTTAACACATGCGCAGGACAACCAAATATCCTTAAGTGTTGTAAACTAGGCTTGCGCCCAGTCCACAACTCATGCAGTGTTTTAGGAACAGACTTAGATGGTACATCGTTTAGAATGTATATAGCAGTTTGTAAAGCATATCCCCAAAAAGAAATAGGAAGTGTTGAATAACTCAACATAGACCTAACCATATCCAAAAGAGTTCTATTTCTCCTTTCTGCTACCCCATTCTGTTGAGGTGTACCTGGTGCAGAAAACTGAGAAACTATCCCATTATCAATAAGGTATTGCTGAAACTCACCAGATAGATATTCTCCACCACGATCAGATCTCAAGATTTTTATGTGTTTCTCAAGCTGATTTTCCACTTCAGCTTTGAATGCTTTGAACATGTCAAAAGCATCCGACTTATGTCTCATGAGATACACATAACCAAATCTCGAGTAATCATCCGTGAAGGTGATGAAGTACTCATATCCACCTCTAGCTTGAATGCTCATAGGTCCACATACATCAGTGTGTATCAATCCTAAACATTCAGTGGCTCTTGCACCTTTGGCAGAGAACGTCCTTTTGGTCATTTTACCTTCCAAACAAGATTCACAAGTTGGTAGATCATCAACCTTTAAGTCACTCAAAGGTCCGTCACATACCAATCTTTTAATCCTATTAAGGTTAATATGACCTAAGCGTAAATGCCAAAGGTAGGTTTCATCTGTTGATAATTTTACTCTTTTATGATTAGGTTCCGTTATTTCTGTGTCTAACGAGTGAGAGATATTTCTATGCAAAAAGTATAGAACGTTTTCCAATGTACCTTGGCAAATAATTTTGTCATTCTTACTAATAATAAAAACTTTATTAAAAGTAACCGAATATCCAAATTTATTCAAACAAGAAACTGAAATTAAATTCCTCTTGAATTAAGGTACATAATAAACGTCTATTAAATCTAAATGCCTTCTAGAATCCAAATAAACTCTAATATCTCCCACTGCACTTGCAGACACTAACGTTCCGTTGCCCAAGCGCAAATTGATTTCATTCTTACTCAGCTTTTTCCTTTCTTGAAACCCCTGCAATGAATAACAAACATGATTAGTGGCTCCTGAGTCTATGATCCAAGAATCTGTAGAATCAGCCAAAAAACATGTTTCAAGATAATTCAAATTACCTTCTTCCTTCTTGTTCTGGGACTTTGGGCAATTTCTCTTCCAATGTCCCTTTTCACCACAAAGGAAGCATTTCCTTTTGATCTTGGTTACTTTCTTGGTCTCCTTCTTGATAGGCCCAAGTTGCTTTTTCTTCTGTTGTTTCTTGACCTTTTGACGGGCCTTAACAGTAGCAACTTTACCAACCATATGAATCTCTTAACCTTTGCCTTTCACAAGGATCTTTTTAGCACTTTGAACATCTTGCATCAGGCCTTGTAAGGTGTATTCCTTTTTGTTCAAAGTGTAGTCCAATTTGAACTGATCAAAGGAATCTGACAATGAATTGACAACCATATCAATCTTTGTCTCACCATCTATCTCAGCGCCATGTAGTTCAGCAATGTTGAGATGTGCTATGACTTTCATCATGTGATCTTTCACAGCCTGTCCAGGTTTCATCCTAAGATTCATAAAAGCAGTCACTGCCTCTCTCTTAGTCGTCCTAGACTTCATAGCAAACATATCCTCTAAAGACATCATTATATCAGTAGCGGACTCCATTCCTTCATGCTGCTATTGCAACACGTCGGAGATAGTGGCCATAATGTAACATTTTGCCATATCATCTGAAGTCTTCCACTGCTCATACTCATCTCTATACATTATGCTAGATTCATTATTAGGAGCAGGTGGTTTAGGAGTAGTTAGAACAAACTTATGTTTTTCACTTTGCAGCAACAACCCAATTTTCCTTTTCCATGTGACATAATTATCTCCAGTTAAAGTGTTATCTTTCAGGATGTTCATAAGTGATGGGGTCATGATTTCTGAATAAACAAAACATATATAAGTAAATAATCATGATAAAGCACTTTTAAATATTTATCTTGAATTAAATAAATAATTCAATCATAAAATTCAACGGTGATCTAACACCCATAAATGTTACGCCTCCTTTGGGAGTTCACACCATTTATTAGTTAGACTAGGTCCCACCTAATTGTTAACATAACAACCAGCGTTTTCAATTTTAGCCTTGCAATTTTACTGACAAGAACTCTTGGGAGGATATCAATAAAATTACATTGAGTGTGTTACCAAGATATCGACCCTTAATTTTCTCTCATGAAAATCCCTCCTTGGGGAGTAGATCTCGTTTGAGTCCATTGTCTAGTCTATCCTTGTAAGGAAATATGTTGCTAAATTCCATTCATGGACGCCCCTTGGGGGGATTACCAATAAATAATAAAGCTCAACTAACCTTGGAGGCCATAGGTGTTACAAAAACACCTTCTCCCACTCAATTATTTAAGGCGTGTGATTAAATCCCATAGAATGATTTACCGAGTTATCTAGATGCCAATTTAGATACCTAAATCATTCAATGCATGTTCATACCAAAAGAGATATATGCGTGGCACTCCTATTCTATATGTCATGTTATCATACAATAACAAATATTGTAATATTTAAGCATAAATTAAATAGCAACAATTTTGGCCCATCCTAGAAAAACAAGTAAAATTACAATTGTCAGGAATACAAGATCTTCAGGTGGCCCATCAACCATACGCTCATCCTTCGGCCCAAACCCCATGGGCGTGCACAACCCACAACCCCACAAAGGGGCTGCCATGCGCAGCCCATAAGGCCTTCAAGGCTGCCGTGCGCAGCCCACCTTGTAATGGGCTTGCCATGCGCAGCCCAATCAACTCCTGGGGTGCGCACGGTGCTCGTTCTCGGTTCCGGTTGCTTCGTGTCTTCAAATCTTCGAATCTTCAAGACCTAAATATATTATGGCAGTATTTAAACAAATAAAATACTTCAGTATTTTTTTTTTTTTTAATCACTGCAGTACTTTTTACACATAAAAAAAAACTGCACATAATAAAATAAAAAAACTGCAGCAGTGATAAAAAAAAATACTGCACTTATATTAAAAAAAAATAAAAACCTAGCAACTACCAAGAAGGAATTATGGCGATAATAGACCACCCTTCTTGTTACAACTCCGAAACAAAAATTACATTGAAAATCTATGGCCAAAATCGAGCAATAACAATCCACATAAAACATATATAAATCCATACATCACATGTAATTATATATTTGAATACCTAGAGTGCCATCTCTTTCTAAACATGCATAATCATAATAAAAAGAAATAGATCCACGTATATATATGTTAATTAATTAAAAGGGTTCAACCTAGGCTCTGATACCAATTGTAGGGAAAAAATAACAAAAGTAGTACACGCAGCGGAAGCGATACTAAAATTAGATTTAGTGACTTTTAAAAATTTTTCCTTTATGAACCTTAAACCCTTTTAATCAATAAACATGCATATACATTAACAAAAAGTAGATTACCTTTTGTCGCGTGATCCGATTGACTTACGTCGATGGTAATCCGCAAGACCTTTAATCCGAGCACGAACGTGGATCACCTAGGAGTGTGGTCTCCCTTTTCTTTGAATTGCAAACCTGTGAATGGACTAAACAAAACTTTTCTTTTCTTTGTTAGTCACAAAACAATCAAAAGAATGTCTAAGATTATTCCGGTCACTTTTGAGTTCTCAATCTAATGATCGAAACTCGCGTGAACCTAGATCGATATCGTATACACAAGCTTATTGATGATTAAGCAATAGTATACTATCAAAGAATAATCTAACACTCCTTTTTGTCTTAGTAAAATAAAAAACTCTCTATGAATGAAGAAGAAGAAGAAAAATAAAATCTCAAGCACATTTGTATGTGGTGGCCGAACCCTATAAGAACACTTATATAGGTTGGCCGAATTTTTCTTTCTTTTTCCTTTAGGGTTGCCGAATTCTATGTAGTTTTAGATTAGGGTTGGCCGAATTTCATCATGTCACCTATATAGGGTGACTAAAATTCAACCCTAATTCTTTTCAACTTTATAGACTTCAAACCCTAATCCAACTCATTGATTTTTATTCTTTTATTTTGACTAAATAAAAAGACTCCTTATTTGATTAAATAAATAAAATTAATTTATTTATTTCCTTATCAAACAAGTCTTTTACTTTTAGGAAAGATTTGTTTCTTTAATTAAACAATAAATCAATAAATTAATTAATTCTTATTTAATTAAAACAAATGAAACAAAATAATATATTAGGTTAAAACATTAACCTTGCCGCCCCACTTGTATAAAATTGGGCCTAATATTATTTTCTTATTTCATTTAATCCATTGGACTTTAAATAAAAAGCCCACATGTGAACCAGACCCATTCTTACTAAAAGAAACAAGCCCACATGTCTTTCATTAATATATTAATATAATTGAGCAGCCCATTACATAAATAATGTGCATATTATATTCTTAATATATTAAATGCAATTCTAGATGGACCCTTAAATTGGTCCGGTAGAATATATCAAGTGATCCATGCAAGTCCGTGTGGATTGGGGATCTTGGCGGGCCATCTAAATTTAAGCTTCAATAGACATAACCTAATCACAATCAACAAATGATTCACTTAGGTCCGATCCATTAATTTTAACTCATTCCACTAAAGAGCTAAAACTGAACTCTTAAATAAAGATAGAAAAGGAAGATGCTCCTCATTCATACCCTAGACAATCATATTGGAGATAGTGTATCCTCGTGATTAATATCAGTAATTGCCAAGAGTTCATAGACCGCCTATAACTCTCCAAGTTACCATATTTACTCATATGACCACGTTTTGAACTTGGATATTTTGACTTGTCCAAAAGCCATGTTTTCAATAGACTCTATCGAAAACTCAACGTTGAGATTTAATATCCAATTACCTCAAAAACATCCATATGATGATATTATACTCTCATTTAATTAAATGGAGCCACGATGTCCATATCTATAAATGAAGTCCTCTATCGATTAACAAATGAATATCACCAAACTATCGAGGATAGACTATGCAATATAATCGTACTCATTGATAACTCAAATGATATCACTTGCAACCATAAGTCCATCATTTGTCTCAGGATTAAGATAGACTCTCCGATTGTCCTGATAATAAAAAGACTATTATCTATTGACGGTTCTAGATAAAGCTTTTCATTGTGATCCAGTTCAATGCACCCAGTGCACTAGATCCTTTTGCTCGAAGACACTCCGATGATTTTAGACTCATCATATCTCATTTGATCCCACTCAAACGCTAGCAAAAGAATTCTACAACTTTAACAAGATAAAGGTGCCCAACCTTTAACTTAAGTTGTGAACATTATTCAAGACTAACTAAAGAATTGTGTCTACCACATACATATCCAGATGTACGAACAATTCTTCTTTTCCCATAGTCTTTAGACCTTATGATTATTTACTTTGACAGTTATAATATAAACTATAAATGCTATACGATTTGTTAAACCAGAAATCACTTTATTAATATGAAAAAGATTGTTAATTACAACATTACACTCTTGATATTGAGCATAATCCTAACATTACCTTCTTGAGAACCAAGTCCCCTTCTTTAAAGTTTCACGTCTTCACCTTTCTATTGAAACATCGGGCTATCTTGCTCTGGTAGGCTGCTACACGTTTTGTAGCCCTGTCTTGCTTCTCCTCAAGGAGGTCTAGACTAGCTCTCAATTTCGTTTCATTATCTTCTAATTCAAAATGTTGGACCCTAAAAGATGTCAGTCTATGCTTGATAGGCGAGACTGCTTCTGTTCCAAATGTCAGTGAGTAAGGGGTTTCCCTAGTAGTGGTCCTCTTAGTAGTCTGATATGCCCATTGAACAGTAGAAAGCTCTTCAACCCACTTCACTTTCTTCTGTTGGAGTTTTGATTGCTTCACTTCTACACAAAGTGTAGCCCCATTTCCGTATCGTTTTTGTGTTGTTTCTCGGGTAAAACCGGGTTTCTAACGCTTTAAATAAGTTGTGCAGGGTTAAAGTGTTTTGTTGCTCATTTGTCTTGAAAGGAGCTTTAAAGAGAAGATCTGATGGCACAAAATGCAAATGTGGAGAGATTGGAGTTTTGGCATCAGAGTGCCGCGGTTGGTGCGGCAGTTGGTGGTAGCGAAAGAGACCTCATCAGAGTGCCGTGGTTGAAGTGCCACGGTTGGTGGCTGCGGAAAGGCCAACAGCAGCAGTCCGCCTCCTCGTCTTCTAGAAGGAATTTTGCCCCTTTTGCCCTATTTTGGCTCCCATATAAATACCTCTCTTTGGTATTTTCAAAGGGTACCAACCTTCTGTAGGGAAAAATACCGTAGTACACGCAGCGGAAGCGAGACTAAAATTGATTTAGTATGTTTTAAAATTTTTCCTTTGATGAACCTTAACCCTTTAAATTAATTAAACATACATATAAACTAAAAAAAGGAAGAATACTTTTTGTCGCGTGATCTGATTGACTTACATCGATGGTAATCCGCAAGATCTTCAATCCTAGCACGAACGTGAATCACCTAGGAGCGTGGTCTCCATTTTCTTTGAATTGCATACCTGAGAATGGACAAACAAACTTTCTTTTTCTTATTGTTAGTCACAGAACAACCAAAAGACTACAAAGATTATTCCGGTCACTCTTGAGTTCTCAATCTAATGATCGAAACTCGCGTGAACCTAATTCGATGTTGTACACACAAGCCTATTGTTGAATAAGCAATTAGTGTACTGTCAAAAGAATAATCTCTTCTCTCTTTTTTGTCTTGGCCGAATAATCAAACACTTTTCTATGAGTATGAGAAGAAGAAGAAATTGATTCAGTAAAGTCTTAGGGTGGCCGAATTTCATTCTCTTTTTCCTTTAGGGTTGCCGAAATCTACTTGTTGTTGTATTCGGGTTGGCCGAATTTCATCACCTCATTTATATAAGGTGACCGAAATTCAACCCTAATTCCCATCAACTTTTAAACTCCTAACCCTAATTTAACTCATAAGTATTTTTATTCTTTTTATTGACTTAATTAAAAGACTTCTTATTTGATTAAATAAATAAACTTTAATTATTTATTTTCTTACCAAACAAGTCTTTTACTTTTAGTATACTACTACCAATAGTATAATTCTAGGAAACATATTTTCTGATCAGAAAAAGATTTTGTTTCTTAATTAAATAATTAATTAATTAATTAATTAATTCTCATTTAATTAAACAATAAAATAAAATAATTTTTTTGACTAAAAACTTAGCCTTGCCGCCCCACATGGAATATATGGGTCAAATATTATTTCCTTATTTTATTTAATCCATTGGACTTTAAATAAAAAGCCCATATGTGAACCAGACCCATTCTTACTAAAAGAAACAAGCCCACATGCTTTTCATTAATATATTAATATAATTGATCAGCCCATTAAACAAATAATGTGCAAATTATATTCTTAATATATTAAATGCAATTCTAGATGGACCCATAAATTGGTCTGGTAGAATATATCAAGTGATCCATGCAAGTCCGTGTGGATTGGGGATCTTGGTGGGCTATCTAAATTTAAGCTTCAATAGACATAACCTAATCACAATCAACAAATGATTCACTTAGGTCCGATCCATTAATTTTAACTCATTCCACTAAAGAGCTAAAATTGAACTCTTAAATAAATATAGAATAAGAAGATGTTCCTCATTCATAACCTAGACAATCATATTGGAGATAGTGTATCCTCGTGATTAATATCAGTAATCGCTAAGAGTTCATAGACTGCCTATAACTCTCCAAGTTACCACTCATATGACCACGTTTTGAACTTGGATATTTTGACTTGTCCAGAAGCCATGTTTTCAATAGTCACTATCTAAAACTCAACGTTGAGATTTAATATCCAATTACCTCAAAACATCCATATGATGATATTATACTCTCATTTAATAAATGGAGCCACGATGTTCATATCTATAAATGAAGTCCTCTATCGATTAACAAATGAATATCACCAAACTATCGAGGATAGACTATGCGATATAATCGTACTCATTGATAACTCAAATGATATCACTTGCAACCATAAGTCCATCATTTGTCTCAGGATTAAGATAGACTCTCCGATTGTCCTGATAATGAAAAGACTATTATCTATTGACGATTCTAGATAAAGCTTTTCATTGTGATCCAGTTCAATGCACCCAGTTCACTAGATTCTTTTACTCGAAGACACTCTGATGATTTTAGACTCATTATATCTCATTTGATCCCACTCAAATGCTAGCAAAAGAATTCTACAACTTTAACAAGATAAAGGTGCCCAACCTTTAACTTAAGTTGTGAACATTATTCAAGACTAACTAAAGAATTGTGTCTACCTCATACATATCCAGATGTACGAACAATTCTTCTTTTCTCATAGTCTTTAGACCTTATGATTATTTACTTTGACAATTATAATATTAAACTATAAATGCTATAAGATTTGTTAAACTAGAAATCACTTTATTAATATGAAAAAGATTGTCAATTACAACATTACACTCTTGCTATTAAGCATAATCCTAACACCTTCTCTCCCAAATTAGACCAAGAACTCATTTTTACCCATTTTCCTCTTACATCACCACCTCCATCCTTCGAAACCCACCAAGACTCTGCATTTCCCTAACATCCAAATACACTAATCACCTCTCCTTACCATCACTACCATCATTTCATCTTTTGGGCGGATTAGAGTTGAAGAAGGAGCTTGGAAGAAGAAGAGCAAAGCAAAGGAGGAGCTACTCTACATAATTTCTGTTAACCGCCAAAAATGGCAGGGATCAAAGAAGAATTTTCCATTGGCCTTGGTAATTAAGTCGGGATAAAAAGCTACCAGGGGTAAAGGTATCCTAACACCCCACCTTCCTACAAAAAGGCCGAGGTATGGACTTCTGCCCACCCCGATCAGATCCAAGACTTCCAGTACCCAGAAAGTATCAGGAAACCCCGAGACAAAGCTCTAGGGATTTCACTGTTACAAGATCCTAATACCTGTCTGCCGCCAAGTACCCCGGTATCCCGATGCCTCGGTACCTCGATACGGTCAAGCATAATTCGAGAATAAGGCGAGGTACTTTAGTATCCCGATCCACTAAACGCTAGGGGTAGGCACCTGGTGAATAAATCACGTGTTAATACAAAAATCCCAATGCTTCGACCCCGCCTAAAGCAAGAAGCAGATACCCCGAACAGCTAAACCAAGAAGAAAAACAAGCATCAAACGTCATCGTTCATGACAGAATGTCACATGCATTCCTGCCATTCAAGAGTCCCATTCAAAAGTGGAGTCAACTCTTTCATTTCTAAAAGGAATCACTTGATTTTAGGGATCAATTCCCCGACGAGTTTGTTGATCACCAAGGAAAGACCCGTAGATTGCTAAAACCCTAGACCGAAATTCTAGGAGTTCATGGCAAAGAAACGGACCTATATATTCATCATATGATCACAGAGAAAGGGGATTTGATACTTTTCCACTTATCAACACACACGAGAGCTCCATCGCCATCACCCATTAAGTTTGCTTTTTATCACATAACCGTAGCTATGATAAAGATTCATTGTAATCCCACCATGTATTCATTATCAATAAAATGAGTTGCATATATGTTCTACTGTTCTCTTGAATCTTTTTTCTCACTACTATCATCTATCATTCTTATTGAATCTCTAGGAAACTAAAGGTATCGAACTACCTGATACCTCTCCGACCGAGATCTACCCTGATCCTGGTCCCTTTTGAATTGTTAATTGGAAAAATCACCCCCGTGACAATTTTCGGTTAACACTTTTGGCGCCATCTATGGGAACAACTCCCCACCTTTGATAAACAACCAAGCTCTACCTAGAAGAAATAGAAGATGAGGCTCCGATCCTCTCAGGGGCAGCCCGCCACCTCGGGCCCCATTCCCTCACTTCCACCCAAAGAAATCAAGGAAAGAGGAAGGGAGCAAGAAGCTAGATCCCGGTGCCGGTTCCACCACCTAATACCGGATCAGCGCCATAGGACCCCGCGGTCCCTGAGGCAAATCGGGATGCCATGGAACAACATGCTGCTACCTATGTAGAAAGCGTCCATCTCCGGATGATTGCCCAAGGAATGCCCTTTGAAGCACCCAAACTTGTAGAAGGAGTTGGACCAAGTACCCGGGTACCGGTCTTTGATAGTCTCGGACCGCCACTACCAGCGTCGAATTATCCTAGAAATCTTAGGCCTCGACCGGTGAAATCAGCTTTCGACATCCTGCCTAGAAAGATCCAGCCAACAACTAGGCCGGTAACAGAAAGGAAGAATCCTCAGCCCAATACAAGTGGCAGTACTGGACATAGGAGGAACCAACGAGGTACCCAGCCTCTGAAGGAGAAGCGCAAGGAACCAACTATGGAATCAGAGACTTCAGACAATTAGGGTTATGTAGCCCGATCCAGGCACGACGGATCCAAGCGCCTTGAGGATCAGATGGCCAAGATGGCAAAGGAACTCAAGGAGTTAAGGAAGGGGAAACACCGGGGTACTCGGAAGAATCCCTTGTGGGAAATGAATGCACCATTCTCCAGAAAGATCAGAGAAGCAGAGTTACCCCCCAAGTTCAAGATGCCCACCGAGAAGTATTCCGGATCAGAGGATCCCGTGAGTCATATGGAAAGCTTTGTCCACCAGATGGAGATCCAGAATGCCACTCAATCAACTATGTGTAGAATGTTCCCTTCCACTCTGACCGACTGTGCAAAGACTTGGTTTAGAAAATTACCTCCAAGTAGTGTGGATTCTTTTACAAAGCTTACTACAGATTTTTGTGCTCAGTTTCAGGGGATCAAGCCTCGCCCCAAGGACCCCGTCCTACTGCAATATGTAATCCAGGAGCGAGGTGAAACGTTGAGGTCCTACGTAGAAAAGTTCCACAAGGAAGTGATCCAGATGGGGGTGTTTGCTGAGAAGAAGACCCCGGCCAATTTCAGAAGGAACCTGTGGGCTGACAGATTGTTCCGGTCATTTGCCAAGCATCCGCCTGAAACCTACCGATAGGGCACTGGAGCAGGTGGACATAGATGAACAACTTCGAGTCAAGGTTGAACATGATAAAGCCCGAACAGTTAAGTGGCCCAAGAAGGAGTCTCCAAAGTTGGTACCTGTGAAGTTCTAGAACCATCTTTCAAACCGATCGACATACAGGCCACCTCCTCCCCAATACCGGGAAAGATACCCGATTAGAAGGGCTCCTCCCTGAGCGATACCTCCTCTAAGAGAAGTAGCCCGGGTAGCAAGCGAGGAAGACTGGTACAACCACTACACTCCTCTCAAGCTTGATCCAATGAAGGTCCCAGCAGATCAAAGAAATTGTTATAAATACTACGATTTTCACGAGGATGTCAGACACAACACATCTGAATGCTATAGTCTCCGTAACCAGATCGAGGGATTGGTAAGAGGAGGGCTTTTGGTTGAATTTTTGCAACAGGTACGGGATAGCATCAAGGTGGGAAATGAGGTGCAAGGGGAAATGAGGTGCAAGGGGAAATGCGAGAGGCAGAAGAAAGGAGGAAGGATGAAGGAAAGGATTTGATGCAGCAAATTCAAGTCATTCATACTATCAGCGGAGGCCCAACCCTAGTAGGGACTTCTAACAATTCAAGGAAGAACCATGCTAGGAAGATCCCAAGGCTCACCGCTGGTTAAGATGTACTCTGGGTCTCCAGAGGATCACGAGAATATCCTCGCTCTGCTAAGATCATTTTCACTGAGGATGATGCCTATAACACAATACAGCCACATGATGATCCAATGGTGATCACGGTACAGATCGCCAACTGCTGAGTTCACCGCATCCTGATATATACTGGGAGCAGTGTGGATATTTTGTTCAAAGGAGCATTAGAGAAGCTTAACCTAAAGAACCCTTACTACAACAGCTGCACCACACCCTTGTAAAGTTTTACAGGAGATTTCGAAATGCCAATGGTAACTCACATTTTCCCGGTGATAATTGGAGATGCCCCCCTTCAGCAGAACATCATGACGGAGTTCATAGTGGTTGATACCCCGTCTGTCTACAATGCAATCTTGGGAAGACCTTTCCTATTGGGAATCATAGGAGTCCTATCCATTTATCACAACGTGTTGAAGTTCCCGGTTGGAACCAAGGTAGGAGAAGTCAGGGGGGATCAGCAAGCAGCCCGCACCTGTTATACAGTGTCCACTAACCCTACCGCATTAGCTAAGTAGTGCACCCAGGTTACCAATAAGCCGGGCCACAGGATTCTAGAACCGGATCACTATGTCCTAGAAGAAAAAGAGGTGCCAGATATGATCATAGAGGAAGCAGAAGAGGAAGAACAGGGATGGATTGGTAGGCACCCCGCAGAGCAATTAGAAGAAATCCGGATTAGAAAAGGAGATCCATCCAAAGTAGTGAAGATAGGAGGTGCACTAGATGACGAGGTCAGAGGAAGTTTGGTAAAGCTCCTTGAAGAGTATAACTACATTTTTGCCTGGAGTCATGACGAAATGCCGAGTATTCCTCTCAATCTAGCATCTCATCGGTTGGCTGTAGATGCTACCGTCAAGCCCGTTAAACAGAAACAGAGACATTTCAATGCCGAGCGTAGAGGTGGATAAACTCTTGAAAGCGAGATTCATCAGGGAGTCCCGCTACCCCAAATGGATTGCCAATGTAGTCATGGTAACCAAGGCCAATGGAAAGTGGCTTATATGTGTGGACTATATCGACCTTAACCGGGCTTGCCCAAAGGATAGCTTCCCTCTTCCAAAAATTGACCAGCTGATTGATTCTACTACAGATAACAAGCTTCTAAACTTTATGGATGCTTTCTCGGGATACAACCAGATCATGATGCACCTCGCTGATCAAGACAAGACCAGCTTTATCACTGAACAAGGCCTTTATTGCTACGAGGTTATGCCGTTTGACCTCAAGAATGGTGGAGCTACTTACCAGCGTTTGGTGAACAAGTTATTCAAGCAGCAAGTAGGAAGGTCTATGGAAGTATACATAGACGACATGATCACCAAGTCTCAAATGGCCAACCAACAACCTGAAGACTTACGCTAGACTTTCCAAGTAATCAGAGAGAATCAGATGAGACTAAATCCGGCTAAGTGCGCTTTCAGTGTAGCAGCAGGAAAGTTCCTTTGTTTCATGGTGCATGAGAGAGGAATCGAAGCCAATCCTAAGAAGATTAAGGCCATCATGGATCTAGAATCCCCTACCACACTCCAACAAGCACAGGGGCTAACTGGCCGAATAGCAGCGCTGAACCATTTCATATCCCGATCTACAAATAAGTGCTTACCTTTCTTTAAAATCATCAAACATGGGAATAAGATGAAGTGGGATCAAGAGAGTAAGCATGCGTTTCAAGCACTGAAGGAGTACCTAGCCAGTTCGCCTCTACTGGTAAAACCCCTTCCAAGAAAGGAACTATAACTTTACTTGGCAGTGTCGGAAACCGCGACAAGCGGAGCCCTAGTGAAGGAATGTAGTGACGGAGCCCAAAGACCAATCTATTATGTAAGTCGCGCTCTGACGAAGTCTGAGAAGAATTATACCATTCTGGAGAAGCTCGCGTATGCGCTAGTAACCACGGTTAGAAAGCTTTGGCCTTATTTTCAAGCTCACATAGTTGCAGTGGTGACAGACCAACCCTTGAGACAGTTCCTTCAGAGGCCAGACGTGTCAGGTAGGTTGGTCTTGTGGGCCTTAGAGCTCCTCAGTATGACATAAAATACAAGGTAAGGACGACAATCAAGGCTCAGGCCCTAGTCGACTTTGTAGCAGAATTCATCATGATTCCCCATCCGGATACCATCGTAGCTCCGAGCTCAGATCCAGAATCCTCGGGATGGCCCGTTGATTGCAAGATTTGGATCCTGTATACAAATGGGGCCTCAAATCAAGCCGGCTGTGAGGCCGGGATCGTCCTTATTGATCTTGAAGGGATTGAATGCAATCATTGTTTCAGGTTTGAGTTTAAAGTTACCAATAACGAAGCAGAGTATGAAGCCTTGTTAGTAGGAATGAAGGTAGCTACAGAGTTGGGGGCTGATTACCTCCTAGTTAGAAGCGACTCCCAGCTGGTAATTAACCAGGTATTCGGGGCATATCAAGCAAGAGGTGACAACATGATCGCATATCTCAAGAAAGTCCAAAAAGCTGCTATGAAGTTTAAGGGTATGAAGATGGAACAGATCCCCCAAGAAAAGAATCACCAAGCAGATGTCCTGGCTAAGATAGCTGCAACAGGAGGGCGAACATTACCTAAAGGAATACCACTCTTGTTAATACCCCGACCTAGCACGGCCACGGGGCTAAGAGTGAACCCAGTCAATCGGCTGCCTTGCTGGATGGATCCCATTGCTGACTACCTCCAAAATGACACCCTCCTAGAGGACCCGGATCAAGCACGCAAGCTCAAGAGGATTGCCACTCGGTACTGCCTATTAAGAGGGCACCTCTATCGCAAAGGAAAATCACTCCCATTGCTAAGATGTTTACACCCGGATGATGCTCAATGGGCATTAGACGAGGTACATGCAAGGGACTGTGGCAACCATGTTTCAAGAGACACTTTGGCATACCAGGTTCTCCGGATGGGATACTATTGGCCTACTATTCATCAGGACGCTAACAAATTTGCACAATCCTGTGTACCTTACCAGAAGACTGCAAACCTTCACCATCTACCACCAGAAAGGCTCACCTCAATCAGCACACCTTATCCTTTTGCTATTTGGGGACTGGACCTGATCGGGCCACTTCCCACTATGCCTGGTCAAGCCAATCACGTTGTAGTAGCCATAGATTATTTTACCTAGTGGGTGGAGGCAAAGTCTCTGGTCCAGATAACTGAGGCCAATACCATGAGCTTCGTCAAGGAAAACATCGTCTATAGATTCAGTACCCCGATGGCCATAATCACCGATCTTGGTAAACAATTTGACAATGCCAACTTTATGTTTTTCTGTGAAGAGCGGGGTATCAATCTTCGCTTGGCCTCAGTAGCTCATCCTCAGTCTAATGGACTAGTAAAAGCTACCAACAAGACTATCAAGGAGCTCCTTAAGAAGAAACTCCAACAAAAGAAAGGGGGATGAGTTGATGAGTGTAAGGTTCCCATTTGTTGATTGGCTCATATCGTGGACAAACCACATGTTGGGGTTCTTTGTAAGGGTAGCTTAGGTGTTAGTATTATTGTTCAAAGCCCTTTTGAAGACCTCATGTTGATAAGCACCGAAGGTAAATTTCTATGTGCTTACTTGTCTTGAAGAGATAGTTGCACACACTCACAACTCATGCATATGTTTAATCCTTGTATGTTGTGTGTCTTATTTGTGTACTTTAATGTTCATTAACATCTCTTCTTGCATGTTAGTTTGATTGCATCTTGCATATCCAATTGCCTTGTCATGCTTAGACTTAGGATTGTATTTTTGCATTGGGCACTCTCAAAAGCGCTCTACAGAAGCACTGTACTAACAGCCCCCTTCGAGCACTGTACAGACCTGATCGATTTAATTCAGTCGCTGTATGGGCGCTATACAGGCGCTATACAAAGCGCTGTACGTACAACACCCCTCTGTTTTCCCGAAAGAATAGAGCAGGGGCGCTGTACAGGCTCTATACAGAAGCGCCCTACGTACAGCGCCCAAGGCAAATATTAGGCCAACTTATCAAAACGACCACACTTTGATTTGGCCCCCTATATATATGCCACTTTGACTTTAGGTCAATTAAGAGAGTTCATATTCAGATTTCATACTTAGGATATTTTTCAAAGAGAAGAAAAATTCCAAGAACTCATTTTTAATTACTCAAACACTTTTTCATGATCATCAATCATCATCTAGCATCATCTTTGATCTTCTAGATGTCATCTTGCATGGATTCTTCATCATACTTTGCTTGGTAAGCTTTTCACTAATATCTTACATATTTTGTGTTTTTCTTAACAAGCAATCTCAATTAATTACTTGTATGTTATTATATATATATTTTGGATACAAGATTGAGATTAGTGTGATGTATGTTTGAGAAGTTGTTTTGTGATAGCTAATTAGGTTTTGTGCTTAATCTTGATTAGTTAAACTATTTGAAATGTCATTTAGTTTTTAATATCTAGGATTGTTCTAATTGCATATTAATCATCTTAGATAAGCATATAGGGTTTCCCTTGCTCTATGTTGCATTTGGATATTCATATATTCACTTAGGGTGTTATTCTTTTCATTGAGAAAGTAAGTCTTGTGTGTAGCTTCCGGGATTAGGTTGCTTAGATCGCAAGCAAATTGGACTAGGTTCACTCATACCGGGATTAGGTAGGTGTGTGATTACTTTCGGGATTAGGTTGTAATCGTTTTACACATTTAATGGATTCAAGGTTCGAGTGTGGCTTACTTACTAGCCCGTGGTTTTTCCCGTGAGGGTTTCCACATAAAAATCAAGTGTTATTTAATTTTCGCATTTTATACTTGATTTATTGTTTTATCTATTTAGGGGTAATTTCATAATTTTGACTTAATACGAAAAATTGGGTAATAAGTTTAAAATCTATTCACCCCCCCTCTAGATGGTTTCATACACACCGTGCTATAATTTGTTTCAATTGGTATCAGAGCGGGTTCCTAGACATACATAGGTGATCTTTGCTTATTTTGGTGTGTTTTGCATTTTGTGTGATTTTTGATCATTCATACATTTGCATTCATTTCATTCATTCTAAACACTATGAGTGGAAACGGTGGAAATGGTGGTGGCAACGAAGGTGCTTCTAGCACAAGGCCTCCACTTCTTACCGGATTGAACTATTCCCAATGGAAAGGGAAGATGGAATCCTACATATGACAAATTCACAACCGTGCATGGATGGCGGTGGAAGACGGATATGATCCACCCATGATGACTCCCGGTGGTGGAGGAGAAGAAGTATTGAAGCCTAAGGCAATGGAACGCGCAAGAGTTTGAGGCTTCAAAGTGGAATAGGAAGGCGATGCATGCCATCTTATGTGCTATGGACGAAAATCAATACAAATTGATTCAAAATACTAGGTTAGCTAAGGAGGCATGGGACATCCTAGAGATTGCACATGAGGGAACCGAAGTGGTGAAGGACTCTAAGCTTCAAGTCCTCCAAACTCAATTCGAGATGCTTAAGATGGAGGAGAATGAGTGCTTCAACGACTTCGAGATCAAGTTGATGGACATAGTCAACCAAAGTCATCAACTTGGTGATCCATATTCGGATAAGAGAATCAAGCAAAAGATTATGAGATCTCTCCCCGATAGGTTCGAATCGAAAGTGACGGCTTTAGAAGAAAATAGTGGATATAAGGATATGAAGCTGAGTGAGGTGATTGGGAGACTTCTAGCTTATGAGTCTAGAAAGGGTCCCATCTCCACACCTCCTAAAAAGTAAAAAGGAATTGCTTTGAAAACCTCCAAGGATGAAAAGGAGGCGAAGAAGAATGACTCGGACGAAGACCTTGCACTATTTGTGAAGAGATTTAAGAGGGTCATGAAGTTCGGGAAAAAGGACTTTGGTTCCAAGATGCACTCAATTCAAACATGCATGAATAAAATTCATGACTTTGCATCCTAATGCCTAAACATGTCTTGGCATTTCAATAAACTAGATGCAATTAAATAAACATGCATGAAGAGATATTCAACAATTATGAATGCACACATATGAAAACACACAACATATAAGAATAACATTTATGCATGAGTTGTGTATGTGTGCAACTAGATCTCTTCAAAGCACGTAAGCACTAGGAATTTACCTTTGGTGCTTATCAAGATGAGGTCTTGAAAGGGCCTTGAGCTTGAATACCAATACCTAAGCTACCCTTACAATAAACCCCACATGTGGTTTGTCCACAAAACAAGCCAATCAATAAATGGGAATCCTTACAATCTCCCCCTTTGGCTATTTCGTGACAAAACCACCACTCACATTAATCCTCACAATAAAATAGAAACTAAAGGGATTTTCTACATTACAGAGAGATAAATAAAAGCTATATCTTCAAGTCTTCAATCTCTTGTAGAACAATCAATCCTTCAAAACAAAGTTTCTATACTTTCCAATACAAGTATATGTGAGATTAATCATGTGAGATAAAACAAGCATTTGCAATAAGAATTTAAGCACAACATCATGCAATGTATGTGAAGTGCAAATGCTTCCCCTCAACGGGTTACTCTCCCTCAAAGTAAAAAACTCCCTAATCATGTGAATGCTACAATAATTTAGCAATTAGCATTCTCCCCCTAACTACATACTACTCCCCCTTTTTGTCATGAGATGGGAAAAGGAGTAGTCCCCAACCGGGTCACTTGTAGCAAAGAGAGATAGTAGCATACATGTCAATTGCATAATCATATAATGCACTTTATGCATCTCAATTAATTGGAGAGAACAAGGAGATTTATTTTCATAAAAAATGTGTGATTAATATGCTTTGCATGTAAGACATGTTGCATTCAAATCCAAAAGCAATGGTATTTGGCAAAGCAAATAACAAAGGTTTCCTTTAAGAATTCAAACCAATTTCATCATTTGTCATGAATAAAAGCAAGGATATAGATTATTCAAAGAATTCAATTTAATAAGCAACTATATCCAACCTTACAAGCAAAACATGGCATGAGTGACTTTTTGCACCCTATTTGATTTTTCCGGGTAAGATACCCGTATGATAGTAGCCATGTTCCACAAGTAAGGAAAGAGAGACATTTTGATTTTCATTTGAGTCTCATTTGCTTTTCACACATTATTTTTGCATTTAAGAAAATGCAATCAACAAATCATGCTTTTCATTTTTAGCATGTCATTTGAAATCATGCTTTTCACATTTAAGCATGTCATCTAACAATCATCATGTCATGGAGATCATTATAGGTCATTCAAATAGTACTTCCTATGTATATATCTCCTAGTCCAAAAATGCATGTTTGAACATAAATATGACATGGATTGCAATACAAGCAAGGTTCACACTTATTAAAGTAAAAACATATAAGCATATGTGCAACCAAGCTACTCAAGCAATTAATAAAGAAGCATAAGATACATCAAAATTTTTGCATGCAACAAGTATGCAAATGCTCTCTTTGCTTGAGTTCCCCATATGGGGTCAAAATCCATACCGCTTCAATGAAGGGCATGAGGTCCTAAAGATCTACTAAGTCCATTAGACCTAGTTGAACCTATTGGAGACTTGTTAGTCTCGTAGCAAGCGGGTTCATCATTTCTAATCCACATAGATGTCTCAATTACATTTCTAGTGGTCATAAGTTCTAGAGTTATAGATCTCAAAGGATCATGCATCTTAGCTCTAGCTTTTTTTCTTTTCAATCATGCATTAAAATCTACATATTTTAATGTAATGCAAGCAACTTGGTCTAACATGACCATCAATACCACACAAATGACAAGAGGAGATAAGGTTAGGAATTATACCATTCCCTTGAGCATGCAAAGGTGCTTTCCCTTGTCGTTGTGGTTGTCTTGGTAGTTGGATAGGATCTCTCCTCCTTTATTGATGACCAAGACAATGTTGCTTGCTCGGTTGAGCTTGCATGATTGAGCACTTCCCTTTTAGGATCGTAGGTTGAGGGAAGTTAGCCTTCTTGGTTGGTTAGACCAAGATTGAGGAAGGCTTTGGCTTGAAGCTTTTTGGTGATGTGAGCAATGCCCTTTCATCTTCGTCTCCTCTCTCACCTTAGAGGGACATCTCCTCATCGGAGTTATTTTCTTCTCTCTTAAATTCACTCATAGTGTTTGAGTCAAATGAATGCATATGAGAAGAATGCAAGATGTATGTCAAAAATAACAATCATACAAAATGCACAACACACCAAAAATGAGCTTGGATCACCAAAGTATATCTAGGAACCCGCTCTCATACCAATTGAAACAAATTAACGGTGTGTATAAAACTATCTAGAGGGGGGGGTGAATAGATTTTAATCGTTATTACCCAATTTTCGCGTTTAGTCAAATTTACGAAAATGCCCCAAACTAGACAATATAATAATCAAGTGTAATATGGTGCGGAAATATAAACGACACTTGATTTTTACGTGGAAACCCTCAACAGGGAAAAACCACAGGCTGTTTAGTGCGTCACACTCGAACCTCGAATCCACTAATTGTGATAGCGTATACAACCTAATCTCGGTTTGACGGCCTAATCCCGGCCAATATCCCGCTACCACTACTTGCAGGCCTGTAAAAGTGGACTTAGTCCAATTTACTCATGTGACCACCTAATCCCAGTGTACGACCTAATCCCGGTCTATCACACAAGACTTACTTCTCCGAAGAGATCAACACTCTAAGTGAATATGCAATGATATCCAAATATGCAATATAGAGCTAGGGTACTCTAGATGCTTACCTAGGATTATATGATGACAATAAAATCAATCCTAGATATGAAAATAACTATATGTCATGGCATACAACTTTAGCTAAGTAAAGGATAACCAATTCTAGATACAAAGCTATCACAAAAAACCCACAAACATTCAAAAGATTAACTAGTTGATTAAAAAACAATCTATCAACCTAGTTATAAATAAATCACACAAGAATGTTTATGGCATAGCTTTTAGGCAATAAAGACCTAATCAATTAAGCTATCAAAAATAATCTCAATCATATAATGAGATTAATTAGCTAGATATAAAATAAGCATGAAAACCTAGCTAACATAAATAACCCAATCAACACATAATCTCAATCATGTATGTAGAAATTACTCAAGAACATACAAGTGATAAAAGAGATAAATTGATAAGTAAAAACACTAATTATGTATGATAAAAGTGTTCAACAAATCATACCATGTGTGTTGAAGAAGACCCATGCATTAGCACATACTAGATGAACCTAGATGATGCCTAGATGATGATTTGTGCATGTTGGAATGGGTTTAGAGAGATAAAGATGTAATCTTTAAGCTTTTTCTCTCAAGTCTCTCTTTCTCTCTCAAAAATATCTCTTTCTCTTTCTAGAAAGTGAATTCTCTCTTTAGGGTTTCAGTTGGGAGAGTTATTATGAAGAAGGAGAGATAAGAGGGTATTTGTAGGTGCCAAATGAAGTTACGACGTTTTGAGAATGTCAAAAAGACGTCACTGGGCATTCTGCGGCCAAATCGGTGGCCAGGCCGCAGAATCATGCGACAGCACTTCAGCTCCAACTTCGAGCGCACCGAAACATGACCAAAAGACATCAAAACCTTTCGTATAATATATCGTTGGAAAGGTATGGAAGTCTACTTTCTACTCCAATTTACGGAATGATATTTTGATGCTGTAGAAAAAGTTATGGTCAATTGAGTGACCAAAGGTCAAAAACGGACAACAACAGAGTTGCCCTGTTTTGGTTGGAACTTTGGAGATTTTAAAACCAATCCAAACAGTCTTGAAATATTACGAATAATATACCATTGGAAAGGTATGGGTGTCTAGTTTGTAAAGAAATTTTCAAAACTCATTTTGAAGATTTGTGTAAAAAGTTATGGCCATAATACCATACATAGGTCAGTTTTGAAAATCATTTAAACATTGAAATCCAATCTTTTGAAACTAGACACTCTACTCCAAACAACCAAACCAAAACTACCACTTATCCAAGAGAAGAATGAGACCTTCACAAGTGGTCAACCATCGCGCTAAGACATGCACACTATCGTGCAAACGCGGACGTTTCCGATCACACAAACGAAAACGAATTACATCACACCTAAGACTAATCATGAAGTGCAAGTGTGGGTATTGAATGCATCATAATGCCTAACATGTCATGGCATTATCATTGAACAAGATGCACTCAATTCAAACATGCATGAATAAAATTCATGACTTTGCATCCTAATGCCTAAACATGTCTTGGCATTTCAATAAACTAGATGCAATTAAATAAACATGCATGAAGAGATATTCAACAATTATGAATGCACACATATGAAAACACACAACATATAAGAATAACATTTATGCATGAGTTGTGTATGTGTGCAACTAGATATCTTCAAAGCACGTAAGCACTAGAAATTTACCTTTGGTGCTTATCAAGATGAGGTCTTGAAAAGGCCTTGAGCTTGAATACCAATACCTAAGCTACCCTTACAATAAGAAAGTTTTATACACACCGTTAATTTGTTTCAATTGTTATGGAGGAAGGAGGATATGTCACTTTTGGTGATGGATCCAAAAAGAAAGTTGTAGGGAAAGGAACCATTTCCGTCCCCGGATTACCCTCCTTATCCGATGCTTTATTTGTTGATGGCTTGAAAGCAAATTTAATAAGCATTTCACATCTAAGTGATGAAGGATATTCCGTCTTGTTTAGTAAAGATGATTGCTCAATCCTAAAGCCCGATGGACAAACCTTGTTGAAAGGTATGAGATCTAGTGACAATTGCTATTGTCTTGAAGCTAGAATAGTCTCAAACAATGTGTCCATGGATGAGCAAATAGAGTTGTGGCATGAAAGACTTGGCCACATGAACTTTAGGGATTTAAGAACCCTTGGAAAGTTCAATTGTGTGCGTGGCCTCCCTAAGCTTGGGAAGAAAGCCAATGGAATTTGTGGACCTTGCCAACAAGGAAAACAAACCAAAAGCATGCATAAAAAGGGCAAGTATCTCTCCACCAAGGAGCCTCTTGAGCTTATCCACATGGATCTCATGTGTCATATGCAAACCGAGAGTTTAGGTGGAAAGAGATACATTTTTGTTTGTGTTGATGATTTCTCTAGATTTACATGGACATATTTTCTTAGAGAAAAATCCGAAACTTTTGATAAGTTTAAAATGCTTTGCACTAAATTACAAAATGAAATGAATTCTAATATTAAAAGCATTAAACAGATTAGAAGTGACCATGGGAGGGAGTTTGAGAATGCCTCTTTTGAAAGCTATTGTGATAGCTTAGGCATCTCCCATGAGTTTTCGGCTCCCAGGACACCTCAACAAAATGGAGTTGTTGAGAGGAAGAATAGGGTCCTCCAAGAGATGGCCCGAGTGATGTTGCTTAGCAACAATGTCCCTAGGAACCTATGGGCCGAAGCCGTCAATACGGCTTGCTATATAGGGAATAGAGTTTTCCTAAGGCCTGGATCTAGAAACACCTCCTATGAGTTATGGAAGGGTAGGAAGCCAAATATTAGCTACTTCCACACATTTGGAAGCAAATGCTACATTTTAAATGACCGTGATCAACTTGGCAAGTTTGATGCTAAGAGTGATGAGGGTATCTTTATTGGCTATGCCTTGAATAGTAGAGCCTATAGAGTTTTGAACTTGAAGACTCGAACCGTCATGGAATCATCCAATGTTGTCATTGATGATACTGGGCTCAAGTCTAATGACCATGAGGAGGAGGAAATTTTAGAAGATGACTCTCCTTTGGAGAGGGTTGTGGTGACTCCCAATGTTGGGACGTCCAATGACAATAATGAGGTCACACAACCTATTACTAGAGTCCCTCTCTTGGACTCTAATGAACCCGCTCCATGGGTTAGAAGACTCCATAACAAAGAGGATGTTATTGGAGATGTGAATGAGGGTGTTAGGACTAGGCGTCAAATAGCTAATCTCATTAGCTTTACATGCTACACCTCTCAAATTGAACCCAAAAAGGTTGATGAAGCCTTGAATGATGAATTTTGGGTTCTTGCCATGGAAGAAGAGCTAAACCAATTCGAAAGGAATGAGGTTTGGACTCTAGTTCCTAGGCCTAAAAGCTCACATGTGATAGGAACTAAGTGGATTTATAGGAATAAATCCGATGAGAATGGCAACATAGTGCGGAACAAGGCTAGACTTGTAGCACAAGGGTACTCTCAAATTGAGGGTATCGACTTTGAGGAGACTTTTGCTCCCGTTGCCCATTTAGAGTCCATTAGGCTTCTCTTGTCCATCTCTTGTGTGCACAAGTTTAAATTGCACCAAATGGATGTCAAGAGTGCCTTCCTCAATGGCTTCTTGCAAGAGGAAGTGTTTGTTGAACAACCCAAGGGGTTTGTGGATGCACACCACCCCAACCATGTCTATCACCTCAAGAAGGCACTATATGGGTTGAAACAAGCACCGAGGGCTTGGTATGAGCGCCTCACTCAATTTCTTTTTGACAATAACTACACAAGAGATAGTGTTGACAAGACGCTATTCATCAAGAGAGACAATGATGAGCTTTTCATAGCTCAAATATATGTTGATGATATAGTTTTTGGCTCCACCAACAACACCAAGGTCCAACAATTTGTTGATGTTATGTCTCATGAATTTGAGATGAGTCTTGTTGGTGAGCTAAGTTACTTCCTAGGTTTGCAAATCAGGCAATTAGATGATGGGATTTTCATAACCCAAGCCAAATATACCAAAAACCTAGTGAAGAAGTTTTGTTTAGAAAATGCCAAACATTGTGATACACCTATGAGTACCACTTTGAAACTAAGTAAGGATGCTAGTGGTAAAAGTGTGGAACAAACGTTATATCGTGGCATGATAGGAAGCTTGCTTTATTTGACCGCAAGTAGGCCTGATATCTCCTTTAGTGGGGTGTGTGTGCTAGGTACCAAGCGGATCCTAAGGAGTCCCACCTCTCTTCCATAAAGAGGATCATTCGCTATGTGAATGGGACATCTAACTATGGGATTTGGTACTCTTTTGACACTAATGCTAGTCTTGTAGGCTTTAGTGATGCGGATTGGGCAGGAAATTGTGATGACAGGAAGAGCACATCGGGCGGTTACTTCTTACTAGGCAACAACTTGGTGTCTTGGTTTTGCAAGAAGCAAAACTCGATTTCCTTGTCCACGGCCGAGGCCGAGTACATAGCTGCGGGGAGTGGATGCACACAACTCCTATGGATGAAGCAAATGCTAGTAGACTACGGATTCAACCAAGGTACTCTCACTCTCTTTTGTGATAACATGAGTGCTATTAATATTTCCAAGAATCCAGTACAACATTCTAGAACTAAGCATATTGACATCCACCATCACTTCATTAGAGAGCTTGTTGAAAATAAATGCATAGTACTTGAACATGTAGGTACTAATGATCAACTTGCGGACCTATTTACTAAACCCTTAGATGCTACTCGATTTAAAACACTTAGTAGATCTATTGGGATATGTCTTGTGGAGTGATGTGATTTGTGATTGACCCCATATGGGGAACTCAAGCAAAGAGAGCTATTTTGCATTCTTGTCACTTGCAAAAAAAAAAAAAAAAAAAAAAAATTTGAAATATCTTATGCCTCTTCTTTTAATTGCTTGAGTAAGCTTGGTTGTACATATGTATATATGTTTTCAATTCTATAAGTGTAAACCTTGCTTGTTTACAATCCATGTCATATTTATGTTCAATCGTGCATTTTTGGACTAGGAGATGTACATAGGAAGTATGATTTGAATGACCTATAGTGATCTCCTTGACATGATGTTAGGTTGATAATTAGTGTTGGCATTAATTCCATATCAAAACGTGTTTAACTTGTAATGTTTAGTGGTTAGTAATTGAAGAATTTCGAAGACGAAGGATGTCTCAACCATTATTCGTTCAAGTTGCCGGCTTTTAAGAGTTTCGGACATTATCGGTCTACAAAGGTATTCAAAGACCTCTTATCTCTTACAAGGCTAGGCACACACTCACACATATCATTCTTGTGTGTCCCTTCATGATTTTATTTCATTTACATTTCACTTTCACACACTTGGCAAAATATGCTCATGCATTCACATTTAGTTAATAAACTTTGTGTTTTGCATTTTCTAGGACTATGTCCGGAAACTAGCATATGTGTGTGTATTTGTGTTTGTATGTTTTTATATTTTTTGTTTAGGACTTGAACATGTTCTTATTCAATGCCTTATTGAGTTCCGGTCGTTTCGGTTACTCATTTATAAGGTTTCGAGTCCAAACGTGTTGACTATGCCACTTTACGTTCTCTTACGTTGTGTTGACTGCATCGATGATTTTCGAGATGTTTTCTCAACCGTTTTTCAAAGTTGTTATCATTATCGTGCGTGAGAGAGTCATGGTTCATAATCCAAAAACGGATTCGAATTCGGAGTTCGGACGCCCGAGATACGGGCCGACGAACCGAGGGAGCGCGCGAGAGGACAGCCCAGGCCGTGGGCCCCACGGCCTGGAGCAGCCTCTGCTCTCGTGTGGGCCACACGCCCCCCACGGCCAGGGGGTGATGTGGCACCACGTGGTTGGCCGAAAACCTCCTTCTCTCTCCTCCTGTTTCTTCCCTCTCTCTCTCTATTTTGAAAATCGAAGAAGAACATTTCAGTTTTCCCGTCTAGAATTCTCTCCAATTTTTCCAAACTTCAAAACACCATATCTTCCTCATCCAGAGTCGGATTTGAGTGATTCAAGTTGGAGAGTGTTTGTATTTTAGTCCTCTAACATCTCCAGGTGGTTTGGTGGCTTTTTGATCATGATTTCAAGTGGTTGGACACTGAATTTTGCACCAGCTGCAGAATCCGAGGTTTGAGTCTCAACTTTGGGATTTCTTGTTATTTCACCTTCCATTTGCTTGGGGTTTCTTCTTCTATATCTATGTTATTGTTTTGTAAAAGCTATTTGAAAAGGTAGCTTGATTTTCATTCTAATTGAAACTCAATGTGTGGACTTATGTTGACTAGATTTTATGATTCTAGGTTTTACATTTGTTTGTGAGTTGTATTGTGATTAGAATGGCATCTTAGGTTGTTTGATACTTAATTGAATTAATTTTGTGTTAAAATAACTTTAAGATTTGATTTGGTCCTTTGATTATTAAAATCTAGGATTTGTTTATTTGTATGTGATTTAGAGAATATAGGTTTTGATTGATGTAAATCTCAAAACCTTGCTCTATATTTTTGTCTAGTATATTGATTGATTTTAATCTCATATATCTAGCTTTTAATTGTATATTGATAGCATCTTGAATTTGTATTTAATGAACATTTTGTGATTCAAGTGTTATGTGTGTGAATGAGACTTTGAGTATATGTGTTAGGTGTTTCACATGCTTAGGTTTCTATTCATGTATTTTTGCATCTAGACTTGATTAATTGTGATATCACATGTTTAGGTCTATTTGTGCCATAGAATGTATTGATCACATGTTCTAAGTTGTATTGAATGTTTGCATCATTTGCATTCACATGATCACACTAGGAAGTCCTTGTAAAAGGCATGAAGTCTTGGTTAGAGTCGGGATGACTCGGATAGCCAAGCAAGAAGTCTTGCCTAGAGTCGGGATGACTCGGATAGGTAAGCAAGGAGTCATGGCTAGAGTCGGGAGGACTCGGATAGTCATGCATGGGAGGCTCCCTAGAGGCAAGAGTGCCTTGGATAGGGAGTTGGCTATTGTATTGGTAGGCCTAGGCGTATGGTTAGACATAGAGTCCGATAGAGCGGGGTACACGGGAGGTGTATGCACTCTTGAGGAATTTCTAATCTACCATCGATGTTGGTTGAGTGTGTTGTCCAATATATGGTGGTTCCGCATCATTGAGGGATTTCCAATAGGGTTGGGTAGGCTTAGACTTCACTAGGTTGGGTGAGCTAAAGATTGGTCACTTTGTGAATGTTCTATGTTTACTTTCTAATAATATAGTACCCAATGGTTGTAGTTCAACCCGTGGATGTTTCCTCCTTGGAGGTTTTACCACGTTAAAAAATCCCTTGTGTTAATTCTTTCTATCTCTTTCTCTTATATTTTAATTGTATATTTTATTGTCTTGATTCATAATATCCACATGTGATATATTGTGAAGCAAGTCTTTGTATAGTGTGATTAGTATATTCATTCTATAGATCAATTTGTATCTTTGATTCTTTTATATATATTGTAATTTTTGTATAGTGACATTTTGATCACTCTTGTAACACATTGAACATCTTATGAAGTACAAGCTTATTTTGTTGTTATGTTTATTTGCTATTTTACCTCACATAACTTGTTGATATACTTAGACATTTCTCTTATGATTGTAACATCGTATTGTCTATGTATGTCTTCCTTGGCTTATTGTGTTGTGTGTAAGGCTACCTTGAGGGACAAACGAATGTTTGTTCAAGGGTTTGAAAAAAGGTGTAAAAACCTATTCACCCCCCTCTAGGTATGCTTTAAGCAATTTAACTTCGTTTGTGTACATTCACATGATGATTCTTTAATAACATGCTAATGTCAAATGTAAAAGCATGAAATTCATAAAACATGCTCACATGAAAAGCATGAATTGATGATTGCATATTCTTAAAATGCAAAACTTGTGTGAAAGCTTATGAGACTCAAAATGAATAAAGGATCTTGTATCCGTTCAAAGGAATTAATATTGCAAATGTCTCTCTTTCTTTATTGGTTAAACATGGCTACTATCATACGGATATCATATCCGGAAAAATCAAATAGGGTGTAAAGTCACTCATGCCATGTTTCGCTTATAAAGTTGGATATAGTTGCTCTTAAATTGAAATCAATAAAATCTCTATATCCTTGATTTTCTCATGACATTGGTGAAATTGGTTTGAATTCTTATTAGAAACCTTTGTCATTTGCTATGCCAAATACCATTGTATTTTGGACTTGAATGCTATATGTCTTGTATGCAAAGCATGTTGGATTCACACATTTTCTCAAATAAATCTCCTTGCTTCTCTCTAATTAATTGAGATGCATAAAGTGACTTATATTGATTATGCAAATATATTGCATGCCTCTATCTCTCATTGCTATGAGTGACCTGGTTGGGGACTACTCTTTTGCCTATATCATGACAAAAAGGGGGAGTAGGATATGGTAAGGGGAGTTGCAAAATATATAAGCAATTGTGCATATCGGGGAGAACATTCATTGAGGGGGAGTAACCCGTTGAGGGGGAGCATTGCATACACATACATTGCATAATGTTGTGCCTAATTTTTTTAAAAAAATGCAAATGCTTGTTATTGTTCTCACTTGATTAATCTCACACTTTACTTGTATTGGAAATGTTAGAAACTTTATTTTCAGGGATTGATTATTCTACAAGAGGTTGAAGACTTCAAGTTTCATTTTCTTATCTCTTTGTAATGTAGAATATCATTGTAGTCCCGCAGTTTCTATTTCTTTGTGAGCAATCATTGTGAGTGGTGGTTTTGTCACGAAATAGCCAAAGGGAGGGATTGTAAGGTTCCCATTGGTTGATTGGATCATTTCGTGGACAAACCACATGTTGGGGTTCTTTGTAAGGGTAGCTTAGGTGTTAGTAATATTGTTCGAAGCCCTTTTGAAGACCTCGTGTTGATAAGCACTGAAGGTAAATTTCTATGTGCTTACTTGTCTTGAAGAGATAGTTGCACACACTCACAACTCATGCATATGTTTAATCCTTGAATGTTGTGTGTCTTATTTGTGTGCTTTAATGTTCATTAACATCTCTTCTTGCATGTTAGTTTGATTGCATCTTGCATATCCAATTGCCTTGTCATGCTTAGACTTAGGATCGCATTTTTGCATTGGGCGCTCCCAAAAGCGCTCTACAGAAACAATGTATGAACAGCCCCCTTCGAGCGCTGTACGAATAGCCACAGACCTGATCGATTTAATTCGGTCGCTGTACGGGCGTTGTACAAAACGCTGTACGTATAGCGCCCCTCTGTTTTCCCAAGAGAACAGAACAGGGGCACTGTACAGGCGCTGTACAGAAGCGCCCTACGTACAGCGCCCAAGGCAAATATTAGGCCAACTTATCAAATCGACCACACTTTGATTTGGCCCCCTATATATGTCACTTTGACTTTAGGTCAATTAAGAGAGTTTATATTCAGATTTTATACTTAGGATATTTTTCAAAGAGAAGAAAAATTCCAAGAACTCATTTTTAATTACTCAAACACTTTTTCATGATCATCAATCATCATCTAGCATCATCTTTGATCTTCTAGATGTCATCTTGCATGGATTCTTCATCATACTTTGCTTGGTAAGCTTTTCACTAATATCTTACATATTTTGTTTAACAAGCAATCTCAATTAATTACTTGTATGTTATTATATATATTTTTTGGATACAAGATTGAGATTAGTGTGATGTATGTTTGAGAAGTTGTTTTGTGATAGCTAATTAGGTTTTGTGCTTAATCTTGATTAGTTAAACTATTTGAAATGTCATTTAGTTTTTAATATCTAGGATTGTTCTAATTGCATATTAATCATCTTAGATAAGCATATAGGGTTTCCCTTGCTTTATGTTGCATTTGGATATTCATATATTCACTTAGGGTGTTATTCTCTTCATTGAGAAAGTAAGTCTTGTGTGTAGCTTCCGGGATTAGGTTGCTTAGATCGCAAGCAAATTGGACTAGGTTCACTCATACCGGGATTAGGTAGGTGTGTGATTACTTCCAGGATTAGGTTGTAATCGTTTTACACATTTAGTGGATTTGAGGTTCGAGTGTGGCTTACTTACTAGCCTGTGGTTTTTCCCGTGAGGGTTTCCACGTAAAAATCAAGTGTTATTTAATTTCCGCATTTTATACTTGATTTATTGCTTTATCTATTTAGGGGTAATTTCGTAATTTTGACTTAATACGAAAAATTGGGTAATAAGTTTAAAATCTATTCACCCCCCCTCTAGATAGTTTCATACACACCGTGCTATAATTTGTTTCAATGAGCTTCCAAATGTTCTCTGGGCATATCGAACTACCAAGAGGACTACTACCAGAGAAACCCCTTACTCGCTTGCTTTTGGAACAGAGGCAGTCTCACCTATCGAGCATAGGCTAACATCTTTCAGGATCCAGCACTTTGAGTTAGAGGAAAATGAAATGAAGCTAAGAGCCAATCTAGACCTCCTTGATGAGAAGCAAGATAGAGCTGCAGAAGAGGTTGCGGCCTACTAAAGCAAGATAGCCCGATGCTTCAATAAAAAGGTGAAGACTCGTAATTTTAAAAAAGGGGACTTAGTCCTCAAGAAGGTAACACAGAATACCCGGAAGAGGTCTGATGGAGTACTGGCCCCCCAACTGGGAAGGTCCTTACCTGAAAAAGATAGTGGTTCGCAGGGGGGCATACAAGTTAGAAGACATGGATGGCTACCCGGTAGATCACACTTGGAATGCTGATCACCTTAAAAGGTTTTACCCTTAGAGTTTGAAGAAGAATGTTATCTCGGTTGGTATACTTCTGATATATACCCCGATTTCGCCTTGTATTTGCTTTTGAGAAATTCAATAAAGTCAACTTTTATTCTCCTACGTGGTCTCGTGAGTTTGCCTAGCAAGTTTCGCTATTTTTGATCGCCTTAAGACCAAGAAAGGTCACACGGCATTCCTGCTGCCTTGGTCAGGGTATACCCTCTTCCAGGAAGGATCTGGTGCATGAACGCATAAAAGGCGTAGTCGCCTACCAGACTCTACATTCTCAAGACCAGGAGGACCTATACGGACCTCCTGAAGCCTCGGACAGGGAATCCCCCTCTCCAAGAGAAACCTGGTGCTAAAGTGGCCTTAGTTGCCTACCAGGACAGATCGCCAAAGGATCAAGATACCTTATGAGGGTACTTGATACTTCACTTCGTTATATCACCACATCTTCACCTAAAGGAACCTGGTGCTAAAGTGGCCTTAACTGCCTACCAGGACAAATCACTAACACATCAAGATACCTAATCGGGATCCTTGATACCACACTTCTCCATATCAACATACGAAATCCTGGTACTAAAATGACTTTAAGTGCCTACCAGGACAAGGCAACAAGGAGTTAGGCCACCATTTCACCAAGTTTCCGAACTTACAGTGTTCAGATCTGGGTATCTAGGCAACCTTGGCTTCACACCCTAATCAGTTTATTCTGGTCAAAATGGTTTCATACTTAGACGAAGTTACTTAGCCAAAAACACCGCCAACTTATGCTAAGGGGACTATTGTCCAAGAATTGCTTCCAGAAGATAACACAAGTGTGGATTCCTCTATTGCCAGCCAAGCAAAATTGAAGCTAAGTGTTATAATAGCCCGAGTAAGCCTTACTTGGATCACACTCAAGCATACAAGTATCGTCCTATACCAAGATATAAGTTCTACAAACAAGCATATGATGAAAGTAATGCAAAGTGATTGCAAAAGAGAGTTTCATTTAAACCGAGCAGGGTGCCTAATCCCCTTTTACGGGCTAAAAAAAAAAAAAAAAAAAAAAAAGATAACAGACAAAATCATGCATCCTGCCTTCCTCCTACTGACTCCTCCAACCTAGTCTTATCCACTCCTTCCGTGCCTTGGTTCCCAACAGCAGCCTGAGCTTCTTCAGCTCCAGGCACACCTAACTCAGCAGAAGGATCTACTGCCTTAGTGGGTTGAACAGAATCCTGCCCTAAATTATCTTAAGTAGCATGGGGACTCTGAGTTTCCTTCTCGACAGATTCAGGGACAACAGCAGGTTGAGAAGTACCTCCCTGGTCTTGATCTGCAAATTGGGCAGCCTTAGCCATAATCTGATCTTGGTCCCAGTTGAGGGTGGTCTGCAAGTCAAAAGGAAGGGGAAATGCCTTGGCAACTTCATATGAAGCAGTAAAGTATCCATCCACGAAGGAAGAATCCACTATAGATTCCAAAATGCTCATGGAACCCCGTAAAAGCCTGTTTTCGTCCAGGAGGACAGCCATCTCCGCCTTAACAGTCTCCCTCTCAGCCCGGCGGCGGGTTGATTTGATAGTTTCTGTGTCATAGGCATGTGTCATCCGCTTCAGCTCCATTAAGGCAGCTTTCCTACCAGATTCATACTCAGAAGCAGCTTGAACCAGGGAAGCAACATTCTCTTCAGTATGGGCTAAATCTATCATAGCCTCCTACAAATTAGTCTGAAGTGCTAGGTTGGCTTCCTTCAGGGCAATGACTTGCTGCCCCATTACCAAAGCAAATTTAAAACCCTACAAAACGAGGAAAGACAGTAAGTAAAAAAGAAAAATTATACTCAACAAGTTAAAGGTTCAAGACTCATACCTCGGCAAGCAAAGAAGCCAATTTTGTCGCCAAGATGTCAGCGGGCAGGGAAGACATTGACTGCAGGCCCATACCAAGGCAAGCAGCAATGAACTTGGAGATGATTTCCTCCTGGTTATAGTTCCGTGATCCCAATCCAGAAGGAAGATCGGTAGAGGGGTGGCCTTAGCAACAGCAATGTTCTCCATTTCCTCCCTAACTGGAACCCTAACTAGAACAGTGGGGGGAGGAGGAGGAGGAACCATTATTGCAGGTCTGGCAGCGGCAACACTAGAAACTTGTTTCAAAGCAGAAAGTGGAGAAACTTTAACTTTGGCAGCCCATGCCAACATCTCGCTCAAGGATGGACGGGTTGCGGTTTTTACTAGAGAAGAAGTAGGAGAATGTGAGGCCAACCCCGTAATTGCAATAGGAGGGGTTGATGCAAGTGGTTGAGGTTCGGAGGCAGTGCTGACACCAGGAGGAGAAGGAACAGGAGAATTGGTCGAAAGGGGATCCGGATATATTGGTCCTAAAGAAGAAGAAGAAGAAGAAGAAAAAGAAGAAGAAGAATGGGGAGAAGAGAGTAGAGGAGTAGCAGAAACTATCAGAAGAAGAATTAGTAAAAAAAAAAAAAATGGAAAAGATAAGAAGCAAAACCTACCCGGATGCGCAATGGATACCCTTAGATACCGCTCCAACCGAGCACCCTCAAAGGGATCATAGGTGGGATACTTCAAATTAGTATAGTTCCTATACTGGATCTTCTTAAGAATCCCTTTGGATTCTACAGAAAGTACACCCGGGCTCCTCTTATCCTTTGAAGAGAATTAGGTCGGAACCGGATACTCAGCCCCATCTAGGTATACTGTACGGCTCCAATCACCTTCAGCCACGACCCATTCATCTTTCCAGGACGGGTTGTACTTCATGTTCGCCCCAGAAACGATGAACTGCATCTTGTTCTTGGGCCTCGGGTAGAATTGACCTCGAGGGACCATACTCGTTACTTGATAGACGTAGTGGATCTCATCGAAGCCAGGCTCCCTCTCAACACCTTCTTTCTCACATTACTCCTTCTAGAGCACCAAGAACCTCGTCAAGTTCTTCCAGAATCCGAGTGAAATTTGTAGTGGGGCTAGCTCTAAAGCAACGAGCAACAAGCAACCTACGAAGAGAGGGATAAAGAGGAAGCCGAACCCCGTATTCAAAGGCGGCTACATGAATTAACAGGCAGCCTGGAGGGGGAGTATATACTTCATACCCCCGATGAGGGAGAGAGAGACTGATAGCATCCGGGATCCTGTAAACCCTTCTAAGTCGGGCTAGGGTATCAACTGTGCAGACCGAATCTGAAATGATCCGGCCATCATCAAAAGAGAGCAGGGACCCGACAAGAACTCCAGTAGAATCGATAGCCGGGATGTCACCCTCCTCATTTTCCTCCTTGTCGTTGACATCGGTACCCTCCTCTTCATCTACTATCTGGACCGGGTCATCAGGTCTGTTGTGGAAACCCGACCTAATTTTGGGATTCCTACCAGAATGACGACGCTGAGACAGGATACCATCGCCCGTGACGCCGCCTTCACCCTGACTATGTTTCTTTCCCCTGATTGACGGAGAACTCCCCTCCGAGTCCGCTCGCTATGCGTTCAAAAGTTTATCAAGGCTGTCATGAGGATTGGCGGAGGTTGAACGAGAAGTTGAGGAAGCAGGTCGAGGAGGCAAAGAGGACAAAGGAGCGTCCCGAGTAGAGGCAGGGAGTTGCGAGGGGGATGCCATTGTAGTCGGAAAAAAAAAAGGGAAGAGACCCAAGAAAGGAGAAAGATTTTAGTTCTTGATTTCTGAAAGATAAGTGAGCGTGGGCAAGTGAGGGAAGAAACGATGCATTTATAGATAGGAGACTGGACGGTTACCGAAACATAGAAGGAAAGATGGAGTAACGGCTAGAGACATGTACGAGGCGGTTTCGAGAAAGCCGCGCCAAAAACGGCCCGTTTAAATCCGCGAAGCAACCACTGTTTGACATGTGGATCGCCATTAAACACCATCGAATCCAAGGAAGATCTCCCACTTAGTAGTAGAAGCCAGCCAAACGAGACTAGACAGGCAGACAGGATGAAAAATCCTCCAAGCGGACTAGAAGACCTGACTCCAACCCCAGCAAGATACCGATGTTCAAGTTAGGGGGGACTTCTGTTAACCGCCAAAAATGGCAGAGATCAAAGAAGAATTTTCCATTGGCCTTAGTAATTAAGTCGAGATAAAAAGCTACCAAGGGAAAAGGTATCATAACACCCCACCTTCCTACAAAAAGGCCGGGGTATAGACTTCTGCCCACCCCGATCAAGTCCAAGACTTCCAGGACCCAAAAAGTATTAGGAAACCCCGAAGACAAAGCTCTAAGGATTTCACTGTTACAAGATCCTAATACCTGTCTGCCGCCAAGTACCCCGGTATCCCGATACCTCAGTACCCCGATACAGTCAAGCATAATTCGAGAATAAGGCGAGGTACTTCAGTATCCCGCTCCACTAAAAGCTAGGAGTAGGCACCTGGTGAATAAATCACGTGTCAATACAAAAATCCCAGTGCTCCGACCCCGCCTAAAGCAAGAAGCAGGTACCCCGAACAGCTAAACCAAGAAGAAAAACAAGCATTAAACGCCATCGTTTGAGACAGAATGTCACATGCATTCCCGCTATTCAAGAGTACCATTCAAAAGTGGAGTCAACTCTTTCAGTTCTTGAATCAAATTATAGCACGGTGTGTATAAAACTATCTAGGGGGGGGGGGGGGGTGAATAGATTTTAAGCTTATTACCCAATTTTTCGTATTAAGTCAAAATTACGAATTTACCCCTAACTAGATAAAGCAACAAATCAAGTATAAAACGCATAAATTAAATAAGACTTGATTTTTACGTGGAAACCCTCACAGGAAAAACCACGGGCTAGTAAGTAAGCCACACTCGAACCTCGAATCCACTAAATGTGTAAAATGATTACAACCTAATCCCGGAAGTAATCACACACCTACCTAATCCCGGTATGAGTGAACCTAGTCCAATTTGCTTGTGATCTAAGCAACCTAATCCTAGAAGCTACACACAAGACTTACTTTCTTTATGAAGAGAATAACAACCCTAAGTGAATATATGAATATCCAAATGCAACATAGAGCAAGGGAAACCCTATATGCTTATCTAAGATGATTAATATGCAATTAGAACAATCCTAGATATCAAAACTAAATGACATGTCAAATAGTTTAGCTAATCAAGATTAAGCACAAAACCTAATTAGCTATCACAATACAACTTCTCAAACATACATCATACTAATCTCAAACTTGTATTCAAAGTATATAAAATAAAATACAAGTAATTAATTGAGATTGCTTGTTAAGAGAAACACAAAATATGTAAGATATTAGTGAAAAGCTTACCAAGCAAAGTATGATGAAGAATCCATGCAAGATGACATCTAGAAGATCAAAGATGATGCTAGATGATGATTGATGATCACGAAAAAAGTGGTTGAGTGATTAAAAATGAGTTCTTGGAATTTTTCTTCTGTTTGAAAAATATCCTAAGTATGAAATCTGAATATGAACTCTTGTAATTGACCTAAAGTCAAAGTGGCATATATATAGGGGGCCAAATCAAAGTGTGGTCGTTTTGATAAGTTGGCCTCATATTTGCCTTGGGCGCTGTACGTAGGGCGCTTCTGTACAGCGCCTGTACAGCGCCCCTGCTCTGTTCTCATGGAAAAACAGAGGGGCGCTCTACGTAGGGCGCCCTGTACAGCGCTTTGTACAGCGCCTGTACAGCACTCGTACAGCGACCGAATTAAATCGATCAGGTCTGTACAGCGCCCAATGGGGGCTGTTCATACAGCGTTTCTGTAGAGCGCTTTTGGGTGCACCCAATGGAAAAATGCAATCCTAAGTCTAAGCATGACAAGGCAATTGGATATGCAAGATGCAATCAAACTAACATGCAAGAAGAGATGTTAATGAACATTAAAGCACACAAATAAGACACACAACATACAAGGATTAAACATATGCATGAGTTGTGAGTGTGTGCAACTATCTCTTCAAGACAAGTAAGCACTTAGAGTATTACCTTTGGTGCTTATCAAGAATGAGGTCTTCAAAGGGCCTTAGCAATAACACCTACACTTAAGCTACCCTTACAAGAATCCCCAACATGTGGTTTGTCCACGAAATGAGCCAATCAACAAATGGGAACCTTACAATCTCCCCCTTTGGCTATTTCGTGACAAAACCACCACTCACATTGATTCCTCACATAAAAATAGAAATAACGGGATAACATAGATCTTCTACAATACAAAGAGATAATAAACAACATAAAATCTTCAATGCTCCAATCTCATGTAGAACAACCAACCCTACAAAACAAAGTTTCTATATTTTTCCAAAAAGTACATGTGAGATTAATCAAGTGATATCAAAACAAGCATTTGCATTTCAAAAAAATAGGCACAACATTATGCAATGTATGTGTATGCAATGCTCCCCCTCAACGGGTTACTCCCCCTCACTGAATATTCTCCCCAACAAGCATAATTGCTACTACAATTTGCAACTCCCCTTACCATATCCTACTCCCCCTTTTTGTCATGATATAGGCAAAGGAGTAGTCCCCAACCGGGTCATAGCAACGAGAGATAGTAGAATGCGAGATATTTGCATAATCAATATAAGTCACTTTATGCATCTCAATTAATTGGAGAGAAACAAGGAGATTTATTTGAGAAAATGTGTGAATCCAACATGTTTTGCATACAAGACATATAGCATTCAAGTCCAAAATACAATGGTATTTGGCAAAGCAAATGACAAAGGTTTCTAATAAGAATTCAAACCAATTTCACCAATGTCATGGGAAAAGCAAGGATATAGAGATTATTGATTTCAATTTAAGAGCAACTATATCCAACTTTATAAGCGAAACATGGCATGAGCGACTTTGCACCCTAATTGATTTTTCCGGATAAGATATCTGTATGATAGTAGCCATGTTCAACTAATAAAGAAAGAGAGACATTTGTAATATAAATTCCTTTGAATGGATACAAGATCCTTTATTCAGTTTGAGTCTCATAAGCTTTCACACTGTAGGGAAAAATAACAAAAGTAGTACACGCAGCGGAAGCGATACTAAAATTAGATTTAGTGACTTTAAAAATTTTTCCTTTATGAACCTTAAACCCTTTTAATCAATAAACATGCATATACATTAACAAAAAGTAGATTACCTTTTGTCGCGTGATCCGATTGACTTACGTCGATGGTAATCCGCAAGACCTTCAATCCGAGCACGAACGTGGATCACCTAGGAGCGTGGTCTCCCTTTTCTTTGAATTGCAAACCTGTGAATGGACAAAACAAAACTTTTCTTTTCTTTGTTAGTCACAAAACAATCAAAAGAATGTCTAAGATTATTCCGGTCACTTTTGAGTTCTCAATCTAATGATCGAAACTCGCGTGAACCTAGATCGATATCGTATACACAAGCTTATTGATGATTAAGCAATAGTATACTATCAAAGAATAATCTAACACTCCTTTTTGTCTTAGTAGAATAAAAACTCTCTATGAATGAAGAAGAAGAAGAAAAATAAAATCTCAAGCACACATGTATGTGGTGGCCGAACCCTATAAGAACACTTATATAGGTTGGCCGAATTTTTCTTTCTTTTTCCTTTAGGGTTGCCGAATTCTATGTAGTTTTAGATTAGGGTTGGCCGAATTTCATCATGTCACTTATATAGGGTGACTGAAATTCAACCCTAATTCTTTTCAACTTTATAGACTTCAAACCCTAATCCAACTCATTGATTTTTATTCTTTTATTTTGACTAAATAAAAAGACTCCTTATTTGATTAAATAAATAAAATTAATTTATTTATTTCCTTATCAAACAAGTCTTTTACTTTTAGGAAAGATTTGTTTCTTTAATTAAACAATTAATCAATAAATTAATTAATTCTTATTTAATTAAAACAAATGAAACAAAATAATATATTAGGTTAAAATGCCGCCCCACTTGTATAAAATTGGGCCTAATATTATTTTCTTATTTCATTTAATCCATTGGACTTTAAATAAAAAGCCCACATGTGAACCAGACCCATTCTTACTAAAAGAAACAAGCCCACATGTCTTTCATTAATATATTAATATAATTGAGCATCCCATTACATAAATAATGTGCATATTATATTCTTAATATATTAAATGCAATTCTAGATGGACCCTTAAATTGGTCCGGTAGAATATATCAAGTGATCCATGCAAGTCCGTGTGGATTGGGGATCTTGGCGGGCCATCTAAATTTAAGCTTCAATAGACATAACCTAATCACAATCAACAAATGATTCACTTAGGTCCGATCCATTAATTTTAACTCATTCCACTAAAGAGCTAAAACTGAACTCTTAAATAAAGATAGAAAAGGAAGATGCTCCTCATTCATACCCTAGATAATCATATTGGAGATAGTGTATCCTCGTGATTAATATCAGTAATCGCCAAGAGTTCATAGACCGCCAATAACTCTTCAAGTTACCATATTTACTCATATGACCACGTTTTGAACTTGGATATTTTGACTTGTCCAGAAGCCATGTTTTCAATAGACACTATCGAAAACTCAACGTTGAGATTTAATATCCAATTATCTCAAAACATCCATATGATGATATTATACTCTCATTTAATTAAATGGAGCCACGATGTCCATATCTATAAATGAAGTCCTCTATCGATTAACAAATGAATATCACCAAACTATCGAGGATAGACTATGCGATATAATCGTACTCATTGATAACTCAAATGATATCACTTGCAACCATAAGTCTATCATTTATCTCAGGATTAAGATAGACTCTCCGATTGTCCTGATAATGAAAAGACTTTTATCTACTGACGGTTCTAGATAAAGCTTTTCATTGTGACCCAGTTCAATGCACCCAGTGCACTAGATCCTTTTGCTCGAAGACACTCCGATGATTTTAGACTCATCATATCTCATTTGATCCCACTCAAATGCTAGCAAAAGAATTCTACAACTTTAACAAGATAAAGGTGCCCAACCTTTAACTTAAGTTGTGAACATTATTCAAGACTAACTAAAGAATTGTGTCTACTACATACATATCCAGATGTACGAACAATTCTTCTTTTCCCATAGTCTTTAGACCTTATGATTATTTACTTTGACAATTATAATATTAAACTATAAATGCTATACGATTTGTTAAACCAGAAATCACTTTATTAATATGAAAAGATTGTTAATTACAACATTACACTCTTGCTATTGAGCATAATCCTAACAATCTCCCACTTGCACTATAGCAAATGTGTCATATCTCTCAAGCCCATGTTCTCTAGATGCCCATCGAAACTCTTCTGAGGTAGAGCCTTTGTGAAGGGATCCGCTAGATTTTCTGCTGACGAGATTTTGGTAACCGTCACGTCACCTCTTTGAACAATCTCCCTTAAAAGATGATACTTTCTTTCAATGTGTTTACCTCTCTTGTGACTTCTTGGTTCTTTCGAATTAGCCACTGCTCCACTGTTGTCACAGTAGATTATGATCTGCTTATTCGCACTAGGAACCACTTCTAAGTCAATCAAGAATTGGCGGAGCCAAACAGCCTCTTTGGCAGCTTCGCATGCAGCAACATACTCAGCTTCCATGGTGGAATCAGCAATACAAGATTGCTTGATACTCCTCCATATAACTGCTCCTCCTCCAATAGTAAACACAGCCCCTGATGTGGATTTTCTAGAGTCAGAATCTGATTGAAAATCAGAATCTGTATACCCAATGGGAACCAAATCCCCTCCAGAGTATACAAGCATATTATCTCTCGTTTTCTTAAGATACTTGAAAATATGCTTGACTGCCGTCCAGTGATCAGGACCAGGTTTCGATTGAAACCTGCTAACTATGCCAACAACAAAACAAATATCTGGTCTAGTACAGAGCATTGCATACATGAGACTTCCAACTGCCGAGGCTTATGGAACTCTACTCATGAATTGCTCTTCATGCTCATTCTTAGGAACTTGTTCCTTAGAAAGCTTGATTCCATGTCTGAAAGGTAACATACCTTTCTTGGAATCCTGCATGGAAAACCTAGACAAGATCTTGTCTATGTATGAAGCTTGGGATAATGCAATCGTTCTATTCTTTCTATCCCTTATTACTTGGATACCTAGAATAAAACTTGCTTCTCCTAAGTCCTTCATATCAAATTGTTTTGCTAACCATTCTTTTACTGATGTCAATACACCTACATCGTTTCCAATGAGTAGTATATCATCAACATAAAGAATCAGGAAAACCAACTTGTCGCCTTTAATCCTTTTGTATACACAAGGTTCGTCAGGATTCTGAATAAATCCAAAACCTTTGACAGCTTGATCAAACCTTATGTTCCAGGATCTGGATGCTTGCTTTAATCCATATATGGATTTCTGCAACTTGCATACCTTATCCACTTGGCCTTTTTCAATGAATCCCTCTGGTTGCATCATGTAGATGCTTTCGTCAAGACTTCCATTTAGGAAAGCTGTCTTGACGTCCATTTGCCAAATCTCTAGATCTAAAGATGCTGCAATGGATAAGAGTATCCTAATGGATTTAAGCATGGCCACAGGAGAGAAGGTTTCCTCGTAATCGATACCTTCTTTCTGTGTATACCCTTTAGCTACCAATCTAGCTTTAAAGGTTTCCACCTTTCCATCCATACCTCTTTTCCTCTTGTATACCCACTTGCACCCAATGGGTTTTATCCCTTTAGGCAAGTCTACAAGGGACCAGACTTTGTTATCGAACATAGATTCAATCTCGGATTGCATTGCCTTTTGCCAATGGCGACTATCAACATCCTCCATAGCTTCCTTGTACGTATAAGGATCATCGTCGTCCGGGAGATTCTCCACTGATTCTCCTAGACCGATGTATCTTTCAGGTTATGTTCTAACCCTCCCACTACGACGAGGAATGGTAGGTTGTTGATCTTGTGTTGGATCGGAACTTACAATTGGGTTAGGTTGTGTAACCTCTCGTGGAATTATATCTCCTGACATCTCATTCAGGACAATTCTACTTCTAGGCACAAAATCATTCATATAGTCCTTTTCCAGAAATTTAGCATTTGTCGAAACAAATACTTTAAGATCTGAAGGACTATAGAAATAATATCCTTTAGTTTCTTTTGGATACCCCACAAATATACATGTTTCTGAACGGGACTCCATCTTTTCTGTCTTTCCTTTTAACACATGCGCAGGACAACCAAATATCCTTAAGTGTTGTAAACTAGGCTTGTGCCCAGTCCACAACTCATGCGGTGTTTTAGGAACAGACTTAGATGGTACATCGTTTAGAATGTATATAGCAGTTTGTAAAGCATATCCCCAAAAAGAAGTAGGAAGCGTTGAATAACTCAACATAGACCTAACCATATCCAAAAGAGTTCTATTTCTCCTTTCTGCTACCCCATTCTGTTGAGGTGTACCTGGTGCAGAAAACTGAGAAACTATCCCATTATCAACAAGATATTGCTGAAACTCACCAGATAGATATTCTCCACCACGATCAGATCTCAAGATTTTTATGTGTTTCTCAAGCTGATTTTCCACTTCAGCTTTGAATGCTTTGAACATGTCAAAAGCATCCGACTTATGTCGCATGAGATACACATAACCAAATCTCGAGTAATCATCTGTGAAGGTGATGAAGTACTCATATCCACCTCTAGCTTGAATGCTCATAGGTCCACATACATCAGTGTGTATCAATCCTAAACATTCAGTGGCTCTTGCACCTTTGGCAGAGAACGTCCTTTTGGTCATTTTACCTTCCAAACAAGATTCACAAGTTGGTAGATCATCAACCTTTAAGTCATTCAAAGGTCCGTCACATACCAATCTTTTAATCCTATTAAGGTTAATATGACCTAAGCGTAAATGCCAAAGGTAGGTTTCATCTGTTGATAATTTTACTCTTTTATGATTAGGTTCCGTTATTTCTGTGTCTAACGAGTGAGAGATATTTCTATGCAAAAAGTATAGACCGTTTTCCAATGTACCTTGGCAAATAACTTTGTCATTCTTACTAATAATAAAAACTTTATTAAAAGTAACCGAATATCCAAATTTATTCAAACAAGAAACTGAAATTAAATTCCTCTTGAATTGAGGTACATAATAAACGTCTATCAAATCTAAATGCCTTCTAGAATCCAAATAAACTCTAATATCTCCCACTGCACTTGCAGACACTAACGTTCCGTTGCCCAAGCGCAAATTGATTTCATTCTTACTCAGCTTTCTCCTTTCTTGAAACCCCTGCAAGGAATAACAAACATGATTAGTGGCTCCTGAGTCTATGATCCAAGAATCTGTAGAATCAGCCAAAAAACATGTTTCAAGATAATTCAAATTACCTTCTTCCTTCTTGTTCTGGGACTTTGGGCAATTTCTCTTCCAATGTCCCTTTTCACCACAAAGGAAGCATTTCCCTTTGATCTTGGTTACTTTCTTGGTCTCCTTCTTGATAGGCCCAAGTTGCTTTTTCTTCTGTTGTTTCTTGACCTTTTGACGGGCCTTAACAGTAGCAACTTTACCAACCATATGAATCTCTTGACCTTTGCCTTTCACAAGGATCTTTTCAGCACTTTGAACATCTTGCATCAGGCCTTGTAAGGTGTATTCCTTTTTGTTCAAAGTGTAGTCCAATTTGAACTGATCAAAGGAATTTGACAATGAATTGACAACCATATCAATCTTTGTCTCACCATCTATCTCAGCGCTATGCAGTTCAGCAATGTTGAGATGTGCTATGACTTTCATCATGTGATCTTTCACAGCCTGTCCAGGTTTCATCCTAAGATTCATAAAAGAAGTCACTGCCTCTCTCTTAGTCGTCCTAGACTTCATAGCAAACATCTCCTCTAGAGACATCATTATATCAGCAGCGGACTCCATTCCTTCATGCTACTGTTGCAACACGTCGGAGATAGTGGCCATAATGTAACATTTTGCCATATCATCTGAAGTCTTCCACTACTCATACTCATCTCTATACATTATGCTAGATTCATTATTAGGAGCAGGTGGTTTAGGAGTAGTTAGAACAAACTTATGTTTTTCACTTTGCAGCAACAACCCAATTTTCCTTTTCCATGTGACATAATTATCTCCAGTTAAAGTGTTATCTTTCAGGATGTTCATAAGTGATGGGGTCATGATTTCTGAATAAAACAAAACATATATAAGTAAATAATCATGATAAAGCACTTTTAAATATTTATCTTGAATTAAATAAATAACTCAATCATAAAATTCAACGGTGATCTAACACCCATAAATGTTACGCCTCCTTTGGGAGTTCGCACCATTTACTAGTTAGACTAGGTCCCACCTAATTGTTAACATAACAACCAGCGTTTTCAATTTTAGCCTTGCAATTTTATTGACAAGAACTCTTGGGAGGATATCAATAAAATTACATTGAGTGTGTTACCAAGATATCGACCCTCAATTTTCTCTCACGAAAATCCCTCCTTGGGGAGTAGATCTCGTTTGAGTCCATTGTCTAGTCTATCCTTGTAAGGAAGTATGTTGCTAAATTCCATTCATGGACGCCCCTTGGGGGGATTACCAATAAATAATAAAGCTCAACTAACCTTGGAGGCCATAGGTGTTACAAAAAACACCTTCTCCCACTCAATTATTTAAGGCGTGTGATTAAATCCCATAGAATGATTTACCGAGTTATCTAGATGCCAATTTAGATACCTAAATCATTCAATGCATGTTCATACCAAAAGAGATATATGCGTGGCACTCCTATTCTATATGTCATGTTATCATACAATAACAAATATTGTAATATTTAAGCATAAATTAAATAGCAACAATTTTGGCCCATCCTAGAAAAACAAGTAAATTACAATTGCCAGGAATACAAGATCTTCAGGTGGCCCATCAACCATACGCTCATCCTTCGGCCCAAACCCCATGGGCGTGCACAACCCACAACCCCACAACCCCACAACCCCATAAAGGGGCTGCCATACGCAGCCCATAAGGCCTTCAAGGCTGCCGTGCGCAGCTCTCCTTGCAATGGGCTTGCCATGCGCAGCCCAATCAACTCCTAAGGTGCGCACGGTGCTCGTTCTCAGTTCCGGTTGCTTCGTTTTGCTTCGTGTCTTCGAATCTTCAAGACCTAAATATATTATGGTAGTATTTAAACAAATAAAATACTACAGTATTTTTTTTTTTTTTTTTAATCACTGCAGTACTTTTTACACATAAAAAACTGCACATAATAAAAATAAAAAAACTGCAGCAGTGATAAAAAAAATACTACACTTATATTAGAAAAAATAAAAACCTAGCAACTACCAAGAAGGAATTATGGCGATAATAGACCACCCTTCTTGTTACAACTCCGAAACAAAAATTACATTGAAAATCTAGGGCCAAAATCGAGCAATAACAATCCACATAAAACATATATAAATCCATACATCACATGTAATTATATATTTGAATACCTAGAGTGCCATCTCTTTCTAAACATGCATAATCACAATAAAAAGAAATAGATCCACGTATATATACGTTAATTAATTAAAAAGGGTTCAACCTAGGCTCTGATACCAATTGTAGGGAAAAATAACAAAAGTAGTACACACAGCGGAAGCGATACTAAAATTAGATTTAGTGACTTTAAAAATTTTTCCTTTATGAACCTTAAACCCTTTTAATCAATAAACATGCATATACATTAACAAAAAGTAGATTACCTTTTGTCGCGTGATCCGATTGACTTACGTCGATGGTAATCCGTAAGACCTTCAATCCGAGCACGAACGTGGATCACCTAGGAGCGTGGTCTCCCTTTTCTTTGAATTGCAAACCTGTGAATGGACAAAACAAAACTTTTCTTTTCTTTGTTAGTCACAAAACAATCAAAAGAATGTCTAAGATTATTCCGGTCACTTTTGAGTTCTCAATCTAATGATCGAAACTCGCGTGAACCTAGATCGATATCGTATACACAAGCTTATTGATGATTAAGCAATAGTATACTATCAAAGAATAATCTAACACTTCTTTTTGTCTTAGTAGAATAAAAACTCTCTATGAATGAAGAAGAAGAAGAAAAATAAAATCTCAAGCACACATGTATGTGGTGGCCGAACCCTATAAGAACACTTATATAGGTTGGCCGAATTTTTCTTTCTTTTTCCTTTAGGGTTGCCGAATTCTATGTAGTTTTAGATTAGGGTTGGCCGAATTTCATCATGTCACTTATATAGGGTGACTGAAATTCAACCCTAATTCTTTTCAACTTTATAGACTTCAAACCCTAATCCAACTCATTGATTTTTATTCTTTTATTTTGACTAAATAAAAAGACTCCTTATTTGATTAAATAAATAAAATTAATTTATTTATTTCCTTATCAAACAAGTCTTTTACTTTTAGGAAAGATTTGTTTCTTTAATTAAACAATTAATCAATAAATTAATTAATTCTTATTTAATTAAAACAAATGAAACAAAATAATATATTAGGTTAAAACATTAACCTTGCTGCCCCACTTGTATAAAATTGGGCCTAATATTATTTTCTTATTTCATTTAATCCATTGGACTTTAAATAAAAAGCCCACATGTGAACCAGACCCATTCTTACTAAAAGAAACAAGCCCACATGTCTTTCATTAATATATTAATATAATTGAGCATCCCATTACATAAATAATGTGCATATTATATTCTTAATATATTAAATGCAATTCTAGATGGACCCTTAAATTGGTCCGGTAGAATATATCAAGTGATCCATGCAAGTCCGTGTGGATTGGGGATCTTGGCGGGCCATCTAAATTTAAGCTTCAATAGACATAACCTAATCACAATCAACAAATGATTCACTTAGGTCCGATCCATTAATTTTAACTCATTCCACTAAAGAGCTAAAACTGAACTCTTAAATAAAGATAGAAAAGGAAGATGCTCCTCATTCATACCCTAGACAATCATATTGGAGATAGTGTATCCTCGTGATTAATATCAGTAATTGCCAAGAGTTCATAGACCGCCTATAACTCTCCAAGTTACCATATTTACTCATATGACCACGTTTTGAACTTGGATATTTTGACTTGTCCAGAAGCCATGTTTTCAATAGACACTATCGAAAACTCAACGTTGAGATTTAATATCCAATTACCTCAAAACATCCATATGATGATATTATACTCTCATTTAATTAAATGGAGCCACGATGTCCATATCTATAAATGAAGTCCTCTATCGATTAACAAATGAATATCACCAAACTATCGAGGATAGACTATGCGATATAATCGTACTCATTGATAACTCAAATGATATCACTTGCAACCATAAGTCCATCATTTATCTCAGGATTAAGATAGACTCTCCGATTGTCCTGATAATGAAAAGACTTTTATCTACTGACGGTTCTAGATAAAGCTTTTCATTGTGACCCAGTTCAATGCACCCAGTGCACTAGATCCTTTTGCTCGAAGACACTCCGATGATTTTAGACTCATCATATCTCATTTGATCCCACTCAAATGCTAGCAAAAGAATTCTACAACTTTAACAAGATAAAGGTGCCCAACCTTTAACTTAAGTTGTGAACATTATTCAAGACTAACTAAAGAATTGTGTCTACCACATACATATCCAGATGTACGAACAATTCTTCTTTTCCCATAGTCTTTAGACCTTATGATTATTTACTTTGACAATTATAATATTAAACTATAAATGCTATACGATTTGTTAAACCAGAAATCACTTTATTAATATGAAAAAGATTGTTAATTACAACATTACACTCTTGCTATTGAGCATAATCCTAACACACACAAGTTTTGCATTTTAAGAGTATGCAATCATCAATTCATGCTTTTCATGTGAGCATGTTATATGAATTTCATGCTTTTTATTTGACACTAGCATGTTATAAAAGAATCATCATGTCATGGAGATAATTATAGGTCATTCAAATCATACTTCCTATGTAAATCTCCTAGTCCAAAAATGCATGTTTGAACATAAATATGACATGGATTGTAAACAAGCAAGGTTCACACTTATAGAAGTTGAAAACATATATACATTTGTACAACCAAGCTTACTCAAGCAATCAAAAGAAGAGGCATAAGTTATTTCAAATTTTTTGCAAGTGACAAGAATGCAAAATAGCTCTCTTTGCTTGAGTTCCCCATATGGGGTCAATCACAAATCACATCACTCCACAAGACATATCCCAATAGATCTACTAAGAGTTTTAAATCGAGTAGCATCTAAGGGTTTAGTAAATAGATCCGCAAGTTGATCATTAGTACCTACTGTAAGGTTTCCCATATCTTGATTGGCTTATTTTGTGGACAAATCACGTGTTGGGGATTATATGTAAGGGTAGCTTAGTGATTCATGATCAAGCTCAAAGACCCTCTCAAGTCCTCAAGGTTGACAAGCACTCCAAAGGTATATCTCTAGTGCTTAGTTTTCATTGAAGAGATTTAGATTGCACACACACACTTAGCATACTTGCATTTGTGTGCATACTCTTCACATGTCACATTACACACTAGCACCTTATTGATATATCTTGTTGTGTGTGTATGTGTCTTGTAATTCGTTTCCTGATATTGATCGGAAACGTCCGCGCTTGCACAATGGTGTGCATGTCTTAGCGCGACGGTTGACCACTTGAGAAGGTCTCATTCTTCTCTTGGATAAGTGGTAGTTTTTGGTTTGGTTGTTTGGAGTAAAGTGTCTAGTTTCAAAAGATTGAATTTCAATAATTTATATGTTTTTCAAAACTGACCTTTGTATGGTTTTATGACCATAACTTTTTACAAAAAGACTGAAATTAAGTTTTGTAAAATTCTGAGAAAACTAGACACCCATACCTTTCCAACGGTATATTATTCATAATATTTCATGACCGTTTGGATTGGTTTTGAAATTTCCAAAGTGACCACTAAAACAGGGCATCACTGCTGTGATCCGAATCTGACCTTTGGTCACTCTATTGACCATAACTTTTTCTATAGACATCAAAATGTCATTCAATAAATTGGAGTAGAAATTATACTTCCATACCTTTCCAACGATATATCATATGAAAGGTTTCGATGTCGTTTGGTCATGTTTCAGAGCGCTCAAATATTGAGCTGACGCGCTGTCGCGAGCATTTCCAGTAGGTAGGCGCTGCACGGTCGCTGTACAGAAGCGCTGTACATAGAGCGCCCACCTGATACTTGATGGGAATTGAGGTTTAGCACTATACAGACCTGATCGATTTTAATCGGTCGCTGTACGGTCGCTGTACAAAGGCGCTGTACGTACAGCGCCCAAGGCAAAAACAGGGTTCATTTTTTCAAAACGACTCCACTTCATCATGAGACCCTATATATATGCCTCTTTCATTTTAGGTCGTTTTTAAGAGTCCAAAAATCATATTTTTCCCTTAGAACATATTTCAAGAGAAAAAAATTCACAAGAACTCTTCTTTATTCACTCAAAGTCATTCCTTGTTCATCAAAGTTCATCTAGGATCATCCATGATCATATAGGATGCATCCATGCATGGTTTTGCATCATCACATCTTCCTTGGTATGTTTTTCACTAACTTCATCTAATTTTAGTGTTTTTCATATTAAGACTTCTCTTTAATTACTTGTATGTTTTTAGATCATATGCTAAATACAAGATAGAGATTATTTGTGATGTATTGATTGAGTGTTGTATTGTGATAGCTATCTAGGTTTTCATAATCTATGTTTAGCTAATCTATTTGACATGTCATTTAGCTATTGATATCTAGGATTGCATCAATTAACATCTAATCATCCTAGATAAGAATCTAAGGTTTCCTAGCTTTATTTGCTCTTTGAATATTCATACATATTCACATAGGCTCTATTATCTCTTCATTGAGAACTAAGTCTTGTGTTGCTATCGGGATTAGGTAGCTTAAATCACAAGCAATTGGACTAGGTCCACTCTTACCGGGATTAGGTAGTTGTGATGATTATTGATCGGGATTAGATCATTTAACCGGGAATAGGTTGTAATCATTTCAATTAGTGGATTCGAGGTTCGTGTGTGGCGCACATAACAGCCCGTGGTTTTTCCTGTGAGGGTTTCCACGTAAAAATCAAGTCTTATTTAATTTCCGCATTTTATACTTGATTTATTGCTTTATCTATTTAGGGGTAAATTCGTAATATGGACTTGTATGCAAAAATTGGGTAAAATCATTTAAAATCTATTCACCCCCCCTCTAGATAGTTTTATACACACCGTGCTATATTTAGTTTCACTTGGTATCAGAGCGGGATCTTAGACATACATAGGTGATCCTTGCTCATTTTGGTGTGTTTTGCATCTTGTGTGATTTTCGGATTTATTCATACATTTTGCATTCATCTCATTTGCATTCATCCAAACATTATGAGTGGTTTCGGGATGAGCAAAGAGGGAGCGTCGAGCGTGAGGCCACCGTTGCTCACCGACGATAATTACTCCTCATGGAAGGGGAAGATGGAAGCATACATATGCCAAATCCATGATAGGGCGTGGATGGCGGTTGAAGATGGATATGCTCCACCTATGATGATTCCTACGGATGGAGGAGAAGAAGTTCTCAAGCCTAAGGCACAGTGGAGTCCTCAAGAATTTATTGACTCCATGTGGAACAACAAGGCTATTCATGCCATCCGATGTGCAGTGAGTGAAAATCAGTACAAACTGATTCAAATTACTAGGATTGCTAAAGAGGCATGGGACATCCTAAAAGTTGCACATGAAGGCACCGAGGTTGTCAAGGACTCAAAGCTTCAAGTCCTTCAAACTCGGTTTGAGACCATTAGGATGGAAGAGCACGAGCACTTCAATGACTTCCAAGTGAGACTAATGGACATTGTGAACCAAAGTCACCAACTTGGTGATCCTTACTCGGATAGAAGAATCAAGCAAAAGATCATGCGATCACTTCCCGAGAGGTTCGAGCCCAAAGTGACGGCTTTAGAAGAAAATGACACTTACAAGGAAATGAAGCCGAGCGAAGTCATTGGAAGACTTCTAGCCTATGAATCAAGAAAGGCTACCACATCACCTCCTAAGAAGAAAAAGGATATTACCTTGAAGACATCCAAGATGGAAGAGGAGGAGGATGACTCATATGAAGACATAGCACTCATTGCCAAGGGATTCAAGAAGTTCTTGAATCTACAAAAGAGTGGTTATGGCTCAAAGGGGAATGACTTCAAGAAGAAGAAGACCACAATCAAGAATGTCAAGCCATATCATGAGATGTCTTCAAGAGAGAAGATTCAATGCTACGAATGTGGAGGATTCGGGCATATCTCCAAGGATTGTGCTAACTTGGAAGATGAAAGAGAGGAGGTCGCCGCTTCAAGTGATAGTGATGAAGAGGTTGTGGCAAAATTCTTAGCATTAGGTTGCTCTCACAAGCGGGACAACAAAGTGAAAGTTGTTGAAGGAAATCCCTCAAGCTTGAATGATTGTGAGAACAACTATTTTGCCTTTCCTATCTCCTACAATGAAGAAGAGAATGAGAGTCAAGAAGAAAGTGACTCTAATGAAGATGACTCTTCATCTAACTCCACAAATGGATATGTGGAGAAAAAGGTTCTAGATGAATACCTCACTGAGTTTAAAAGCTTAGCAATGAAGACCAAGAAAAAGATACGAAGATTGAGAGAAGAGAATCTAGATCTTTTGGCTCATGTTGACCACTTAAGTGAACAAGTGGATAGATCTAAGAATATTGAAGATAAGCTAAGAAAGGAGTTAGACTTATCTAAGAGGAATGAAGAGGATCTAAAAAGAGAGCTTGAAGAGGCCAAAGGGTCAAGGACTAGGATAGTTTCTAGCACCGAAAAACTTGACCACATGTTAAGTGCTGGAAAAAGTCCTTGTGACAAGAGAGGTCTTGGATTTGAAGATGGCAAGGAGTCCTCCACTCCTAACAAGACTGTGTTTGTCAAGAGCTTGAGCTACAAAGAAGCTTCACCGGTGCAAACTCCTAGGAAGAAGATTGATCTAGGACAATGCTCTCATAGTGCACAAGTGAAGGTAGCTCCAAGAAGACAACCTCAAGCTCAACCTACAAGAGTTCCTCATGCTAACTTCCCTCAAACTCAACTCCATCAAAGGAAGAGACCAATCATGCAAACTCAACCAAGGAAGCAACCAAGTCTTGGTCAACAACAAAGAAGGAGAGATCCTATCCAACAACCAAGACAACCACAAAGACATGGGAAGGCTCCTATGCATGCACAAGGACATGGTATGATTCCTAACTTTGTCCCTATATGTCATTTTTGTGGTGTTAATGGTCATATTAGACCAAAGTGCTTTCGTTACATTAAAATGTGTAGAGTTAAAAGCATGATTGAGAAGAAGAAAGCTAGAGCTAGTATGCATGCTCATATGATGGAAGAAATTCATTTACATGATCCTATGACATCTAGATCTCTAGAACTTTTGACCACTAGGAAGAAAATTGTTTCACCAAAGTGGATAAGAAAAGATGAACCCGCTTGCTACGAGACAAACTTGTCTCTAATAGGTTCAATTAAGTCCAATGGACTTAGTAGGTCCATAGGACCTCATGACCTTCAATGATGAAGGATGGTGATGACCCCATATGGGGAACTTAAGCAAAGAGAGCTATTTTGCATTCTTGTCACTTGCAAAAAATTGGAAATATCTTATGCTTCTTTTTTAATTGCTTGAGTAAGCTTGGTTGCACATATGAATATATGTTTTCAATTCAATAAGTGTGAACCATGCTTGTTTACAATCCATGTCATATTTATGTTCAAACATGCATTTTTGGACTAGGAGATCTTCATAAGAAGTATGATTTGAATGATCTATAGTTATCTCCATGACATGATGATTCTTTTATAACATGCTAATGTCAAATAAAAAAAGCATGAAATTCATATAACATGCTCAAATGAAAAAGTATGAATTGATGATTGAATATTCTTAAAATGCAAAACTTGTGTGAAAAAGCTTATGAGACTCAAAATGAACAAAGGATCTTGTATCCGTTCAAAGGAATTTAAATTCCAAATGTCTCTCTTTCTTTATTAGTTGAACATGGCTACTATCATACGGGGTTTCTCACCCGGAAAAATCAAATAGGGTGCAAAGTCGCCCATGCCATGTTTCGCTTATAAAGTTGGATATAGTTGTTCTTAAATTGAAATCAATATATTCTATATCCTTGCTTTACTCATGACATTGGTGAAATTGGTTTGAATTCTTATTAGAAACCTTTGTCATTTGCTTTGCCAAATACCATTGTATTTTGGACTTAAATGCTATATGTCTTGTATGCAAAACATGTTTGATTCTCACATTTTCTTCAAATAAATCTCCTTGTTTCTCTCCAATTAATTGAGATGCATAAAGTGACTTTTATTGATTATGCAAATATCTTGCATGCTACTATCTATTGTTGCTATGAGTGACCCGGTTGGGGACTACTCCTTTGCCTATATCATGACAAAAAGGGGGAGTAGTATAATGGTAAGGGGAGTTGCAAATTGTAGTAGCAATTGTGCTTGTTGGGGAGAACATTCATTGAGGGGGAGTAACCCATTGAGGGGGAGCATTGCATTCACAGTTATTGCATGATGTTGTAGTTGTACTTAAATTCTTAGAATGCAAATGCTTGTTTTTTATTCTCACTTGATTCATCTCGCTTTTCTTGTATTGGAAAGTTTAGAAACTTTGCTTTCAGGGATTGATTGTTCTACAAGGGATCGAAGACTTCAAGAGTTTTTTTTTAAGAAAAAATATCTCTTTGTAAAAGTAGAAAATCATTATTGACCCGTAGTTTCTAATTTTTTGTGAGGAATCAATGTGAGTGGTGGTTTTGTCACGAAATAGCCAAAGGGGGAGATTGTAAGGTTTCCCATATCTTGATTGGCTTATTTCGTGGACAAATCACGTGTTGGGGATTATATGTAAGGGTAGCTTAGTGATTCATGATCAAGCTCAAAGACCCTCTCAAGTCCTCAAGGTTGACAAGCACTCCAAAGGTATATCTCTAGTGCTTAGTTTTCATTGAAGAGATTTAGATTGCACACACACACTTAGCATACTTGCATTTGTGTGCATACTCTTCACATGTCACATTACACACTAGCACCTTATTGATATATCTTGTTGTGTGTGTATGTGTCTTGTAATTCGTTTCCTAATATTAATCGGAAACGTCCGTGCTTGCACAATGGTGTACATGTCTTAGCGCGACGGTTGACCACTTGAGAAGGTCTCATTCTTCTCTTGGATAAGTGGTAGTTTTTGGTTTGGTTGTTTGGAGTAAAGTGTCTAGTTTCAAAAGATTGAATTTCAATAATTTATATGTTTTTCAAAACTGACCTTTGTATGGTTTTATGACCACAACTTTTTATAAAAAGATTGAAATTAAGTTTTGTAAGATTCTGGGAAAACTAGACACCCATACCTTTCCAACGGTATATTATTCATAATATTTCATGACCGTTTGGATTGGTTTTGAAATTTCCAAAGTGACCACTAAAACAGGGCATCACTGCTGTGATCCGAATCTGACCTTTGGTCACTCTATTGACCATAACGTTTTCTATAGATATCAAAATGTCATTCCATAATTGGAGTAGAAATTAGACTTCCATACCTTTCCAACGATATATCATATGAAAGGTTTCGATGTCGTTTGGTCATGTTTCGGAGCGCTCAAATATTGAACTGACGCGCTGTCGCGAGCATTTCCAGTAGGTAGGCACTGTACGGTCGCTGTACAGAAGCGCTGTACATAGAGCGCCCACCTGATACTTGATGGGAATTGAGGTTTAGCGCTATACAGACCTGATCGATTTTAATCGGTCGCTGTACGGTCGCTGTACAAAGGCGCTGTACGTACAGTGCCCAAGGCAAAAATAGGGTTCATTTTTTCAAAACGACTCCACTTCATCATGAGACCCTATATATATGCCTCTTTCATTTTAGGTCGTTTTTAAGAGTCCAAAAATCATATTTTTCCCTTAGAACATATTTCAAGAGAAAAAAATTCACAAGAACTCTTCTTTATTCACTCAAAGTCATTCCTTGTTCATCAAAGTTCATCTAGGATCATCCATGATCATATAGGATGCATCCATGCATGGTTTTGCATCATCACATCTTCCTTGGTATGTTTTTCACTAACTTCATCTAATTTTAGTGTTTTTCATATTAAGACTTCTCTTTAATTACTTGTATGTTTTTAGATCATATGCTAAATACAAGATAGAGATTAGTTGTGACGTATTGATTGAGTGTTGTATTGTGATAGCTATCTAGGTTTTCATAATCTATGTTTTGCTAATCTATTTGACATGTCATTTAGCTATTGATATCTAGGATTGCATCAATTAACATCTAATCATCCTAGATAAGCATCTAAGGTTTCCTAGCTTTATTTGCTCTTTGAATATTCATACATATTCACATAGGCTCTATTATCTCTTCATTGAGAACTAAGTCTTGTGTTGCTATCGGGATTAGGTAGCTTAAATCACAAGCAATTGGACTAAGTCCACTCATACCGGGATTAGGTAGTTGTGATGATTATTGATCGGGATTAGATCATTTAACCGAGATTAGGTTGTAATCATTTCAATTAGTGGATTCGAGGTTCGTGTGTGGCGCACATAACAGCCCGTGGTTTTTCCCGTGAGGGTTTCCACGTAAAAATCAAGTCTTATTTAATTTCCGCATTTTATACTTGATTTATTGCTTTATCTATTTAGGGGTAAATTCGTAATATTGACTTGTATGCGAAAATTGGGTAAAATCATTTAAAATCTATTCACCCCCCCTCTAGATAGTTTTATACACACCGTGCTATATTTAGTTTCACCTACATGTTCAAGTACTATGCATTTATTTTCAACAAGCTCTCTAATGAAGTGATAGCGGATGTCAATATGCTTAGTTCTAGAATGTTGGACCGGATTCTTGGAAATATTAATAGCACTCATGTTATCACAAAAGAGAGTGAGAGTACCTTGGTTGAATCCGTAGTCTACTAGCATTTGCTTCATCCATAGGAGTTGTGTGCATCCACTCCCCGCGGCTATGTACTCGGCCTTGGCCGTGGACAAGGAAATCGAGTTTTGCTTCTTGCAAAACCAAGACACCAAGTTGTTGCCTAGAAAGAAGCAACCGTGCTCTTCCTATCATCACAATTTCCTGCCCAATCCGCATCACTATATCCTACAAGACTAGGATTAGTGTCAAATGAGTACCAAATTCCATAATTAGAAGTCCCATTCACAAAGCGAATGACTCTCTTAACGGAAGAGAGATGGGACTCCTTAGGATCGGATTGGTACCTAGCACAAACTCCTACACTAAAAGATATATCGGGCCTACTTGCGGTCAAATAGAGCAAGCTCCCTATCATGCCACGATATAAGGTTTGGTCCACACTTTTACCGCTAGCAACCTTGCTTAGCTTCAAAGTGGTGCTCATAGGAATGTCACAATGTTTGGCTTTTTCAAGACCAAACTTCTTCACTAGGTTTTTGGCATATTTGGCTTGGGTTATGAAAATCCCATCATTAAGTTGCCTAATTTGCAAACCTAGGAAGTAACTAAGCTCACCAACAAGACTCATCTCAAATTCATGAGACAAAACATCAACAAATTGTTGGACCTTGGTGTTGTTGGTGGAGCTAAATACTATATCATCAACATATATTTGAGCTATGAAAAGCTCATCATTGTTCCTTTTGATGAATAGTGTCTTGTCAACACTACCACGTGTGTAGTCATTGTCAACAAGAAATTGAGTGAGGCGTTCATACCAAGCCCTCGGTGCTTGTTTCAACCCATATAGAGCCTTCTTGAGGCGATAGACATGGTTGGGGTGGTGAGCATCCACAAACCCCTTGGGTTGTTCAATAAACACTTCCTCTTGCAAGAAGCCATTGAGGAAGGCACTCTTGACGTCCATTTGGTGCAATTTAAACTTGTGCACACAAGAAATGGACAAGAGAAGCCTAATAGACTCTAAACGGGCAACGGGAGCAAATGTCTCCTCAAAGTCGATACCCTCAATTTGAGAGTACCCTTGTGCTACAAGTCTAGCCATGCTCCGCACTATGTTGCCATTCTCATCGAATTTGTTCCTAAATATCCATTTAGTGCCTATGACATTAATGGTCTTAGGCCTAGGAACTACTGAACTAGAGTCCAAACCTCATTCCTTTCGAATTGGTTTAGCTCTTCTTACATGGCAAGAACCCAAAATTCATCATTTAAGGCTTCTTCAACCTTTTTGGGTTCAATTTGAGAGGTGTAGCATGTGTAGCTAATAAGATTAGCAAGTTGACGTCTAGTCCTAACACCCTCATTAACCTCTCCAATGATATCTTCTTTATCATGGAGTTTCCTAACCCATGGAGCGAGTTCTTTAGAGTCCAAGAGAGGAACTCTATCAATAGGTTGTGTGTCATCATTGTTGACATTAGATGTCCCAACATTAGGAGACACCACAACCTTCTCCAAAGGAGAAACATCACTAAAAATAACCTCCTCCTCATGATCATTTGACTTGAGCCTAGTATCATCAAATACGACATTGGATGATTCCATGACACTTAGAGTCTTTAAATTGAAAACTCTATAGGCTCTACTATTCAAGGCATAGCCAATAAAAATACCCTCATCACTCTTAGCATCGAATTTGCCAAGTTGATCACGGTCATTCAAAATGTAGCATTTGCTTCCAAAAGTGTGGAAGTAGCTAACATTTGGCCTCTTGCCTTTCCATAACTCATAGGAGGTGTTTCTAGTACTGGGCCTTAGGAAAACTCTATTTCCTATATAGCAAGCCGTATTGATGGCTTCGGCCCATAGGTTCCTAGGGACATTGTTGCTAAGCAACATCACACGGGCCATCTCTTGAAGGACCCTATTTTTCCTCTCAACACTCTGAAAGTTTTGGAGGCGTGTTTAATATATAAAGCTAGAGGGGGGGTGAATAGATTTTAGCTAATTATTACCCAATTTTCACGTGCATGTCAATTTTACGAAAATACCTCTAGCAAGTCAAATATACATACAAGTGTAATAAGATGCGGAAATAATAAATGACACTTGATGTTTACGTGGAAACCCAACCACTGGGAAAAACCACGGGCTGTTTAGTGCGCCACACTCGGAACTCGAAATCACTAATTGAAATGATGTTTACAACCTATGTAGACCTCGTCTAACACTCCGGTCTGTAACCCCTCACTTCTACCCAGCGGGCCTTTATTAGCAACCATATTCCAATTGCTTATGTGACCACCTGTTCCCGGTGTCTGACCTAATCCCGGTCAATCACACAAGACTTCAATCTCTCAAAAGAGATGCACAACCCTATGTGAATATGTATGAATATTCAATTAACAAACAAGGCTAGGGAACCTTAGATGCTTATCTAGGATGATGATATATTCAATTTAAATCAACCCTAGATATCAATTGCTAAATGACATGTCAAATAGCATAGATAATCATAGATTATAAAAACCTATATATCTATCAAAAACAACACTCAATCATTTTCATCACAAATAATCTCTAACTTGTATTTAGCATATGATCTAAAACATACAAGTAATTTAAAAGAGATGGCTTGGTATTTAAAATACTAAAATAAGATGAAATTAATCAAAATCTTACCAAGCAAGTTGTGATGATGCAAACCCATACATGGATGCACTCTATATAGACATAGAAGATGCAATATGAAATTTGATGCAAAAGGGGTTTGATTTGAGTGGTTAAAGGTGAGTTCTTTGTAATTTTCTTCTCTTGAAAAATGTTCTAAGTATGAAATCAGAAAATCAACTCACTTAATTGACCTAAAGTCAAAGTGGCATATATATAGGGTGTCAAGATGAAGTGTGGTTGTTTTGATAAGTGACACCACAATTTTGTCGTGGGCGCTCTACGTAGAGCGCTTTGTAGAGCCCCATGCTCTGTTCTCGCGAGAAAACAGAGGGGCGCTCTGCGTAGAGCGCTTTGTAGAGCGCCATCAGAGAGGTCACTCTACGTAGAGCGCTTTGTAGAGCGCTTTGTAGAGCGCCTCTGCAGCGCTCGAATTAAATTGATCAGGTCTGTACAGTGCCCAACGGGGGCTGTTCGTAGAGCGCTTTTGTAGAGCGCTTTTGGGAGCGCCCAGTGCAAAAATGCAATCCTAAGTCTAAGCATGACAAGGCAATTGGATATGCAAGATGCAATCAAACTAACATGCAAGAAGAGATGTTAATGAGCATTAAGGCACACAAATAAGACACACAACATACAAGGATTAAACATATGCATGAGTTGTGAGTGTGTGCAACTATCTCTTCAAGACAAGTAAGCACATATAATTTTACCTTTGGTGCTTATCAACCTTGAGGTCTTGGAAAGGGTCTTGATCTTCAACTAATCACCTAGACTACCCTTACAACCAAACCCCAACATGTGGTTTGACCACGAAATAAGCCAATCAATTAAAGGGAATCCTTACAATCTCTCCCTTTGGCTATTTCGTGACAAAACCACCACTCACAATGATTCCTCACAACAAAATAGAAACTACGGGTCTATAATGATATTCTACATTACAAAGAGATAAGGTAAAATAAACTTGAAGTCTTCAATCTCTTGTAGAATAATCAATCCCTGAAAAACAAGGTTTCTATACTTTCCAATACAAGAAAAGGTGAGATGAATCAAGTGAGATCAAACAAGCATTTGCATTTAAGAATTTAAGCACAACATCATGCAATGTATGTATGTGCAAATGCTCCCCCTCAAAGGGTTACTCCCCCTCAATAAGTATTCTCCCCAACATGCACAATTGCTACTACAATTTGCAACTCCCCTTACCACAACCTACTCCCCCTTTTGGTAATGATATAGACAAAGGAGTAGTCCCCAATCGAGTCACTCAAGGCAAAGAGAGATAGTAGCATTCTAAATATTTGCATAATCAATATAAGTCACTTTCTGCAATCTCAATTAATTGGAGAGAAACAATGAGATTTAATTAAGGAAAATGTGTGAATCAAAAAATTACTTTGCATACAAGACATGTAGCATTTAAGTCCAAAATACCATGGTATTTGGCAAAGCAAATGACAAAGGTTTTTAATATGAATTCAAACAAATTTCACCAATGTCATGAGAGAAGCAAGGAAATAGGTTTTCATTGATTTTAATTTAAGAATAACTATATCCAACTTTATAAGCCAAACATGTCATGAGCGACTTTGCACCCTATTTGATTTTTCCGGATAAGATATCCGTATGATAGTAGACATGTTTAACCAATAAAGAAATAGAGACATTTGGATTTTAAAATCCTTGAATGGATACAAGATCCTTTTTCATTTGAGTCTCATAAGCTTTTCACACACGTTATGCATTTAAAAATTGCACTCACCAAAACATGCTTTTCAAGATTAACATTTAGCATGTCATTTAACAATCATCATATCATGGAGATCATTATAGGTCATTCAAATTATATCCAATGTAAATATCTCCTAGTTCAAAAATGCATGTTTGAACATAAATATGACATGGATTGCAATACAAGCATTGATCACACTTATTGAATAGAAAATATATATACATAGTGTAACCAAGCTAACTCAAGCAACAAAAAGAGAAGCATAAGATATATCAAATTTTTTTTTTTTTTTTTTTTTTTGCAAGTGACTAGAATGCAAAATAGCTCTCTTTGCTTAAGTTCCCCATATGGGGTCAATATACCATACCTCTTCAAAGAAGGGTATGAGGTCCTATGGACCTACCAAGTCCTTTGGACTTAGTTGAACCTATTTGAGACTTGTTAGTCTCGTAGCAAGCGGGTTCATCATTTTTAATCCACTTAGGTGACACAAAGTCAATCCTAGTGGATAAAGGTTCTAGAGTACAAGATGAAAAAGGATCATGCAAATGATTTTCTTCCTTTTTATGAAGCATCTTAGCTCTAGCCTTTTTCTTGTCAGACATGCTTTTAGCTCTACACATTTCAATGTAATGCAAGCAACTTGGTCTAATATGACCAACAATACCACAAAAATGACAAGTGGGAATAAAGTTAGGAATCATACCATTCCCTTTAGCATGGATAGGTGCTTTCCCTAGTCGTTGTGGTTGTCTTGGTTGTTGGATAGGATCTCTCCTCCTTTGTTGATAACCAAGACGAGGTTGCTTGCTTGTCTGAGCTTGCATGACTGAACTCTTCCCATGTTGTTTTTGAGTTTGAGGGAAGATAGTGTGAGGAGCCCTTTGGGTGTGAGCTTGAGCTTGACCTTTTGGTGCCTCAAACACTTGGGCACTTCTTGAACACTCTCCTAGGTCAATCTTGTTCCTAGGGTGTTGAGGAGGAAGGGACATATTGATGCAGTAAAATCTGTGTTCAATTTATTAAGAAAGTTCGTTCACTGGGATCGGCGATTTTATCAGTTAAAACCAATTAATCTAGCAAAGGTGACTCTAAATGCGAAAACTAAATTGCATAATGCTTTTCTTTGGAAAGATTGTTTAACTCTAGGATTAATCTAAATTATGACTATTTGAACTAAAAATCAAATCAACTATTAAACAAATCAAAGAATGAATATATGGGGAGAAACTAGGGAATCGATGCACCTCTCTTAGACACTCAATGCTCTCAATTAGTCTCAATAAACACTTCAATAAAGTTTAGGGCTTGTTTTGATAAACAATTAAGAACGAATCTCCTTCCCACCACTCGCACAAAGGCCATGTGTCAAGTGATAGTAATGAAATCCCTATGAACAAAACTCTAAGCCAAATCAATGCCACAAGGCCATGCAAACATTAATTTTCAAGTCTATTAAGCTTATGATTGTGATTCAAATGGAAAGGCCATTCACATCCAAACCCTAATCTCAAAGATAAACTAAATCACAAACTCATATCAATTGAGGCCACAAAATAATACGAATCAATAATATAGAGCAATTAATTCAATAGACAAGACTAAAACCCAATTGATTAACAAAAAGATAGACTAATTGATTACATAGAGTTGTCCAAAATTGGTTACATCAATCCCCTAATAAAGGTTTAGTTACACATCAATGGAGAGAACAAAAATATAGAAGAGATGAAGATAGAACCCATTATGGTGTGATGTTTCTGACTTGCAATCTCCGTCGTCTTCCTGCTCCAAGTAATCTCCTCTGATGGAATGAATGAAAAGAATCAAAGAATGGTGGTCTTAAAAACTCTCTCTGTCTGTCTATATGTCCAACCCTTATTTTCTCTTATTCCCTTCTTTTTATAGGTCTTCTGCAGTGACGAGAAGACGAGGAGGCGGTCCACCGCTCAACGTGCCGCTGGGTAGGCACTTGCATGGGCAGCGGAAAAAGTTACCTACACACACTGGAATGGCTCGCTTGGCGTGCCGCTGAGTAGGCACTTGCCTCTTGAGCGGCATGGCCAGCGGAAAAGGCAATATCACTGGCGCCTGTTGCACCGCCGGCGGTGCACCTGCCTGATGGGCGGCATGGGCCGCGGAAAATGGGAGAAAAATACCCTTTCTGCATCATTTGACTCTATCATCTCCAGAATACGATCCGATCAACATTTCTATGGTAAGAGACCTGCAAAGACTCAACAAACACATCAACCCACCAAAAAGACCCAATGAACAAGCATAAACATAAGCAAAAAGGGCAAAATCTAAGCATAGAAATAGACTGATCAAATACCCCCAAACCTATCTTTTGCTAGTCCTCGAGCAAAACCAAACATTCCTAAACTGAAAAACTAAATCCTAATAAAGCCACTTTCGCAGGGAACGCGATAGCATTGAGCATATGCTACAAGCCTTAAAACCTCTAGGTGTCCCTAGTAGGAGGAGTGTTGTCTCCTGAGGGTTCTCAGCTATGACACCCACAAACATATCCCACAAAACCAATCATTCGAGATGCAATCGATTAATGATCAGATAGAAACAATGCATGCAGAAGCCAATAGGTAAAGACTAACATTATGTCACAAATTTGAATGCATTGCTTAGTTTTAGATGAAAAGCCCAAACTCAAGATATTCTAGCATCAAGAACACTTTGCCGAACGCCATAGATGTAATTTGCCTTGACTCTAAACCTCACCAGATATCGCTCATATTTCTCACAGAACCTAGGCAAATAAACTCATCAAGCATATGCGAAAGAAGTTATGCACAAGAAATTTCAAATTATAATCGCATATGAATATGTCATTGAAAGAACGCTTGATTTGAATGCAAAGATCTCATGAAAAGAATCGAATCATTATGAGCAAGATAAACACACATACACTTCTACTTTCATAGCAAGGATAACCAACGGATCAATTTAGACTTTTCATTAGGTTGTAATGGGGCTATTGGGTGAAGGTTAGCAAGGAACGGGGATGTAGGAGTTCAAAACCCTAGGATCATTCAGTGAGAGTCTTCAATTACCTTTACGGCTTGGCACAAGCTCTTAGGTCTTCATTGACTTCCTTTGCAAGTGGAATAATGCCACTTACCATTCATTGCTGTCCCCTTAATTCACCATTCACTTTTGCCCACTCCTTCGAGAGTAGATACAACACTTAAGTCCTTTGACATGTTGTGTTCCTTAGATTCTTTTTCTGGCGTACGCAACTCACCATTCATTTTGGTGGAACAACTTTCTTTTTCTCATTTTTTTTTTTTTTTATTAACAAAAAGATAAAACTACAACCTTGCCTCTTACATTTGGATTGAATGCAGCTCATTCTTCATTTGATTCGTATCACTTTCGCACAAATTCTTATGCGAACTCTTCAACCTTCTTCACCATCTCAAAGCATGATCCCAAGTTAACAGGTATGGCTATAATATGGCTTACATGGGTTACAGTAAATGTGGTAAGAAAGAAAAGGCAATCAGTGTTTGGCTTCAAACAGGGCTATGGAGCACACACACATAGGTAGGAAATATTACAGGCCTTTTAATTTGTTCATGCACACATAGTCTAACATCACTTCCACTGGTTCGACTTACTCAAGATCAAAGATTACATGTGAAAATCTTTTATGATGAATGCTCTATAATGCTTAATGTTCAACCTATAGAGATCAAATCTAATGCTAAGAACCTATTGAGTGTTTAAAGAGTAGAAACAAAATAATCCCTCATATATGTCATTTATGTACGCACTTTGGCTTAGTGAACTCACAGGGTAGTCTCCACTATTAATCATGGCAATCCAACTAGGTATCCTATCCACTATCACATCCAGAGCATGTCATAAATTTTGAAAATGCAATGCAATACTCTAAGAGGCAAGATGTTAGTTTAAACCCAGTGATTTAAGCATATCATTTCAAAGTCAAATACCAAAATATCTCATCAAGGTTATTGCAGGAACGACAGACTCTAAAACACTGAAAAACATGACCCAAGACTCAACATACCCCCAAACCTAAACTCAACAGTGCCCTCAATGTTGACAAGCAAGAAAAGACAGGCAAGAAAAACAAAAGAGAAAACAAAAGCAAATAAAAGTTCAAAAAGAGAAAGAAAGGAAAAAAAAAAAAATCATAGCCTGCTAATCTCCTCCATCCTCATCGGAGAGCTGTAAGATCTCGGTTCCCTGATCGGAGTCTATCGTGTCATCCTGCATCTGCTGCTCATCATCAAAGTTCACAATCGGGGTCCGCTGGTCAAAATCCTGCGGCTCGATACCTGATCCACCGGCTGCAAAAGGATCCTGGTCAGGCATAGGGGCCTGAAATGGCACTCCACTCCCACTAGCCACAGAAAACCGGCTAGTCAGCATCCCACACAGCTCCTCTATGTTAGCCTCGATAGTGTCAAATCGAGTATCGAATCGACCCTCCAACTGCGTGAAGCGCAAATCCATATGCGTCTGCATAGCCTGCAAAAGAGTGGTAAATGGATCACCTCCTGGCTGAGCTCCGCCTATCTGAGGAGCCTGTGGTGCCTCTTGGGGCTGGTCTTGTAAAAGTGCAGCTGCCTCAGCCTCTCTTGCCTCTCGCTCCTCTCTGCGACGTCTTCTCTCCCCATAATTCCCAATAGGAGGAAGGCCCCTCAGGACTAACTGCTGGTTCCAGTTCGTCAAGTTCATCATACTCGGGTCATGGTTCTCTAACCCTGCACTCACATCAATACCTGCCTGTCTACAGAAAGCAGTGATCAAACACGGAAAAACCATGGACTGGTCATCGTGTGCACTGGCGTCTTGAATGGCATTGAAAATCACCCGTCCAATATTGATAGGGCCACCTGACCTCAAACGTAGCAACACACGGGCCTGGTCATAAAAAATCTCAGAACAGTGCTGGGATGGCATCAGTGAGTATGTCAGGAAAAGGTTCCAAAAGGCAACATCGGCATGCGTGTCGCGCTGGTACAGCTTCACTAACGTACCCCATTCCGCCTGTCCATCCATCCTAAGGCCTGCAGCCACTCGTCCTCTATAGGGGTCAAGATCTGCAATATACTCTATCCCTCGACCGTTACTGATAGCCACCTCCGGAGCGTCAAAATACTGATTAATAGCCTCCGGAGTTATATGAACCTCAACACCCTGCACTAAAACTGGTTCTCCAACCAACAGTCTCCCTGGTACAGCACTAGCATAATACTCTGTAACAATCCCCCTGTTCGGCCTTGGTGGGCGTGCAACATATCCACCCCATCCGCGGTCTGTAACCATCTGTGGAATAGGTGTCTGTGCCAAACTCTCAACATCAATTCCCCTCTCAATAATCCAAGGTCGCCTGAGGAAATTGCTGAACCGGCTCTTAAAGTCCTTGTGTTGTGCTTGTTTTGGCAATGCCTTTTGTTTCCCCTTATCGGATGTACTGACCCGAGGACGCTTCCCTATAGCAGTCCTTGCCATCTGCAGATAACACAAGCCAACAATTACACACAAATTTCTACCAAAAATTCGGCAGCATTTCGTTTCAAAGTTCAGTTCCCAATATTTTTATACTACCATATAAATCACATGCAAGGCTAAATAAATCACCTGCAAGTCCAAATAACTCACATGCAAGTCCAAATAAATCAAATAAATTCCTCTAAATCAAGTATGGCAACCATTATTCAAGCAAAGACATTCAAACTCTCCTAAGAACAACAATTTTCGGAATTCCTTATATACCAAGTGAAAATCACAACCCAATAAACTTAATCATGCTAAATAGATCAATTTGAACAAAGCCCATTGGTGATTAAGACATAGAATCCGAATTTGAGCATGCAAAACTCTCAATCTCTTCATACCACATTGTAAAATCAAAACTTCACAAGTTAATGCCATTAAAGTAAAATAGAAGAGAGAAGAGAAAGCATACCTTGTAGTCGAAATTGAGGAGAGTAGAAACTATGGAGAGCAATTGAGAGAAAAGAAAAGAAAGAGAAGGAAGAGAAAAAAAAAGTTGCAGCCGTTTGTGGGTCAAATGAGACCCACAAAACTGCACGCCCCTTTTTATATAGTGTCGGGCAACCTTTGACCAACCGCTGACGAGACACGCTGCATGGACAGCGGTCCGGTCAGCGGTAAAGGGAAAAAAAAAAAAATGCTTACCTGAGGTCCAAAACGCACCGTTTGCGTAAGTGACCGCCGGGCGTACCGTTGGTCAGGTACGCGCCACTTGAGCGGTCTAGGTGGCGAGCCAAAGCAGTGAGTCCTTTGAATTTTGGCCGCGGCTTGTGCAGCTGCCATCTTGGGCGGTCTATTGAGCGAGCCAAACCAGTGGACTCACGCTGGTGTAACCGCTGCCCATGCATGTTCCTCTTCAGCGGTATGGGCCACGGTAAATGTTAAAAAAATGTGACAGGCCCTATTCCATCGAGAGCCTCTTGAGCGGTCTCTTGCACGAGCCATTCCAGTGTTGGTGAAGTTGCTCGTACCGTGGCTCGTGCATGTGCATCTTGAGCGGTCCATCCCGCGTGAAACTCTACAAGCAACTGGTCTTACTTACCGCCGGCCATGCACAATGCCACTTGAGCGGTCTAGGTGGCGAGCCATTCCAGTGTTGCAACATTGAGTGTACCGCGGCTCAGGCATGGCTGTCTCTTGAGCGGCATGTTTGAGCGCTAATTCCCTAATTCGTGCAGTTTTACCTGTTTTGATCAAGGCAAACAACACACACATAAAACATAACTGCACACAGCTCAACACAACTGGAAATCTCGATTCCCCCAAACCTGGATTGAATAATACTCTTCACTAAACAGACGACTCACACTAATTACTGACTCAAATTAATCTAAAGAAAATAAACGAAAGAGAAAAAAAAAAAAAAAAAAAACAATGTTACCTAGGTGGGTTGCCTCCCACCAAGCGCTTTATTTAGCGTCTAGGCAAGACGTGTGAGAGCTCTACGGCTCTATAAGCACGGAATCCTCCAATCGCACGACAGCTCCGAGATCCTTAATGTAAGGCTTAACTCGATGCCCATTTACCTTGAACATGTTGCCATTCTTCTCGTTTTGCACTTCTACAGCTCCATGGGGAAAAACTTGTGTGACCCTGAATGGTCCAAACCACCTAGACTTCAACTTACCGGGAAACAGCTTCAGCCGGGAGTTGAACACCAGCACTTGCATACCGGGACGAAGGTCTTTATGCACTATCATCTTGTCATGTATCAACTTAGTTTTTTCCTTGTATAGTTTTGCACTCTCATACGCTTCCAAGCGAAATTCCTCGAGTTCACACAGCTGAAGTTTCCTCTCCTCACCGGCCTTGTCATAATCAAAGTTCAACTTCCTGACTGCCCATAAGGCTCTATGCTCGAGTTCTACTGGAAGGTGACACGCCTTCCAAAAGACCAACCTATATGGACTCATCCCAATAGGTGTCTTGAAAGCTGTCCTGTAGGCCCACAATGCATCATCTAATTTCAACGCCCAATCCTTCCGAGTGGAATTGACAGTCTTCTCTAGGATACTCTTCATTTGTCTGTTGCTGACCTCAACCTGTCCTGAAGTCTGTGGGTGGTATGGTGTAGCAACCTTATGCCTTACACCATATTTCTTCAAAAGTGCAGCAAAGGATCTGTTGCAAAAATGCGTACCTCCATCGCTAATGATAGCTCTAGGGGTCCCGAATCTTGCAAATATCGTCTCCCTCACAAATTTCACCACAGTTTGACCATCATTATTCCTTGTGGCCTTTGCTTCTACCCATTTTGACACATAATCAACTGCTACCAAGATGTAACTATAACCACAAGATGGTGGGAATGGTCCCATGAAATCTATGCCCCAGACATCAAAAAGCTCTATTATCAAATCTCCAGATAAGGGCATCTCATTTCGCTTACTTATGCTCCCTGTACGTTGGCATCTATCGCATGCCAAACAAAACCGGACTGTATCTTTATGTAACGATTCCCAGAAGAATCCAGATTGCAACACTTTCAAAGCTGTTTTTCTTGTGCCAAAATGTCCTCCACATTGCAGCTCGTGACAAAATTTCAGAACGTCTATCTGTTCTGACTCAGGAACACATCTTCTTATCACAGAATCAGGACCATGAGTGTACAAATAAGGGTCATCCCAAAAGTATTTTTTTGCTTTTGTAACGAACCTTTTTCTTCCTTGTGAGTTCAAATCCTCTGGAACTACCCCACTTACCAAATAGTTAACCAGATCAGCATACCATGGTTCACTATCCATTACAGCCAACAATTGTTCATCCGGAAACTTCTCATGCAATGGCAATATGTCTACCTCATCCGGGTTTACCTGTACTAACCTGCTTAGATGATCAGCAACCACGTTCTCACTACCTTTCTTGTCTCGTATCTCCAAGTCAAATTCTTGTAGCAGGAGGATCCACCGAATCAATCTAGGTTTGGCATCCTTTTTCTGAAGAAGATGACGAAGGGCTGCATGGTCCGAATATACAATGACTTTGGCGCCCACCAAGTAAGTTCGGAATTTCTCCAATGCAAAAACTACTGCGAGGAGCTCCTTCTCAGTTGTTGAGTAGTTCAATTGAGCGTCATTTAAGGTTCGAGAAGCATAGTATATTGCGTGCGGAACCTTATCTACTCGCTGCCCCAAAACTGCTCCGATAGCATAATCCGAAGCGTCACACATCAATTCAAAGGGCAATTCCCAATTAGGTGGAATTATTACTGGTGCGGTAGTCAATGCACTCTTCAAAGTGTTAAAAGCCACCATGCACTCTTCAGTCACCTCAAACTCAGTTTCTTTTTGTAGAAGCAAACATAAGGGCCTTGTTATCTTCGAAAAATCCTTTATAAATCTTATGTAAAAACCCGCATGCCCAAGAAAAGACCGTACATCTTTCACAGATTTTGGAGGCTGTAAACTACTGATCACCTCCACCTTAGCTTTGTCCACTTCAATTCCTCTTCTTGAAATCACATGTCCCAGAACTATCCCTTGTTGTACCATGAAGTGGCACTTTTCCCAGTTCAACACCAAATTGTTCTCCTCGCATCTCTTAAGGACTAAGGTAAGGTTGTGCAAACACAAATCAAATGAATCCCCAAACACTGAGAAGTCATCCATGAATACCTCAATGATCTCTTCTTACATATCTGAAAATATTGACATCATACACCTCTGAAAAGTACCTGGTGCATTGCAGAGACCGAATGGCATCCTTCTGTATGCGAACGTCCCAAATGGACAAGTGAAAGTAGTTTTTTCTTGATCTTCTGGTGCGATAGCTATCTGATTGTAACCTGAGTACCCGTCGAGGAAACAATAGTGACTGTGCCCTGCCAATCGCTCGAGCATCTGATCTATGAATGGAAGAGGGAAGTGGTCTTTTCTAGTAGCAGTGTTCAGCTTCCTGTAATCGATACACACCCTCCATCCTGTCTGAAGCCTCTGTGGAACCAACTCATTCTGCTCATTGCGAACCACGGTAATACCTGATTTCTTAGGAACCACGTGAATCGGGCTGACCCACTTACTGTCTGATATAGGATAAATTATCCCCACTTGTAAAAGTTTCAGGACCTCTTTCTTCACTACCTCTTTCATTATCGGATTCAATCTCCTCTGGGCTTCTCTTGACGGTCTAGACTCTTCTTCGAGAAAAATCTTGTGCATGCAAACTGTTGGACTAATTCCCTTGATATCTTCAATTGACCATCCTATAGCTGACTTATGTTTCTGTAGAACCCCAATGAGCCTTTCTTCCTCAGTACCCTGCAATTCTGAAGCAACAATTACCGGGTATGTCTCATCATCACCTAGATACACATACTTCAGAGTTGTTGGTAACTCCTTGAGTTCCAACTTTGGTGGTGGATCATTGGCTAAACTGACAGTTGAAACTTGGAAGTCTGCAACTTCGTCTTCAGCTAGTTCAGAACTATCTTCAGTCATGTCGTCTTGATCATCCCAATCCCAATCTGCCAAATCCTCATCCTTGAATACTCTATCAACCCCAGGGTCTAAAACCTCGATGAATGAACAATCATCAGCTCCGGCAGGGTATGATGATGCTTCAAAAAGTTTGAACTCCACTGTCTCATCTAACACTGTCATTGACAGTTTCCCATTCTGCACATCAATAAATGTCTTTGCTGTTGCCATGAACGGTCTACCTAAAAGAACAGGTCTCATGTTAGTCTCTTTGCTCACATCCTCCATGTCTAATACCACAAAATCAGCAGGAATTATAAGTTTCCCAACTTGAACCAGAACATCTTCAACATGCCCTCTCGGATATCTTACCGAACCATCTGCTAACAGAAGTGACATTGTTGTAGGCTTCAACTCATTTAACCCTAGCTGCTTGTAAATAGAATACGGCATCAAATTAATACTGGCACCTAAATCTAGCATTGCTCTTTCAAGTTGAGTACCTCCTACCGTGATATTGATGCAGAAACTGGCCGGATCTTTCAGCTTGGGAGGAAGTTCCTTCTGTAAAACTGCACTAGCACTACCTGCTATATATTCCTGATGATTTGGCCCAAATTTCTGTCTGTTGGTGTGAAGACTTTTGAAAAATTTTGCATAGGCAGGCATCTTTTCTATCATCTCAAGTAGAGGCAAGTTCACATGTACCTTGGACAGAACATCAAAAATTTCTTTGAAAGCCTTGCTGAGCTTGTCCCTTTTAAGCCTCCCAGGAAAGGGAATTGGTGGAACATAAGGAGGGGGTGGAACATAAGGGTCGGATGACTTGTGTAAAACTGAGGTTTTCTTGGGTGTCTCTACCACTACCTCTTCTTCTGCGTTAGTCTCCTTCTCACTCACCTCTTCTGATCCCCTGGTGCCCTCTTTCTGTTGCCCCCTGACAACTTCGGTGTCTAACACTCGCCCACTTCTCAACACAGTCAATGCTTTGGCTTGCTCTGATTGGCTAGGAAACCTTCCTGGTTCATTCTTGCGGACTGCGTCGACTATTTGCCCCATCTGTGTTTCTAAATTCTTAATGGATGCCTCAACGTTGTTAATTCTCTGATTTGTATCACGGGAGAAACGCTCTGTATTCTCAGCAAGGGATGTCACAATTTCTTCCAAGGACCTCTTCTTCGGCTGATAGGTGGTACTGTCTCTATTAGCTGCATTGTTCCATTGTTGAGGTTGACTATTGGAACCTTGACCTTGGTAAGTGCCTCTGTTGTACCCTCCTTTATTTGTTCCCTGAGTGTTCTGTGGAATGAGCTGATGACTATTAAGAGCAGTGTTAGGGTCAGAATAAGATAAATTGGAATGGTTACGCCATGCAGGGTTGTAGGTATTCGAGTAAGGATCGTTCCTCCCTCTTTGGTAATTGAAAGCTTGAACCTCCTCTGTCTCAAATGGTATCCCATCTCCATCTTGCACTAAGTTCACCCCTAACTGCTGTTGAGCCCTATTCGAGTTTTGGGCCATCATAGCTTGTACTTGCTTAGCTAGATTCGCCATCTGAATTTCCACCCCAGTTGTCTGGTTGACCTCATACTTCCCTCCCTTTCTGACCATTGAACTTCTATGTTGGGAGTTTAGAGCCAAAGTTTCATATATCTCAGCAATCTCTAAAGCAGATTTCCTGGTAATGATACCCCCACAGGCGTTGTCAACAATGTTCTGTGTGAAAGGTGTCAATCCATCATAAAAAGTGCGGACTTTGTATTCCTCAGTCACCATGTGAGGGGGAATTTGATCTAACAGCTCCTTATATCGCGACCAGGCTTCATGGAATGACTCACCATCTTCTTCACTGAAACTAGCTATCTTGATCCGGACTTCTTTTGCTTTAGAAGCAGGGAAAAATCTGTTGAAGAATGCAGTACACACATCAACCCATGATCGCAAAGATCCTGCCCTTACTGAATTGTACCACTTGATGCCCTTGTCCTTCATACAGTACCGAAAACACCTCATCCTTAACTGCTCTTCTGTCAATCGGCCCATCGGGAAATTCCCTACTGTAGCTTGATAATCCTTCATAAACTGGAGGCAGTCTTCTATTGCCAAACCGTGAAAAGATGGCAGCATGTTTAAATGGCTACCCCTCAACTCATAACTCCTGGCTAAGGCATCTAACACAATAGGCTGAGGTTGGTCTCCCAACATAGGCTGTCCAGACTCTCTCATTAGTCTGATCTCATCTTCTAGTGCACGTCTTGGAGGACCCGGTGGATTGTCTCGAATTTCCTGTCTATTCTGAACACCTTGTTCATCATGATCCTCTCTTTCAGCTCGAATAACCCGGTCACGTTGCTCACCGTGATCACCCATATCCTCAACTAAAGGATCTAACTCTTCAAATTGTCTAGCAACTCGGCCTACTCGGTCAATCTCGTCGTTAGCAGGGATCAGAATACCTCCAAGCGAACGACGTCCGTTCATACACCTGTAAAACCTGAAACACCAAAAACACAACTACCACGAAGTAAGATGAAACAAGAGAATAACTAAAAACAAAAAAATAAAATCTAATGACACACACTACCTAACCTAAACTAACTAGATCCAACTAATAGAATCTATACCAATCCCCGGCAGTGGCGCCAAAATTGATGCAGTAAAATCTGTGTTCAATTTATTAAGAAAGTTCGTTCACTGGGATCGGCGATTTTATCAGTTAAAACCAATTAATCTAGCAAAGGTGACTCTAAATGCGAAAACTAAATTGCATAATGCTTTTCTTTGGAAAGATTGTTTAACTCTAGGATTAATCTAAATTATGACTATTTGAACTAAAAATCAAATCAACTATTAAACAAATCAAAGAATGAATATATGGGGAGAAACTAGGGAATCGATGCACCTCTCTTAGACACTCAATGCTCTCAATTAGTCTCAATAAACACTTCAATAAAGTTTAGGGCTTGTTTTGATAAACAATTAAGAACGAATCTCCTTCCCACCACTCGCACAAAGGCCATGTGTCAAGTGATAGTAATGAAATCCCTATGAACAAAACTCTAAGCCAAATCAATGCCACAAGGCCATGCAAACATTAATTTTCAAGTCTATTAAGCTTATGATTGTGATTCAAATGGAAAGGCCATTCACATCCAAACCCTAATCTCAAAGATAAACTAAATCACAAACTCATATCAATTGAGGCCACAAAATAATACGAATCAATAATATAGAGCAATTAATTCAATAGACAAGACTAAAACCCAATTGATTAACAAAAAGATAGACTAATTGATTACATAGAGTTGTCCAAAATTGGTTACATCAATCCCCTAATAAAGGTTTAGTTACACATCAATGGAGAGAACAAAAATATAGAAGAGATGAAGATAGAACCCATTATGGTGTGATGTTTCTGACTTGCGATCTCCGTCGTCTTCCTGCTCCAAGTAATCTCCTCTGATTGAATGAATGAAAAGAATCAAAGAATGGTGGTCTTAAAAACTCTCTCTGTCTGTCTATATGTCCAACCCTTATTTTCTCTTATTCCCTTCTTTTTATAGGTCTTCTGCAGTGACGAGAAGACGAGGAGGCGGTCCACCGCTCAACGTGCCGCTGGGTAGGCACTTGCATGGGCAGCGGAAAAAGTTACCTACACACACTGGAATGGCTCGCTTGGCGTGCCGCTGAGTAGGCACTTGCCTCTTGAGCGGCATGGCCAGCGGAAAAGGCAATATCACTGGCGCCTGTTGCACCGCCGGCGGTGCACCTGCCTGATGGGCGGCATGGGCCGCGGAAAATGGGAGAAAAATGCCCTTTCTGCATCATTTGACTCTATCATCTCCAGAATACGATCCGATCAACATTTCTATGGTAAGAGACCTGCAAAGACTCAACAAACACATCAACCCACCAAAAAGACCCAATGAACAAGCATAAACATAAGCAAAAAGGGCAAAATCTAAGCATAGAAATAGACTGATCACATATTAAAGTCCATGTCCATGACCAAGGATGTCTTGCTTGTGGAGGAGGCATCCTTGTCATCAATGTAGCCAAGACCTCTCTTGTCACTTGCCTTTCTTCCTACTCCCAACATGTGGTCAAGCATCTTGGTGCTTGAAGTCATCTTAGCCATTAAGACCTTAACTTCTTCAAGCTCTCTTTTCAGCTCTTCTTCTCTCCTCTTAGATAAGACTAAGTCTTCTTTTAGCTTATCTTCATCCGCCATGGATCTCACCACTTCTTCACACAAGTGGTCTACTAGTGTTGAAAGCTCTAGATTCTCTTCTTTTAATCTTCTAATTTCTTCCTTGTTCCTCATCATCGAGCTCTCAACTTTGACTTTGTAGTCATTAGGATCCATACCCTCCACAAATCCATTTGTGGAGTTAGATGACAAATATTCAACACTTGTGTCATCTCCTCTATTCTCCATTTCACCAATGGAGTCATCTCCTTCATCAAGATCATCCAATTTTTCTCTTGATGAGGAATGAGCCAAATCCCGATGAGTAGCTACACCAACTACTTCTATACCTAGTTCTTCTTGGGGATCACAAGGAAAAGCAACTTTGCCATCTTCTTCAACCTCTACACTCTTGGCTCCAAATTCCGTGTAGATGATGGCAAGTTCTTCATCACTTGAAGGATTTTCGTCATCTTCATATTTATCCCATAAGGTGGCCAACGCCTTCCCTTTTCTTCTATCCTTCAAGTTTCCACACTCCGGGGAGAAATGCCCGAATCCTCCACATTCGTAGCACTGAATCCCCTCTCTTGAAGACACTCCTTGGTTTGACTTGTCATTGAGTCCCATGTCTTCAATAGAGATACCCTCAGTCTTGTCATGCTTCAAAGTCTCCAAAGCAATTGTCTTCTTCTTCTTAGGAGGTGAGGTGGTCAACTTCTTCTTAGGAGGTGAGGTGGTTAATTTCACAAATCTCCTAAATCTCTCTAGTAAGAGAGGCATCTCCTCAACGGAGTCAACATCTTCTCTCACAAAATCACTCATAGTGTTTGCGTTGAATGAATGCAAATGAGAAGAATGCAAAATGTATGAAGAAATCAATCAAACATACAAAATGCAAAACACACCAACAATGAGCAAAGGATCACCTAAGTATATCTAGGAACCCGCTCTGATACCAATTGAAAGTTCTGGAGGCGTGTTTAAGTCAGGGGTGACTTCTGTTAACCGCCAAAATGGACGGGGATCAAAAAAGAATTTTCCACTAGTTTTGAGAAGAAGGCCAGGATCCAAAATAACAACGAAAAGATGTCCGGGTACCCCGCCTGCTAGCCGACAGGCTAAAGTAAGATCTTCTACCTACTCCTACCAGGTCCAGAATCTCCAGGGCCAGGAAAGCACTAGGAAGACAAAAAGACGAGGGGTCTTTGAAGGGCGCAACCATCACGAGATCCCGGTACCCAATTACCCCGAGTACCCCGATACTCGAGTATCCAGGGTACCCTACTACTTGAAAGCCCCGATATTTGGAAACATCGTTTTGAGAGGGGCACGAGGAACGCGGGGTACCCGGAGTACCTCGACCACCGAAACACATGACATACACATGGCAAGATATATACCAGGACCCCCGTAAACCGACCCCGCTGAAGCAAGAGGGGGGCACCCCGAAGGGTAGACTACATATAAAAAAAGACACTAAACGTCACAATTCAGGGTTCAAAACTCAAGCTACAACGTGGCATTCATTCCCGCCAATTGAGGATCCTATTTTTAATAGGAGTCAACTCAATTGGAACAGGGAAAGAAGGAATCACTTGATCTTTTGGGATCAATTTCCTGACGAAAGTGTCGGGCCCCAAAAGAAGACCCGTGCACCACGAAAACCCTAGACCGAAGTTCTAGGAGTGCTCACCAAGGAGGCGAGCCTATATATTGAGCACGTGATGACGGGAGAAGGGAAGGAAAAAACCCTACGACACTTTTACTACTTATGGACTAGCACGAAAAGCTCCATCTCCATTGTTCCCCCATATGCTTTACATTTTCCTTACTGAAATAATGATAGTTCAAATACCAAATTGTAAAGATCCCACCGAGATCGAGATCCATATATATATATACACAACTTTTGTTTTATGCATCCATCATATAAGAAATCATCCATCTTACTACTTGCATCCTTCATAATATCGAGATCGGGGTACCCAGTGGGATACCAAATTACCAAGTATCTCGTTGGCCCTTATAGGATCCCAATCCGGATCCACCTTCAAATTTGATCACGCCTAACGGATTCCAAAGAATTAGCGGGGTATTGGGGTATAGAGTATCCCGCTAGCCCAGATCCAATTAGATCCGGGTCCCTCACATACCGTTAATTATGAATTGCACCCCGGTGACAATTTTGGGTTAACACCTTCCAAACAGGATTCACAAGTTGGTAGATCATCAACCTTTAAGTCACTTAAAGGTCCATCACTAACCAATCTTTTAATCCTATCAAGGTTATTATGACCTAGGCGCAAATGGCATAGGTAGGTTTCATCTTATGATAATTTTACTCTTTTATGGTTAGACTGCGTTAATTCTGTGTCTAACAAGTGAGAGATATTTCTATGTAAATAGAATTCACCATTTTCCAATGTACCTTTGTAAACAAATTTGTCATCCTTACTAATAATAAAAAAATTTATTAAAAGTAACCGAATATTCAAATTTATTTGAAACAAGAAATTGAAATTAAATTTCTCTTGAATTGAGGTACATAATAAATGTCTGAAACTAATTATTGCACGGTGTGTATAAAACTATCTAGAGGAGGGGGGGGGGGGGGAATAGATTTTACGCTTTTTACCCAATTTTTCGTGTTAGTCAAAATTACGAAAATGCCCTTAAGATAATATAAACAAGCAAGTGTAATATGGTGCGGAAATTAAAGCAACACTTGATTTTTACGTGGAAACCCTCACGGGAAAAACCACGGGCTATGTAAGTAAGCCACACTCAAACCTCGAATCCATTAAATGTGCAAATGATTACAACCTAATCCTGGAAGTAATCACACATCTACCTAATCCCGATATGAGTGAACCTAGTCCAATTTTGCTTGCGATCTAAGCAACCTAATCCCGGATGCTACACACAAGACTTACTTTCTCTATAAAGAGAATACAACCCTAAGTGAATATATGTGAATATCCAAAATGCAACATAGAGCAAGGGAAACCCTATATGCTTATCTAAGATGTTTAATATGCAATTAAGAACAATCCTAGATATCAAAACTAAATGACATGTCAATTAGTTTAGCTAAACAATATTAAGCACAAAACCTAATAAGCTAGCACAATACAACTTCTCAAACATACATCATACTTATCTCAAACTTGTATTCAAAGTATATAAATAACATACAAGTAATTAATTGAGATTTCTTAGTTAAGAAAGACACAAAATATGTAAGATATTAGTGAAAAACTTACCAAGCAAAGTATGATGAAGAATCCATGCTAGATGACATCTAGATGATCAAAGATGATGCTAGATGATGATTGATGATCATGAAAAAGTGTTTGAGTGATTAAAAATGAGTTCTTGGAATTTTTCTTCTCTTTGAAAAATATCCTAAGTATGAAATCTGATATGAACTCTCTTGGCTGACCTAAAGTCAAAGTGTTATATATATAGGGGCCATAAGTGAAGTGTGGTCGTTTTGAAAAAACGCACCAAAAATATCTCTGTGGCTCGCCTGCCGCGGTTGCTCAACCGCGGCACTATAACCGCGGCACAGCAAAGACATTGCTGTCGCTCGACTGCCGCGGTTGTGGCACCGCGGCAGATGAACCGCGGCAGAGACATGGAAGTCTCTGTCGCTTGCATGCCACGGTATGCCAAAATTAGGCAACCGCGGCACAAGAAAGGCAAGCCTTCTAAGCCACTTCACACAAAAGAAACATGCAATAAGTGCACGTGTAAGTGTGAAAACAATGCAACCTAATGCTTAACAAGATATGGCAATTAATAAGCTAGATGCAATCATTTAACATGTAAGAAGAGATGAAAATAGGCATTAATGCACAACACAAATGAACACAACATACAAAGATAAGACAAATGCATGAGTTGTGAGTGTGTGCAACTATCTCTTCAAGTCAAGTAAGCACAAAGAAAATTACCTTCGGTGCTTATCAACACAAGGTCTTCAAAGGGCTTCGAACAATAAAACCAATACCTAAGCTACCCTTACAAAGTACCCCAACATGTGGTTTGTCCACGAAATTAGCCAATCAATAATTGGGAACCTTACAATGTCTATCAAATCTAAATGCCTACTAGAATCTAGATTAACTCTAATATCTCCCACTGCACTAGCAGACACCAACGCTCCATTGCCTAAACGCAAGTTGATTTCATTCTTATTCGGCCTTCTCCTTTCTTGAAACCCCCATAAGGAATAACAAACATGATTATTGGCTACTGAGTCTACGAATCAAGAATCTGTAGAATCTGCTAGTAAACATGTTTCAAGATAATTCACATTACCTTGCTCCTTCTTATTCTGAGACTTTGGGCAATTACTTTTCCAATGTCTTTTTTCACCACAAAAGAAGCACTTCCTTTTGATCTTGGTTACTTTCTTAGTCTCCTTCTTGGTAGGCCCAAGTTGCTTTTTCTTCTATTATTCCTTGACCTTCTAATGGGTCTTAACAGTAGCAACTTTACTAACCATATGAATCTCTTCTAGAGACATCATCATATCAGCAACAGACCCCATTCCTTCATGCTGCTGTTGCAACACGTTGGAGATGGTAGCCAGTTGGCCATCTTATTCAAGGTCTTCCACTGCTCATACTCGTCTCTTTGCATCACATTAGATTCATTAGTGGGAGCAGGTGGCTTTTAGGAGTAGTCAGAACAAACTTGAAGGATTATGACGATAATAGACCACCCTTCTTGTTACAATTCTGAAACAAAAAAATACATTGAAATTCTAGGACCAAAATTGAGCAACAACAATTCACTTTATAATAACATATATAAATCCATACATTCAACATGTAATTATATATGAGAATACCTACAGTGCCATCTCTTTCTAAAACATGCATAATCACAATAAAAAGAAATCGATTCACGTATATATACATTAATTAATCAAAGGGTACAACCAAGGCTCTGATACCAATTGTAGGGAAAAATACGGTCACGCAGCGGAAGCGAGACTAAAATAGGTTTTAGTATATTTTAAAATTTTTCCATAAAGTGAACCTTAACCCTCTAATTAATTAACATATAATACTTGTTGTATGTATAAATTCGCCAACCTGACACGTCAACAAAAAAGCCAATGAAAGACTGCCACGTCACTCATTGACCGGGTCAAGGGAGGAAGTTTGACAAGTCAGAATGCCAAAATAGCTCAAAGCCAAAGGGAGTCAAAGATATGGTCGCCGAAGCTAGAGACCTGCTCGCCGAATGCAACAATGTGCTCGCCAAATATACGATACCCAGAAAGTAAAGATACTCGCCGGACCAATACACTGGGCCCGAACCGACTCAGCAGAAACACAGAAATAAACCCTAAGCTTCTAGAAGGCCCAGGACAACGAGAAATCATAAAAAGAAAGTAGACCTGATCCGTGACAGAGAAGGATCCTAGTATGAACCAAAGAGGGAAACCCTAAATAAACATGTATAAATAGAACCACCTATCCCATGAGGAGGGGGTTCAGAAATCTAGAGAGAGAGAAGAGAGCATTGGGAGAGAGATCTGAGCGTGTAACAAAGCAACGAAAACCTAGTATTATTCTTCTGCCCTCAGGGGCGCCGTGGTTTTTTCCCATTCAAGGGTTTTCCACGTAAAACTTGTCTTTTGCATGTGTTCTTAATTTTCTTGTTTCTTATTAAATTGACATAATTGTTGAGTGCGTGGCAATCCAAATTTCACCGTCAACAATACTAAAGACATCATACCTTTGTCGCGTGATCCGATTGACATTGCGTCGATGGTAATCCGCAAGATCTTCCAATCCAATCATGAACGTGAATCACCTAGGTGCGTGGTCTCGCTTCTCTTTGAATTGTGTACCTAAGGATGGATAACAAAACCTTTTCTTTTTCGTTAGTCTCAAAACTTCCAAGAGACAATGAAGAATGTTCCGGTCACTTTTGAATTCTCAATCTAATGATCGAAACTCGCGTGAACCATATTCGAAATTGTGCACAAAGGCTATTGATGTATAAGCTACTAGTGCACTATTGAAATAAGAACAATTCTTCCTACTTTTCTCTCTTTGCCGAAAATCACAAGTCTAAGAGTTGGATTCTATTTTTCTCTAGCAAAAGAAAAAACTCTCTAGTCCAAGACATTAGGGTTTTTTTTATTTTTAATTCTTATAGCCATCGAAAATATATATATATATATATATCTATATATAACCGAATCCTGATTGCCACATAAAAATTATATATTTTTGCAACCAATTCGTTATGTCTTATATATCATATATATTTCTCTGCAATCAATTCGTTATGCCTTATTATTATATAGTGCACCGAATTCTTTGCACAATATACTATATATATCTAGTGCGTGACTTTGCACAATATACTATATATATTTGGATGCTTTATAAATATATATCTCTATATATTCCGGCTAATTGCCATATATATTTTATATATATCTATATATTGAGGCCGAAATCCTCTACCATGTAGGATTTGTGTCTTTTGACCTAAATCCTAACCCTAGGTAGATTTCCTAAGAATTCCAAACCCTAATCCAACTCTTTAGTGTTTTTGTGACTATATTAAAGACTTCCTAATTTGACTAGATAAATAAATCCCTTATTTATCTACTTACCAAATAAAGTCTTTTTATATTTATTATACTACCACAATAGTATAATACTAAGAAACATATTTCCTAGTCAGAAAAAAATTTTGATTTTTAATTATATAATTAATTAATCAATTAATTAATTTTCATTTAATCAAATAATAAAAATAAAACAATATAATATCATATATATATCTCGGCCATGTGCCATATATATTAATATATCTATATATTGTTTTTCTATTTTAGTAAATCCATTGGACCTTAATAAAAGGCTCACATGTGAACTAGGCTCATTCTTACTAAAAGAAACAAATCCACATGCCTTAATACAATTCTAGATGGACCCATAAATTAGTCTAGTAAAATATATCAAGTGATTCATGAAAGTCCGTGTGGATTGGGGATCTTGGCAGGCCTATCTAAATTTAAGCTCCAATAGACATAACCCAATCACAATCAACAAATGATTCACTTAGGTTCAATCTATTAATTTTAGTTAATTCCACTAAAGAACTAAAACTGCACTCTTAAATAAAGATGGAATAAGTAAATGATTATCATTCATACCCTAGACAATCTTATAGGAGATAGTGAATCCTCGTGAAGAATATCAGTAATCGCCAAGAGCTCATAGACCGCCTATAGCTCTCCAAGTTACCATATTTACTCATATGACCACACTTTGAACTTGGATATATATTATGACTTGTCCAGAAGTCATCTTTCAATAGTCACTATTGAAAACTCAACGTTAAGATTTAATATCCAAAGCCTCAAAACATCCATATGATGATATTCTACTCACATTTAATAAATGGAGCCACGATGTCTATATCTATAAATGAAGTCCTCTATCGATTAACAAATGAATATCGCCAAACTATCGAGGATAGACTATGCTATATAATCGTACTCATTGATAACTCAAATGATACCACTTGCAACCATAAGTCCATCATTTATCTCAGGATTAAGATAGACTCTCCGATTGTCCTAATAATGAAACGACTATTATCTATTGACGGTTCTAGATAAAGTATTTCATTGTGATCCAGTTCAATGCACCCAGTGCACTAGATTCTTTTACTCGAAGACCCTCCGATGATTTTAGACTCATCATAACACATTTGATCCCACTCAAATGCTAGTAAAAGAATTCTACAACTTTAACAAGATAAAGGTGCCCAACCTTTAACTTAAGTTGTGAACATTATTCAAGACTAACTAAAGAATTGTGTCTACCTCATACATATCCAGATGTACGAACAATTCTTCTTTTCTCATAGTCTTTTGACCTTATGATTATTTACTTTTGACAATTATAATATTCAATCTATAAATGCTATAAGATTTGTTTAAATCAGAAATCACTTTATTAATATGAAAAGATTGTCAAAAACAATATTACACTCTTACTATTGAGCACAATCCTAACATGAATGACTTGGATTTGCTGCATCAAGTCTTTTCCACCGTCCTTCATTCTTTCTTCCGCTTCTCGCCTCTCCCCTTGCACCACATTTCCTGCCTTGATGCTATCCCATATCTACTACAAAAATTCAACTAAGAGTCCTCCCCTTACTAGTCCTTCGATCTGGTTGTGTAGTGTTAGGTTGATAATTAGTGTTGGCATTAATTCCATATCAAAACGTGTTTAACTTGTAATGTTTAGTGGTTAGTAATTGAAGAATTTCAAAGATGAAGGACGTCTCAACCATTATTCGTTCAAGTTGCCGGCTTTTAAGAGTTCCGGACATTATCGGTCTACAAAGGTATTAAAAGACCTCTTATCTCTTACAAGGCTAGGCACACACTCACACATATCATTCTTGTGTGTCCCTTCATGATTTTATTTCATTTATATTTCACTTTCACACACTTGGCAAAATATGCTCATGCATCCACATTTAGTTAATAAACTTTGTGTTTTGCATTTTCTAGGACTATGTCCGGAAACTAGCATATATGTGTGTATTTGTGTTTGTATATTTCCGTATTTTGTGTTTAGGACTTGAACATGTTCTTATTCAGTACCTTATTGAGTTCCGACCATTTCGGTTACTCATTCATAAGGTTTCGAGTCCAAACAAGTTGACTATGCCACTTTATGTTCTCTTTCGTTGAGTTGACTTCATCGATGATTTCCGAGATGATTTCTCAACCGTTTTTCAAATTTGTATAGTCGTCGTCGTGTGTGAGAGAGTCACGGTTTGTAATCCAAAACGGATTCGAATTTGGAGTTCGGACGCCCGAGATACGGGCTTACGAACCGAGGGAGCGCGCGAGAGGACAGCCCAGGCCGTGGGCCACATGGGCTGGCCGTGGTTGAGGCCATGGGCCCCACGGCCTAGAGCAGCCTCTGCTCCCGTGTGGGCCACGCGCCCCCCACGGCCAGGGGGTGACGTGGCACCACTTGGTTGGCCGGAATCTTCCTTCTCTCTCCTCCTATTTCTTCCCTCTCTCTCTCTCCATTTTGAATTTAGTTGAAGAAATTTTCAGTTTTCCCGCAATACATCCTCTCCAATTTTTCCAAACTTCAAAACACCATATCTTCCTCATCCGGAGTCGGATTTGAGTGATTCAAGTTGGAGAGTGTTTGTATTTGAGTCCTCTAACATCTCCAAGTGGTTTGGTGGCTGTTTGATTGTGATTTCAAGTGGTTGGACACTGAATTTCACACCAGCTACAGAATCCGAGGTTTGAGTCTCAACTTTGGGATTTCTTGTTATTTGACCTTCCATTTGCTTGGAGTTTCTTCTTCTATATCTATCTTATTGTTTGGTAAAAGCTGTTTGGAAAGATAGCTTGATTATATAGCTTGATTATCATTCTAATTGAAACTCAATTTGTGGACTAATGTTGACTAGATTCTATGATTCTAGGTTTTACATATGTTTGTGAGTTGTATTGTGATTAGAATGGCATCTTAGGTTGTTTGATACTCAATTGAATTAATTTTGTGTTAAAATGACTTTGAGATTTGATTTGATCCTTTGATTGATAAAATCTAGGATTTGTGTATTTGTGTGTGATTTAGAGAATATAGGTTTTGATTGATGTAAATCTCAAAACCTTGCTCTATATTTTTGTCTAGTATATTGATTGATTTTAATCTCATATATCTAGCTTTTAATTGTATATTGATAGCATCTTGAATTTGTACTTCATGAACAAATTGTGATTCAAGTGTTATGTGTGTGAATGAGACTTTGAGTATATGTGTTAGGTGTTTCACATGCTTAGGTTTCTATTCATGTATTTTTGCATCTAGACTTGATTATTTGTGATTTCACATGTTTAGGTCTATTTGTGCCATAGAATGTATTGATCACATGTTCTATGTTGTATTGAATGTTTGCATCATTTGCATTCACATGATCACACTAGGAAGTCCTTGTAAAAGGCATAAAGTCTTGGTTAGAGTCGGGGTGACTCGGATAGCCAAGCAAGAAGTCTTGCCTAGAGTCGGGATGACTCGGATAGGTAAGCAAGGAGTCATGGCTAGAGTCGGGAGGACTCTGATGCAGTAAAATCTGTGTTCAATTTATTAAGAAAGTTCGTTCACTGGGATCGGCGATTTTATCAGTTAAAACCAATTAATCTAGCAAAGGTGACTCTAAATGCGAAAACTAAATTGCATAATGCTTTTCTTTGGAAAGATTGTTTAACTCTAGGATTAATCTAAATTATGACTATTTGAACTAAAAATCAAATCAACGAATAAACAAATCAAAGAATGAATATATGGGGGAAACTAGGGAATCGATGCACCTCTCTTAGACACTCAATGCTCTCAATTAGTCTCAATAAACACTTCAATAAAGTTTAGGGCTTGTTTTGATAAACAATTAAGAACGAATCTCCTTCCCACCACTCGCACAAAGGCCATGTGTCAAGTGTTAGTAGTGAAATCCCTATGAACAAAACTCTAAGCCAAATCAATGCCACAAGGCCATGCAAACATTAATTTTCAAGTCTATTAAGCTTATGATTGTGATTCAAATGGAAAGGCCATTCACATCCAAACCCTAATCTCAAAGATAAACTAAATCACAAACTCATATCAATTGAGGCCACAAAATAATATGAATCAGTAATATAGAGCAATTAATTCAATAGACAAGACTAAAACCCAACTGATTAACAAAAAGATAGACTAATTGATTACATAGAGTTGTCCAAAATTGGTTACATCAATCCCCTAATAAAGGTTTAGTTACACATCAATGGAGAGAACAAAAGTATAGAAGAGATGAAGATAGAACCCATTATGGTGTGATGTTTCTGACTTGCGATCTCCGTCGTCTTCCTGCTCCAAGTAATCTCCTCTGATGGAATGAATGAAAAGAATCAAAGAATGGTGGTCTTAAAAACTCTCTCTGTCTGTCTATATGTCGAAACCTTATTTTCTCTTATTCCCTTCTTTTATAGGTCTTCTACAGTGACGAGAAGACGAGGAGGCGGTCCACCGCTCAACGTGCCGCTTGGTAGGCACTTGCATGGGCAGCGGAAAAAGTTACCTCCACACACTGGAATGGCTCGCTTGGCGTGCCGCTGAGTAGGCACTTGCCTCTTGAGCGGCATGGCCAGCGGAAAAGGGGGTATCACTGGCGCCTGTTGCACCGCCGCGGTGCACCTGCCTGATGGGCGGCATGGGCCGCGGAAAATGGGAGAAAAATGCCCTTTCTGCATCATTTGACTCTATCATCTCCAGAATACGATCCGATCAACATTTCTATGGTAAGAGACCTGCAAAGACTTAACAAACACATCAACCCACCAAAAAGATCCAATAAACAAGCATAAACATAAGCAAAAAGGGCAAAATATAAGCATAGAAATAGACTGATCAAATACCCCCAAACCTATCTTTTGCTAGTCCTCGAGCAAAACCAAACATTCCTCAACTAAAAAAACTAAATCCTAATAAAGCCACTTTCGCAGGGAACGCGATAGCATTGAGCATATGCTACAAGCCTTTAAACCTCTAGGTGTCCCTAGTAGGAGGAGTGTTGTCTCCTGAGGGTTCTCAGCTATGACACCCACAAACATATCCCACAAAACCAATCATTCGAGATGCAATCGATTAATGCTCAGATAGAAACAATGCATGCAGAAGCCAATAGGTAAAGACTAACATTATGTCACAAATTTGAATGCATTGCTTAGTTTTAGATGAAAAGCCCAAACTCAAGATATTCTAGCATTAAGAACACTTTGCCGAACGCCATAGATGTAATTCGCCTTGACTCTAAACCTCACCAGATATCGCTCATATTTCTCACAGAACCTAGGCAAATAAACTCATCAAGCATATGCGAAAGAAGTTATGCTCAAGAAATTTCAAATTATAATCGCATATGAATATGTCATTGAAAGAACGCTTGATTTGAATGCAAAGATCTCATGAAAAGAATCGAATCATTATGAGCAAGATAAACACACATACACTTCTACTTTCATAGCAAGGATAACCAGCGGATCAATTTAGACTTTTCATTAGGTTGTAATGGGGCTATTGGGTGAAGGTTAGCAAGGAACGGGATGTAGGAGTTCAAAACCCTAGGATCATTCAGTGAGAGTCTTCAATTACCTTTACGGCTTGGCACAAGCTCTTAGGTCTTCATTGACTTCCTTTGCAAGTGGAATAATGCCACTTACCATTCATTGCTGTCCCCTTAATTCACCATTCACTTTTGCCCACTCCTTCGAGAGTAGATACAACACTTAAGTCCTTTGACATGTTGTGTTCCTTAGATTCTTTTTCTGGCATACGCAACTCACCATTCATTTTGGTGGTACAACTTTCTTTTTCTTTTCTTTTTTTTATTTTTTATTTTTAGACTAAAAGATAAAACTACAACCTTGCCTCTTACATTTGGATTGAATGCAGCTCATTCTTCATTTGACTCGTATCACTTTCGCACAAATTCTTATGCGAACTCTTCAACCTTCTTCACCATCTCAAAGCATGATCCCAAGTTAACAGGTATGGCTATAATAAGGCTTACATGGGTTACAGTAAATGTGGTGAAGAAAGAAAAGGCAATCAGTGTTTGGCTTCAAACAGGGCTATGGAGCACACACACATAGGTAGGAAATATTACAGGCCTTTTAATTAGTTCATGCACACATAGTCTAACATCACTTCCACTGGTTCGACTTACTCAAGATCAAAGATTACATGTGAAAATCTTTTATGATGAATGCTCTATAATGCTCAATGTTCAACCTATAGAGATCAAATCTAATGCTAAGAACCTATTGAGTGTTTAAAGAGTAGAAACAAAATAATCCCTCATATATGTCATTTATGTACGCACTTTGGCTTAGTGAACTCACAGGGTAGTCTCCACTATTAATCATGGCAATCCAACTAGGCATCCTATCCACTATCACATCCAGAGCATGTCATAAATTTTGAAAATGCAATGCAATACTCTAAGTGGCAAGATGTTAGTTTAAACCCAGTGATTTAAGCATATCATTTCAAAGTCAAATACCAAAATATCTCATCAAGGTTATTGCAGGAACGACAGACTCTAAAAACACTGAAAAACATGACCCAAGACTCAACATACCCCCAAACCTAAACTCAACAGTGTCCTCAATGTTGACAAGCAAGAAAAACAAAAGAAAAAACAAAAGCAAATAAAAGTTCAAAAAGAAAAAGAAAGAAAAAAAAAATCATAGCCTGCTAATCTCCTCCATCCTCATCGGAGAGCTGTAAGATCTCGGTTCCCTGATCGGAGTCTATCGTGTCATCCTGCATCTGCTGCTCATCATCAAAGTTCACAATCGGGGTCCGCTGGTCAAAATCCTGCGGCTCGATACCTGATCCACCAGCTGCAAAAAGATCCTGGTCAGGCATAGGGGGCTGAAATGGCACTCCACTCCCACTAGCCACAGAAAACCGACTAGTCAGCATCCCACGCAGCTCTTCTATGTTAGCCTCGATAGTGTCAAATCGAGTATCGAATCGACCCTCCAACTGCGTGAAGCGCAAATCCATATGCGTCTGCATAGCCTGCAAAAGAGTGGTAAATGGATCACCTCCTGGCTGAGCTCCGCCTATATGAGGGGCCTGTGGTGCCTCTTGAGGCTGGTCTTGTAAAAGTGCAGCTGCCTCAGCGTCTCTTGCCTCTCGCTCCTCTCTGCGACGTCTTCTCTCCCCATAATTCCTAATAGGAGGAAGGCCCCTCAGGACTAACTGCTGGTTCCAGTTCGTCAAGTTCATCATACTCGGGTCATGGTTCTCTAACCCTGCATTCACATCAATGCCTGCCTGTCTACAGAAAGCAGTGATCAAACACGGAAAAACCATGGACTGGTCATCGTGTGCACTGGCGTCTTGAATGGCATTGAAAATCACCCGTCCAATATTGATAGGGCCACCTGACCTCAAACGTAGCAACACACGGGCCTGGTCATAAAAAATCTCAGAACGGTGCTGGGATGGCATCAGTGAGTATGTCAGGAAAAGGTTCCAAAAGGCAACATCGGCATGCGTGTCACGCTGGTACAGCTTCACTAACGTACCCCATTCCGCCTGTCCATCCATCCATCCATCCTAAGGCCTGCAGCCACTCGTCCTCTATAGGGGTCAAGATCTGCAATATACTCTATCCCTCGACCGTTACTGATAGCCACCTCCGGAGCGTCAAAGTACTGATTAATAGCCTCCGGAGTTATATGAACCTCAACACCCTGCACTAAAACTGGTTCTCCAACCAACAGTCTCCCTGGTACAGCACTAGCATAATACTCTGTAACAATCCCCCTGTTCGGCCTTGGTGGGCGTGCAACATATCCACCCCATCCGCGGTCTGTAACCATCTGTGGAACAGGTGTCTGTGCCAAACTCTCAACATCAATTCCCCTCTCAATAATCCAAGGTCGCCTGAGGAAATTGCTGAACCGACTCTTAAAGTCCTTGTGTTGTGCTTGTTTTGGCAATGCCTTTTGTTTCCCCTTATCGGATGTACTGACCCGAGGACGCTTCCCTATAGCAGTCCTTGCCATCTGCAGATAACACAAGCCAACAATTACACACAAATTTCTACCAAAAATTCGGCAGCATTTCGTTTCAAAATTCAGTTCCCAATATTTTTATAATACCATATAAATCACATGCAAGTCCAAATAAATCACATGCAAGTCCAAATAACTCACACAAGTCCAAATAACTCAAATATCCTCAAAATCATATGGCAACCATTATTCAAGCAAAGACATTCAAACTCTCCTAAGAACAACAATTTTCGGAATTCCTTATATACCAAGTGAAAATCACAACCCAATAACTTAATCATGCTAAATAGATCAATTTGAACAAAGCCCATTGGTGATTAAGACATAGAATCCGAATTTGAGCATGCAAAACTCTCAATCTCTTCATACCACATTGTAAAATCAAAACTTCATAAGTTAATGCCATTAAAGTAAAAATAGAAGAGAGAAGAGGAAGCATACCTTGTAGTCGAAATTGAGGAGAGTAGAAACTATGGAGAGCAATTGAGAGAAAGAAAAGAAAGAGGAGGAAAGAAAAGCAACTGCAGCCGTTTGTGGGTCAAATGAGACCCACAAACTGCACGCCCCTTTTTAATAGTGTAGGGCAACTTGACCAACCGCTGACGAGACACGCTGCATGGGCAGCGGTCCGGTCAGCGGTAAAGGGAAAAAAATGCTTACCTGAGGTCCAAAACGCACCGTTTGCGTAAGTGACCGCGGGCGTACCGTTTCCAGGTACGCCACTTGGGCGGTCTAGGTGGCGAGCCAAACAGTGAGTCCATTGAATTTTGGCCGCGGCTTGTGCAGCCGTCATCTTGGGCGGTCTAGCAAGCGAGCCAAACCAGTGTACTCAAGCTGGTGTAACCGCTGTCCATGCATGTTCCTCTTCAGCGGTATCTTGCACGAGCCTTCCAGTGTTGGTGAAGTTGCTCGTACCGCGGCTCGTGCATGTGCATCTTGAGCGGTCCATCCTGCGTGAAACTCCTCAAGCATCAGGTCTTTACTTACCGCCGGCCATGCACAACGCCACTTGAGCGGTCTAGGTGGCGAGCCATTCCAGTGTTGCAACATTGAGTGTACCGCGGCTCAGGCATGGCTGTCTCTTGAGCGGCATGTTGAGCGCTAATTCCCTAATTCGTGCAGTTCTACCTGTTTTGATCAAGGCAAACAACACACACATAAAACATAACTGCACACAGCTCAACACAACTGGAAATCTCGATTCCCCCAAACCTGGATTGAATACTCTTCACTAAACAGACGACTCACACTAATTACTGACTCAAATTAATCTAAAGAAAATAAACGAAAGAGAAAAAACAATGTTACCTAGGTGGGTTGCCTCCCACCAAGCGCTTTATTTAGCGTCTAGGCAAGACGTGTGAGAGCTCTACGGCTCTATAAGCACGGAATCCTCCAATCGCACGACAGCTCCGAGATCCTTAATGTAAGGCTTAACCCGATGCCCATTTACCTTGAACATGTTGCCATTCTTCTCGTTTTGCACTTCTACAGCTCCATGGGGAAAAACTTGTGTGACCCTGAATGGTCCAAACCATCTAGACTTCAACTTACCGGGAAACAGCTTCAGCCGGGAGTTGAACACCAGCACTTGCATACCGGGACGAAGGTCTTTATGCACTATCATCTTGTCATGTATCAACTTAGTTTTTTCCTTGTATAGTTTTGCACTCTCATACGCTTCCAAGCGAAATTCCTCGAGTTCACACAGCTGAAGTTTCCTCTCCTCACCGGCCTTGTCATAATCAAAGTTCAACTTCCTGACTGCCCATAAGGCTCTATGCTCGAGTTCTACTGGAAGGTGACACGCCTTCCCAAAGACCAACCTATATGGACTCATCCCAATAGGTGTCTTGAAAGCTGTCCTGTAGGCCCACAATGCATCATCTAATTTCAACGCCCAATCCTTTCGAGTGGAATTGACAGTCTTCTCTAGGATACTCTTGATTTGTCTGTTGCTGACCTCAACCTGTCCTGAAGTCTGTGGGTGGTATGGTGTAGCAACCTTATGCCTTACACCATATTCTTCAAAAGTGCAGCAAAGAATCTGTTGCAAAAAATGCGTACCTCCATCGCTAATGATAGCTCTAGGGGTCCCGAATCTTGCAAATATCGTCTCCCTCACAAATTTCACCACAGTTTGACCATCATTATTCCTTGTGGCCTTTGCTTCTACCCATTTTGACACATAATCAACTGCTACCAAGATGTAACTATAACCACAAGATGGTGGGAATGGTCCCATGAAATCTATGCCCCAGACATCAAAAAGCTCTATTATCAAATCTCCAGATAAGGGCATCTCATTTCGCTTACTTATGCTCCCCGTACGTTGGCATCTATCGCATGCCAAACAAAACTGGACTGTATCTTTATGTAACGATTCCCAGAAGATCCAGATTGCAACACTTTCAAAGCTGTCTTTCTTGCACCAAAATGTCCTCCACATTGCAGCTCGTGACAAAATTTCAGAACGTCTATCTGTTCTGACTCAGGAACACATCTTCTTATCACAGAATCAGGACCATGCGTGTACAAATAAGGGTCATCCCAAAAGTATTTTTTCGCTTTTGTAACGAACCTTTTTCTTCCTTGTGAGTTCAAATCCTCTGGAACTACCCCACTTACCAAATAGTTAACCAGATCAGCATACCATGGTTCACTATCCATTACAGCCAACAATTGTTCATCCGGAAACTTCTCATGCAATGGCAATATGTCTACCTCATCCGGGTTTACCTGTACTAACCTGCTTAGATGATCAGCAACCACGTTCTCACTACCTTTCTTGTCTCGTATCTCCAAGTCAAATTCTTGTAGCAGGAGGATCCACCGAATCAATCTAGGTTTGGCATCCTTTTTCTGAAGAAGATGACGAAGGGCTGCATGGTCCGAATATACAATGACTTTGGCGCCCACCAAGTAAGTTCGGAATTTCTCCAATGCAAAAACTACTGCGAGGAGCTCCTTCTCAGTTGTTGAGTAGTTCAATTGAGCGTCATTTAAGGTTCGAGAAGCATAGTATATTGCGTGCGGAACCTTATCTACTCGCTGCCCCAAAACTGCTCCGATAGCATAATCCGAAGCGTCACACATCAATTCAAAGGGCAATTCCCAATTAGGTGGAATTATTACTGGTGCGGTAGTCAATGCACTCTTCAAAGTGTTAAAAGCCACCATGCACTCTTCAGTCACCTCAAACTCAGTTTCTTTTTGTAGAAGCAAACATAAGGGCCTTGTTATCTTCGAAAAATCCTTTATAAATCTTCTGTAAAAACCCGCATGCCCAAGAAAAGACCGCACATCTTTCACAGATTTTGGAGGCTGTAAACTACTGATCACCTCCACCTTAGCTTTGTCCACTTCAATTCCTCTTCTTGAAATCACATGTCCCAGAACTATCCCTTGTTGTACCATGAAGTGGCACTTTTCCCCAGTTCAACACCAAATTGTTCTCCTCGCATCTCTTAAGGACTAAGGTAAGGTTGTGCAAACACAAATCAAATGAATCCCCAAACACTGAGAAGTCATCCATGAATACCTCAATGATCTCTTCTAACATATCTGAAAATATTGACATCATACACCTCTGAAAAGTACCTGGTGCATTGCAGAGACCGAATGGCATCCTTCTGTATACGAACGTCCCAAATGGACAAGTGAAAGTAGTTTTTTCTTGATCTTCTGGTGCGATAGCTATCTGATTGTAACCTGAGTACCCGTCGAGGAAACAATAGTGACTGTGCCCTGCCAATCACTCGAGCATCTGATCTATGAATGGAAGAGGGAAGTGGTCTTTTCTAGTAGCAGTGTTCAGCTTCCTGTAATCGATACACACCCTCCATCTTGTCTGAAGCCTCTGTGGAACCAACTCATTCTGCTCATTGCGAACCACGGTAATACCTGATTTCTTAGGAACCACGTGAATCGGGCTGACCCACTTACTGTCTGATATAGGATAAATTATCCCCACTTGTAAAAGTTTCAGGACCTCTTTCTTCACTACCTCTTTCATTATCGGATTCAATCTCCTCTGGGCTTCTCTTGACGGTCTAGACTCTTCTTCGAGAAATATCTTGTGCATGCAAACTGTTGGACTAATTCCCTTGATATCTTCAATTGACCATCCTATAGCTGACTTATGTTTCTGTAGAACCCCAATGAGCTTTTCTTCCTCAGTACCCTGCAATTCTGAAGCAACAATTACCGGGTATGTCTCATCATCACCTAGATACACATACTTCAGAGTTGTTGGTAACTCCTTGAGCTCCAACTTTGGTGGTGGATCATTGGTAAAACTGACAGTTGAAACTTGGAAGTCTGCAACTTCTTCTTCAGCTAGTTCAGAACTATCTTCAGTCATGTCGTCTTGATCATCCCAATCCCAATCTGCCAAATCCTCATCCTTGAATACTCCATCAACCCCAGGGTCTAAAACCTCGATGAATGAACAATCATCAGCTCCGGCAGGGTATGATGATGCTTCAAAAAGTTGAACTCCACTGTCTCATCTAACACTGTCATTGACAGTTTCCCATTCTGCACATCAATAAATGTCTTTGCTGTTGCCATGAACGGTCTACCTAAAAGAACAGGTCTCATGTTAGTCTCTTTGCTCACATCCTCCATGTCTATACCATAAAATCAGCAGGAATTATAAGTTTCCCAACTTGAACCAGAACATCTTCAACATGCCCTCTCGGATATCTTACCGAACCATCTGCTAACAGAAGTGACATTGTTGTAGGCTTCAACTCATTTAACCCTAGCTGCTTGTAAATAGAATACGGCATCAAATTAATACTGGCACCTAAATCTAGCATTGCTCTTTCAAGTTGGGTACCTCCTACCGTGATATTGATGCAGAAACTGCCCGGATCTTTCAGCTTGGGAGGAAGTTCCTTCTGTAAAACTGCACTAGCACTACCTGCTATGTATTCCTGATGATTCGGCCCAAATTTCTGTCTGTTGGTGTGAAGGCTTTTGAAAAATTTTGCATAGGCAGGCATCTTTTCTATCATCTCAAGTAGAGGCAAGTTCACATGTACCTTGGACAGAACATCAAAAATTTCTTTGAAAGCCTTGCTGAGCTTGTCCCTTTTAAGCCTCCCAGGAAAGGGAATTGGTGGAACATAAGGAGGGGGTGGAACATAAGGGTCTGATGACTTGTGTAAAACTGAGGTTTTCTTGGGTGTCTCTACCACTACCTCTTCTTCTGCGTTAGTCTCCTTCTCACTCACCTCTTCTGATCCCCTGGTGCCCTCTTTCTGTTGCCCCCTGACAACTTCAGTGTCTAACACTCGCCCACTTCTCAACACAGTCAATGCTTTGGCTTGCTCTGATTGGCTAGGAAACCTTCCTGGTTCATTCTTGCGGACTGCGTCGACTATTTGCCCCATCTGTGTTTCTAAATTCTTAATGGATGCCTCAACGTTGTTAATTCTCTGATTTGTATCACGGGAGAAACGCTCTGTATTTCAGCAAGGGATGTCACAATTTCTTCCAAGGATCTCTTCTTCAGCTGATAGGTGGTACTATCTCTATTAGCTGCATTGTTCCATTGTTGAGGTTGACTATTGGAACCTTGACCTTGGTAAGTGCCTCTGTTGTACCCTCCTTGATTTGTTCCCTGAGTGTTCTGTGGAATGAGCTGATGACTATTAAGAGCAGTGTTAGGGTCAGAATAAGATAAATTTGAATGGTTACGCCATGTAGGGTTGTAGGTATTCGAGTAAGGATCGTTCCTCCCTCTTTGGTAATTGAAAGCTTGAACCTCCTCTGTCTCAAATGGTATCCCATCTCCATCTTGCACTAAGTTCACCCCTAACTGCTGTTGAGCCCTATTCGAGTTTTGGGCCATCATAGCTTGTACTTGCTTAGCTAGATTCGCCATCTGAATTTCCACCCCAGTTGTCTGGTTGACCTCATGCTTACCTCCCTTTCTGACCATTGAACTTCTATGTTGGGAGTTTAGAGCCAAAGTTTCATATATCTCAGCAGTCTCTAAAGCAGATTTCCTGGTAATGATACCCCCACAGGCGTTGTCAACAATGTTCTGTGTGAAAGGTGTCAATCCATCATAAAAAGTGCGGACTTTGTATTCCTCAGTCACCATGTGAGGGGGAATTTGATCTAACAGCTCCTTATATCGTGACCATGCTTCATGGAACGACTCACCATCTTCTTCACTGAAACTAGCTATCTTGATCCGGACTTCTTTTGCTTTAGAAGCAGGGAAAAATCTGTTGAAGAATGCAGTACACACATCAACCCATGATCGCAAAGATCCTGCCCTTACTGAATTGTACCACTTGATGCCCTTGTCCTTCATACAGTACCGAAAACACCTCATCCTCAACTGCTCTTCTGTCAATCGGCCCATCGGAAATTCCCTACTGTAGCTTGATAATCCTTCATAAACTGGAGGCAGTCTTCTGTTGCCAAACCGTGAAAAGATGGCAGCATGTTTAAATGGCTACCCCTCAACTCATAACTCCTGGCTAAGGCATCTAACACAATAGGCTGAGGTTGGTCTCCCAACATAGGCTGTCCAGACTCTCTTATTAGTCTGATCTCATCTTCTAGTGCACGTCTTGGAGGACCCGGTGGATTGTCTCGAATTTCCTGTCTATTCTGAACACCTTGTTCATCATGATCCTCTCTTTCAGCTCGAATAACCCGGTCACGTTGCTCACCGTGATCACCCATATCCTCAACTAAAGGATCTAACTCTTCAAATTGTCTAGCAACTCGGCCTACTCGGTCAATCTCGTCGTTAGTAGGGATCAGAATACCTCCAAGCGAACGACGTCCGTTCATACACCTGTAAAACCTGAAACACCAAAAACACAACTACCACGAAGTAAGATGAAACAAGAGAATAACTAAAAACTAAAAATAAAATCTAATGACACACACTACCTAACCTAAACTAACTAGATCCAACTAATAGAATCTATACCAATCCCCCGGCAGCGGCGCCAAAATTGATGCAGTAAAATCTGTGTTCAATTTATTAAGAAAGTTCGTTCACTGGGATCGGCGATTTTATCAGTTAAAACCAATTAATCTAGCAAAGGTGACTCTAAATGCGAAAACTAAATTGCATAATGCTTTTCTTTGGAAAGATTGTTTAACTCTAGGATTAATCTAAATTATGACTATTTGAACTAAAAATCAAATCAACGAATAAACAAATCAAAGAATGAATATATGGGGGAAACTAGGGAATCGATGCACCTCTCTTAGACACTCAATGCTCTCAATTAGTCTCAATAAACACTTCAATAAAGTTTAGGGCTTGTTTTGATAAACAATTAAGAACGAATCTCCTTCCCACCACTCGCACAAAGGCCATGTGTCAAGTGTTAGTAGTGAAATCCCTATGAACAAAACTCTAAGCCAAATCAATGCCACAAGGCCATGCAAACATTAATTTTCAAGTCTATTAAGCTTATGATTGTGATTCAAATGGAAAGGCCATTCACATCCAAACCCTAATCTCAAAGATAAACTAAATCACAAACTCATATCAATTGAGGCCACAAAATAATATGAATCAATAATATAGAGCAATTAATTCAATAGACAAGACTAAAACCCAATTGATTAACAAAAAGATAGACTAATTGATTACATAGAGTTGTCCAAAATTGGTTACATCAATCCCTAATAAAGGTTTAGTTACACATCAATGGAGAGAACAAAAGTATAGAAGAGATGAAGATAGAACCCATTATGGTGTGATGTTTCTGACTTGCGATCTCCGTCGTCTTCCTGCTCCAAGTAATCTCCTCTGATGGAATGAATGAAAAGAATCAAAGAATGGTGGTCTTAAAAACTCTCTCTGTCTGTCTATATGTCGAAACCTTATTTTCCTCTTATTCCCTTCTTTTTATAGGTCTTCTGCAGTGACGAGAAGACGAGGAGGCGGTCCACCGCTCAACGTGCCGCTTGGTAGGCACTTGCATGGGCAGCGGAAAAAGTTACCTCCACACACTGGAATGGCTCGCTTGGCGTGCCGCTGAGTAGGCACTTGCCTCTTGAGCGGCATGGCCAGCGGAAAAGGGGTATCACTGGCGCCTGTTGCACCGCCGGCGGTGCACCTGCCTGATGGGCGGCATGGGCCGCGGAAAATGGGAGAAAAATGCCCTTTCTGCATCATTTGACTCTATCATCTCCAGAATACGATCCGATCAACATTTCTATGGTAAGAGACCTGCAAAGACTTAACAAACACATCAACCCACCAAAAAGATCCAATAAACAAGCATAAACATAAGCAAAAAGGGCAAAATATAAGCATAGAAATAGACTGATCAGACTCGGATAGTCATGCATGGGAGGCTCCCTAGAGGCAAGAGTGCCTTGGATAGGGAGTTGGCTATTTATTGGTAGGCCTAGGCGTATGGTTAGACATAGAGTCCGATAGAGCGAGGTACACGGGAGGTGTATGCACTCTTGAGGAATTTCTAATCTACCATCGATGTTGGTTGTGTGTGTTGTCCAATATATGGTGGTTCCGCATCATTGAGGGATTTCACACTTTCCAATAGGGTTAGGTAGGCTTAGACTTCACTAGGTTGGGTGAGCTAAAGATTGGTCACTTTGTGAATGTTCTATGTTTGCTTTCCAATAATATAGTACCCAATGGTTGTAGTTCAACCCGTGGATGTTTCCTCCTTAGAGGTTTTACCACGTTAAAAAATCCCTTGTGTTAATTCTTCCTATCTCTTTCTCTTATATTTTAATTGTATATTTTATTGTCTTGATTCATAATATCCACATGTGCTGTATTGTGAAGCAAGTCTTTGTATAGTGTGATTAGTGTATTCATTCTATAGATCAATTTGTATCTTTGATACTTTTATATATTGTAATTTTTGTATAGTGACATTTGATCACTCTTGTAACACATTGAACATCTTATGAAATACAAGCTTTTTTGTTGTGTTGTTTATTTGTTATTTTACCTCACATAACTTGTTGATATACTTAGACGTTGCTCTTATGATTGTATTATCTCATTGTCTATGTGTGTCTTCCTTGGCTTATTGTGTTGTGTGTAAGGCTACCTTGAGGGACAAACGAATGTTTGTTCAAGGGTTTGAAAAAGGTGTAAAAACCTATTCAACTCCCCCCCCCCCCCCCCCCCCCCCCCCCTCTAGGTATGCTTTAAGCAATTTAACTTCGTTTGTGTACATTCATGTAGGCTGTAACATTTAGATGTGTTATGTCCCACATCCTCATGGAAATCACAGTACTTGTATCGATTCCTCTGATCGGTCGGGATCTTTATAGGACTGGGCTTCCTGAGCAGACCTTTGTCGCGGATGGCGAGGTATATAGTTTCTCAGGATGCATTGAGAGGAATGTAATGGTTGTACCAGTCTTCTTCGCGTGCTATCCATGCTACCTCTCTTAGTGGTGGTGAGTTCCTAGGAGGGGTCCTTCTCACCGGGTATCTATCCCGATGCTGGAGAGGAGGTGGTGGCCGGTAGGTCGACCAGTTTGGAGGATGATTCTGAAATTTCTTTGCAGCTGCAGGCTTTGGAGACTCCTTCTTAGGTCGCTTAGCTGATCGGGCTTCATCATGCTCGATCTTGACCCGGAGTTGTTCATCTATGTCTACCTGCTCCAGTGCCCTGTTATAGGCTTCTTGGTAAGTCTCAGGCGGATGCTTGCCAAATGACAGGAATAATCGGCCAGCCCACAGGTTCCTTTTAAAATTAGCCAAGGTCTCCTTCTCGGTAAACACCCACATCTGGATCACTTCTTTATGGAACTTGTCTACATAGGATCTCAACGTCTCACCTCGCTCCTAGATCATGTATTGCAGTAGGACGAGGTCCTTTGGACGAGGTTTGATCCCTTGAAACTGAGCACAAAAATCTATAGTAAGCTTTGTGTTAATGGCTAGTCTCTTTTATGACTCTCGCAATAGGACGAGGTCGAAGAGTAGCACAATGATAAATAAGATTCGTTCCCACAGGGATCGAGTGACCGATTACCGAAATTGATTAGCTTGTATGTTATTCAAACAATCAACAAGGAATGATTCCAATTGAAACAAATTAAACTAAATTAATCTAAGGGATTTATGCTAATGCAAAATGAAATAACGCGAAATTAAACACGAATGTGTAACATAAAGAAATATGCTAGGACTTGACTACACCCCACCCTATATTGACTTCCGTTTTAGAATCAATTATTCACCAAAAACATGCTCATGTAATTCATAGATTCATGCACCCTAATATTAACCTACAATCTTGGTCAAGTAGAATAGGTTACACCCAAAACATACCCAAGCTTATCTTTCAATTACTCAGAATGTATGAATGAGTTCATTAAGGATTTTGGTGCACTAACGAATCCTATACGCTAGCCGAAGTAGGTCTACTTTTCTAAACATGCATAGAGGGCATTTTATCGAACACGTGGTGTGCGTCTCCGGTCGGTATATAACACACCACAAAATTCACTCAAAAGGAGATCAATCAATTGAAAGCTTTAAGCACAATAAAATACCCATACAAATCACACTTGCATAAAATGGACAAAAAAAGGTCAATACATATAAAGAGTCATGGGTGGGGTTTCATCAAATCCTAGCACTAAATGTTTAGCTCATCATATTACAAGTAGTAGCCATACAATGAATAAGATCAATTAAATACATGGCTATAATAAAGAAAATGAAAGAGAATAAAGTTAATAGAAGGAACTATGTAGATTTGGCTCCTCCTCCTTTGCTCTTCCTCTTCCAAGCTCTTTCTTCACTCTCTTTTGCCAAAAACATGAAATGATTGTGGTTATGGTGAAAATGGAAGTGATGGGTGTGTTAGGATGTTAGGGAGATATGGAATCTTGGTGGGTTTCTAAGGATGGAGATGGTAATGTAAGAGGAATGTGTAAAGGTGAGGTCTTGGTGACTATTCTTGGGTGAGAGAGCTTGGGTGGTTTAAAAATATCAAATGTTTATATAGAGGAATGAATTAGGTCAAGGGCAAGGAGGTAAAATCTTGATTTTTAACATATTTTGGGTAAAAAGGTGAGCTTAGGGTGACCTGGGGGCGATTTGGATGCTCTTTGGTTGAAGAAAACTGTTGAAAACCCGAGAGGTTAGCGACCTTGAGGGGCGAGCTTGGTGAGCTCGCCTTGAGCTCGCATCTCTCTCGGATGCAGTTTTCCAGCTTCACGCACCGTTACGAAAAAGGCCATAACTATCTCTAGAGAACTCGGAATTGCGATCAGAAAAAGGCGTTGGAAAGTAGACTCATGGGGCTTTCCAAAAATAGGTTATAGGAAACGTAGTTTAATTGGAGGAGGGAGATATGGCCCTTGAAAGTTGAAAACTCTGCACAAAGATTTCCAACTTCAGCCCTTTAACCTCCAAAACCCTTCAATTATGCTCAACACCTTATTTTAGAGCATATAACCTACACAATGCTTACAAAATGCATTATATACAAAAACATGCTCACGAACGAGTACAAAATCTAGGAAATGGGGACCTCAAAAAGGTATGTAAATCATCCAATCAGTTAACCGCCTTTTTTGACAGGGTCCAAAGAAGAATTTTCCATCCATGCCAAGGTCATTTGATTGTTGAAAGAATGAACCCAAGGTCTTGAGGATACTATCCTGGTGTCCCGCTACCGCATGATCCATGATACACAGTATCTCGATGTCGCGCCATACTGGTACCCTGTACCCTGCACCTGGTACCCGGTACCCCGCACTCGGACCGATCCTCCAAGCACCTCCCAACCACCTAACATAGAAGGTGTCAACAAGGGAGGTCGTAATACACCATCTATTAGATTACAAAGGAAGAAAATGTCAAGCTACAATAACAGACTGAATATGACAACATTTAAGTAAACAAGGAAATTGCCTTGTTCCCGCTATTCAAGAGTCTCATTCAAAAGTGGAGTAATCTCTTTCAGTTCTAAAAGGAATCACTTGATTCCAAGGAATCAATCCCATGATCTTTTTGCCTATCGTAATGGAACGCCCCGTAAATTGCTATGTCATTAGACCGAATTTAGGGGAGCGAACAGCAAGAAATAAGACCTATATATATGACATGACATTCGACAGAACAAGGACTGGATCTTCTTCTCCCAAAAAGACCTGTGGCTTCTTCCCCAACAAGGCTTCATTTTCTTCTTCTTTTCTACTGATTAGAGAAAAGGGCCTACGCCCGCCTATTATTGTAAGCTCTCTGGAGCACTTATGTTGTATTATTCTCCTACTTGTGTAAGCTCCCCGGAGCACACCTTATTGATAAATATATAAAGGATATCTCTCCACCGGATACTACCTAGGGGTTTTTCAGCATATGATCATACGTGATGCTTTTTCCCTCTAGGCCAATCCACCTTCTACCAAACGAATTGTCATTCTCCCTTCTATCTCTTTTATTATTCATGTATGTGAGTTGGATTCCGACCTTGTTGGTCCAAGCTCTCTTGTCCGCTTATCCGCATGACATGCGACAATAAAGCCCTGACGGGCGGGGTGATTTTTTCTCCTACCTATTGCACCTTAATCCAGATATTTTACTCGTACAAAACCATGGTACCTCGAGGTACCTACCCTACTGTAGCCTACCAGGTAGCAGTTTAAGGGTGTTAATTGAAATTCCTCACCCAGAGCGAATTTTTGGTTAACATTTTGGCGCCGTCTGTGGGAAGTTCACTAGACCAACGTGGCTTCCTTGTCTCTACATACAAATCCCTTCATGACACCAGATCCACTCTTCAAAAGTTCCTAGTTCTCAGCTATTCAAGTCCTAGGAGATAGTTGGAAGAAATTTGGAAGATTTTCGATTAAGCCTGAGAAAACAGCATCTGCTGATAGGTCAATTTCAAGAATTAAACTGTACCATCTCAGATGGAACTGGGTTTGGAGCCTTATATGGTTGGAAAGGTACGGAAGTTAGCTTTCTGTAGAATTTTACGGTTCACAATTTTGAGTTTTCTAGAATGAGTTATGACAATTTTACTACCTAAAGGTCAGCCCGAAATTTCTGCTGCTGATGGGTCAACTTCAAGAATTAAACTATATCATCTCAAAAGGAACTGGGTTTCGAGTCTTATATGGTTGGAGAGGTACGGAAGTTAGCTTTCTGTAGAATTTACGGTTCGTGATTTTGAGTTTTTTAGAATGAGTTATGACCATTTTACTACCTAAAGGTCATCCCAGAATTTATGTGCTGGATTTTGGAAATAAAGCATTGCGGGCTGCCTCTGTGAGCACTAGGAGTAGCACGACCAGTAGAAGACCAGTGGCTCCTCACCCTTTATATCGGGCCTAACAACGCCCAAGTGAGCCACTATTGTTCCGATTCTTTTCAGCAGGGTCCAGAGCCTCATTTCAGCTGCTGGGTACTTCTCGATGCCATGGCAAGCATCTAGACTAGCATCATGTAGGAGGCTCCTCACTTTTGTACCGGGCCCCTCAACGCCCAAGTGAGCCTCCCAGGTTTCGGTTCGTCTAAGTGGAGTCTAGAGCCTCATTTTAGTTGCTGGGGACTTTTAGGATCCCAAACATGCCTCTGGACCAATACCATCAAAGGAGGACCAGCAGTTCCTGATTTCTTGTATTGGGCCACTCAACGCCCCAGTAAACAACCGAGGTCCCTGTTCGTTCCAGAGGAACCTTGAGCCCCATTATGATTGTTGAAAACTTTCGTCTACCCCGAGCAGGCCCCTAGACCGACTGTAGTACTTGGGGATTGGAAGCTCACCTTTCTCTCTCACAATCCCTAAGGGAAAGATGGTGACCCCTACATTCAGAGATCTGACTAGGTTATCGATCTATGATAAAAGCGCCTAAAGACCGGGATTTCTTGTGTAGAAATACCTGATGCCCTAGACCGGGATAACCCCTCTAGGAGGATCGCCGTAACGAGTCAGGAGGACTATATAGCACTCCTGATGCCCTAGACCGGGTTAACCCCTCTAGGAGGATCTCCATTACTGGATCAAGACCAAGAGGGTTACATAGCACTCCTGATGCCCTGGACTGGCACTCCTGATGTCACAAGATCCTAACACCTGCCTACCCTGAGTATCCCGGTACCCCCGACATCCCAGTAGTTCGATACCCAGCACTTTCTAACATCATGTAGGAAGAACAAGAGGAAGGTGGGATACCTAATGTATCTCGACCTGCAAAACTCGTGGCAGACTCTCGGCAAATTAGCACCAAGATACCAGCACTCCGACCCAGCCTAAAGCGAGAAGCGAGAATCCCGAGCAACAAAGCAAGAAGGAAGATAAACATCAAATGCCGTCGTTCAAGGCAGGATACTACGCTCATTCTCGCCACTCAAGAGTCCCATTTAAAGGTGGAGTCAACTCTTTCAACGGAAAAAGGGAGTCATTTGATTTTAGGGATCAATTCCCCAACGAATCTAGTGATCGCCAAGGAAAGACCCGTAAATTATTAAAACCCTAGACCGAAGTTCTAGGAGTGCTCAGAATTAAACGGGCCTATATATTCATCGTATGTTTACAGAAAAGTGATCGTAACCCTACCTTACTTTTTCCACTTATCGACAGGCACGAAAAGCTCTATCACCATTGCCCACGAAGCCATTTTTATTTCCTTGTTATTGTGATCGTTGAGGTTCTGTCAATTGATTGTAAAACTCATTACATGTAATTCTGAATAAAATAAGTTTAGTGTTCATCCTACAACTTACCAGAATCCTTCTTATCCTACTACTATACGTCACACTTAGTCGATTTATAAGAATCAGTGGGGTATCGAGCTACTAGGTATCCCGCTAGCCCAGATCTATCCCGATCCGGGTCCCCCATAAACCGTTAATTAAAAATTTCACCTCGGTGACAATTTTTGGTTAACAAAAATGTCAAGCTACAATAACAGACTGAATACGACAACATTTAAGTAAACAAGGAAATTGCCTTGTTCCCGCCATTCAAGAGTCTCATTCAAAAATGGAGTCAACTCTTTCAGTTCTAAAAGGAATCACTTGATTCCAAGAAATCAATCCCACGATCTTCTCGCCTATCGCAATGGAACGGCCCATAAATTGCTAGGTCATTAGACCGAATTTAAGGGAGTGAATAGCAAGAAATAAGACCTATATATAGACATGACATTCGACAGAATAGGGATTGGATTTTTTTCTCCCAAAAAGACCTGCGACTTCTTCCCCAACAAGACTTCCTTTTCTTCTTCTTTTCTACTGATTAGAGAAAAGGGCCTACGCCCGCCTATTATTGTAAGCTCTCTAGAGCACTTATGTTGTATTATTCTTCTACTTGTGTAAGCTCCCTGGAGCATACCTTATTGATAAATATATAAAGGATCTCTCTCCACCGGATACTACCTAGGGGTTTTTCAGCATATGATCATACATGATGCTTTTTCCCCCTAGGCCAGTCCACCTTCTACCAAAAGAATTGTCATTCTCCCTTCTATCATTTTTTTTATGCACGTATGTGAGTTAGATTCCGACCCCGCTGGTCCAAGCTCTCTTATCCGCCTATCCGCATGACATGCCACAATAAAGCCCTGACAGGCGGGGTGATTTTTTCTCCTACCTATTGCACCTTACTCCAGATATTTTACTCATACAAAACCATGGTACCTAGAGGTACCTACCCTGCTGCAGCCTACCAGGTAGCAATTTGAGGGTGTTAATTGAAATTCCTCACCCAGAGTGAATTTTTGGTTAACACTTTGTAAAAGAATCTACACTACCTGGAGGTAACTTTCTGAACCATGTCTTGGCACAGTCGGTCAGAGTGGAAAGGAACATTCTACACATTGCTGACCGGGTAGCATTCTGGACCTCCATCTGGTGGATGAAGCTCTCCATGTGGCTCACGGGATCTTCTGATCCAGAGTACTTTTCGGCGGGCATCTTGAATTTGGGAGGTAGCTCTGCTTCTCTAATCCTCCTAGAGAAGGGTGCATTGATCTCCCCCAAGGGGTTTTTTTGGGTATCCCGGTGTTTCCCATTCCTTAACTCCTTGAGTTCCTTTGCCATTTTGGCCATTTGATCTTTAAGGCATCGGGACCCATCGTGCCTAGATTGAACCACTGAGCCTTCATTATCCGAAGTTTCGGATTCCATAGTTGCCTTATTGCGCTCCTCCCTCTAGGGCCGGGTATCCCACGGGTTTCTCTTGGGTCAAGTACTACCACCTACATCGAGCTGAAGAGCCCTCTTCTCTGTTGCCGGTCTAGCCACTGGCTGGTTCCTTCTGGGAGGAATGTTAAACACTGACTTTACATGTCAGGATCTGAAATCTCCAAGATGATTTTGAACTGGCAGTGGTGGTCCGAGTCTATCGAAGACTGGTACTCGGGTACTTGGTCCGGCTTCTCCTACTAGTCTGGGTGTTTCGAAGGGTATTCCTTGGGTGATCATCCGGAGACGGATGCATTCCACATAGGCAGCAGCATGCTGCTCAATGGTATCCCAATTTACCTCCTGGACAATGGGGTTCTGGGGTGCAGAGCCCGCATGTGGTGGAGGAATCAGTGCCGGGATCTGGCTTCTCGTTCCCCTCCTCTTCCTTTGGTTTCTCTGAGTGGAAGCGAGGGAATGGGGCCCTGATGGGTCGGGCTGCCCCTGGGAGGATCGGAGCCTCATCTTCTGTGTCTTCTGGGTAGAGCTAAGTAACTTTGTAATGAGATGAGAGTAATTCCCACAGACGGTGCCAAAAGTGTTAACCGAAAATTGTCACTTGAGATGATTTTTCCAATTAACAATTCTAGTGATAATGGTGAATACAAAATAATGTAACGAAGGTATCACGTATAACTCTTTTTATTGATAATAAACACATGATAGGAATACAATGGAGATTTTAGATAGCTATGGTGATGGGATAAAACACTCAGTTGGCCATGGCGATGAAGCTTTCGTGCATGTCGATAAGTGGAAAAATATCAAGTAGGGTTTAGGACTCAGAATTGCCGTCCTTTTTCCATGTGATAATACGATGTATATATAGGTCTCGTTTCTTGCCATGCACTCCTATAACTTCGGTCTAAGGTTTTAGCAATTACAGGACTTTCCTTGGCGATCAACGAGATTGTCGGGGGATTTGATCCCTAGAATCAAGCGATTCCTTCTCTGGCAGATTGTGTGGGAGTTGACGCCCAATTCAAATAGAACTCTTAGTGGCGGGAATGAGCGTAATTCTTTATTTGTCTTGAACGGTGGTGTATTATTATATCTTTAAGACTGTCTTTTGAGCGTGCTAAGCTTACCTTTACAATCTGTTCTTCTTGGTGCTTTATCTGTCTGGTCAGTTGTTTCAAGAAAGGGTCGAGGTAGCTGACCCCTTTTTATGAAATTCGAGGCATCGTTATGTCTGGGTATATGGACACCGGCTGATGTTGTAACGGGATATCAAAACAACAATGTAGCGGGGTACAGGATTTTGCGAGGTAGCAGAGTACTGGATTCTGCGTGGTAATGGGGTACTGTGGTAATTCTTTCCACCTTGAATCTGGATGAAAAATTCTTCTTTGATCCTTCGCCAATTTTGGCGGTTAACAACAAGAATTAAAGTACACTTGATAAGTTTTAACAAATGAATTGATTTAACTAATTCATGATTAAATCAATATACAAGAGATGCAATCAAAGTAAGATATGGAATATAATGAAATATAAAACGACAATAGACACAAGTATTTTTACGTGGTAAAACCTCAAAGAGAAAACATCCACGGGTTGATACCATAACCACCGGCAAAGCAATTCACTATGAATGAAAGAGATACACACTCAATGCAATCAACTCCTAGTCTATTCTCAAGACCAAGTGAATCACTTCCCTACTCCCTATTCAAGATGAGCCCTTCACCTCTAGGAAACAACTTCCTATCCAAGACGCTCACGTCTCTAGGAAGATTTCGTGCTTAGCTATCCGGATCACAAAGATTCTAGTCAAGCTTCCCTAGCTCAACTATCCGGAGTATCGCACTCCTAGCTAAGACTTTTGCTTAGTTATCCGAATCCTCTTGATCCTAACTAAGAGTCCTTACTTGGCTATCCAAAATACTTTCCTAACCAAGTCTTCTTGGTCAAATTAAAGCTTCACTCACTTTAACAATAGACTTCAATATTTTCACAAGGCAATGATCTAGGTGATGCAAATGATGCAAATCACAACCACCTATTTAATAATTATATAATGGTTTTGCTGATGTTTTTATTTATTTATTTATTTATTAAATTACAACAACTGTCGGGACTTGGCAAGATAAAACTCTGCTAGCACAGCCCGGAATACTACTCCCACAATCGGGAAGAGGGCTCCCACATTTGGGAATTAATAGCCAAGGTGGGACAAATAATATATATATACATACCTAGGCGTTGAACCATGATGGTGGAGGCCATTGGTCGATGTTTCTTAAATTAAAGGATTAAACAATGAAGTAGAAGACAAAGGCACAGCTTGGCGAGCAAGATTCAAGAAGAAAAATGGGTGTGATGTCGACGACGGCGATGGCGGCAACGAGTGTGATGATGAAAAATCATAAACATTTTGAAATTAAGAATTGTGTACACAACCCAGTTACCTCTTCTGATAAAAAGTTAGTAGGAGAATTTAATCCAAAAATATCAATAGAGAAAGCAGTAACACCACCCAGCTCATGGTACACACACCCTTCGTTTTTCGATCTTGAACTCGACTGTCTTTTCTACACTGGCTGGCTTGCTGTTGGTTTGTTTCTTCTTCCATTCTTAATTTTCTACTTCTTTTACAATTTCAAGTTTTGTTTATTTGTTTTCTTTTTCTTTTCAGGTTATACTGAACAGATAAATGATCCTAGAGATTTTTTCACAGGCAGGTACAATTACAAAACTGATAAATACCATTTGTGAATTTTGTTTAGTAAGACTAGGAATTTCAAAATGATGATCATTTTAAACAATTGCAGAATTGGACAAATGGAGTTCGTGGTTTGCCGAGATGATAATGGAATAATTCATGCTTTTCATAATGTGTGTCGCCACCATGCCTCTCTTCTTGCTTCTGGAACTGGCAAAAAGTCCTGCTTTGTATGCCCTTATCATGTAAGTATTATTATCATTCAAGATTGTGGGTGTATGATTGGTGGATTTGGGATTGAAGGACAACATTTCAGTTTTATGATTTTGTCAATTTCATCACTGTACAACTTAACCTTGTATTGTATGTAATTTTTCATTGATAAAAAACTAAACATGTAAAACCACTTTCAATTCTAATTCTTCAGGGATGGACATATGGGCTAAATGGTGCACTTCTTAAGGTGACTAGAATAATGTGGTAGCCAGAAATGGTCCATAGGCCCAATGTGACAAAGCCCAGACCTCATATCAAAAAGACCTAACCCAGGCCCGTTGGGTTGGTCGATCCAACAAGTATCAGCAGCATGACTTGGTCTTTGAATGACCAAGTCAAGTCTTCCGTTGGCTTTGGTAGGTAACTGGAAGAGAGAATCTCTCCCAGTATCACCCCTAAATCTCGCCCACGATCACAACATGATCAGTGAACGTTGGAGTCACTTCCACTACTATAAATAAGAAGGCTCCTCCACTAAAAAAGCTCTCTGAATTCTCCCGATAAAATAGATACTAGAGTCTTGATCATAATTCCGATCACCGAAACTCATTCTTCAGTCACCTGACTGCTTTGCTCAGCCCAAGCATACCTAAGGCTATCATCAAGCCCCCCACCTTTCTTATTTCTCTATATTATATTACTGTTTCAAGTTCTTTTGCAGGTTCAGCTAAGTCCAGACGACCATCCGTAGACGACAACTGACGTCATTCATCCAACTTCCAGCTCAGTTGCTTTGGGCCTGATTCTACCCGACCCATTCGACATACCAGTTCGATCGACCACCTACAGTTTGGCGCCCACCGTGGGGCCCATTGCAACTACCTTTGAGTCCAAATCAATCAATCCTAACTACAACTCAACATGGCCGGAAATGGATCAAACCCAACCGTCGAAGAGCAAATCGCTATGTTGAACGCCCAAATGGCCGCCAGTGCTGAGAGGCTACAAGCGCTCGAAGCGGAAAATGCGGCAATCCGGGCAGCAAACGAAGAATTGAGAATGCTGGTCGACGGAGTAGTTCCGGATTCAGCCACTTCGGAACATCCAGTCCCGACGTCAAACGAAGACCACGACGTCGACCGACATATTGGGAGAGTTCCAGGGAACCCCATCCCACCAGAAGCAAATCCGGTCGACCATCAGAATCGACCAACACCTCAGACGGCAAGGGTTGAGATCGACCTCAACGACGTACCCGCTAGAAACGATGCTGTGAACGAACACGAACAGCCAGTAGATCAACAACCGGACAACGCCCCTAAGGCGGTTATGTCTCTCCAGTCGACACCCGGAGTGGTAAAACCGGGGCCAGACTTACATTTATCTGCTAATCTAGAATTCTCTCGCAGGTTTGCAGAAATGGAAGCTCTCATCCAGAGAATCCCAGGAGTCCCAGCTCCTATCAAGAAGAGTACCGCAAATAGCTTCGCTGGCTCGCCCTTCGTCGATGCAATAACTCTTATGGAGATGCCTAAGAAGTTCAACTTCCCAAACATGAAGCAGTACGAAGGGACGACCGATCCAGATGACCATATAGCACAGTACAAGCAGAGGATGTTCACTGCAGCAATCCCACGCGACCTTAGAGAAGCATGCATGTGCAAGCCTTCGGATCCAGCCTTAGTGGTCCTGCCCTACAGTGGTACACAAATTTACCTAATAACTCTATTGATTCTTTTGCACAGCTGACGGACACGTTCGTGGAGCAATTTGCAAGCAGCCGCAAGTTGGAAAAGTTGTCGGACGACCTCTACACCATAACGCAGAGGACTGGCGAGAACTTGCGAGCCTACATCAGACGTTTCAACAGAAAAAAAGTGTAGATCCCGCACTGTAACCAGGTGACTGCCATCTACGCCTTCAGAAAAGGTCTCAGGTTTGATTCTGATTTATACAAGGAACTTACCAAATACCCTTGCAGGACAATGGAAGATGTATTGGCCAAAGCATGGGCCCAGATCAAGTGGGAGGAAGATGAGGCAAACTTCGTTGGAAAAGCCAACAGCAGTTACTATGGAGGTCGTCGAAACGAGCGAATCGATAGAAAGTCAAACGACAGACGGTCGAAACTGTACTCGACAAGCGACAGAAGAAACATCCAGTCGCGGCACGAAAGCTCTGGTGAGAGAAGCACTTACGGGCGCGGTATTCCAAGGTCGAGTCGACCAAAGGTGGAAGCACCAGAATACCTCCTCAGCATCGAACCAGTCGACCTAGTTGCAGTTATGAGAGAAATGGGCAAGACGATCAAGTGGCCGCGGAAAATGAACGCCCTTCCTGAACATAGGGATCCGAAACTTCGATGCGAATTCCATGGTGATCACGGCCATCGCACGGAAGATTGCATCGCCTTAAAATTTGAGGTGGCCGAACTCCTAAAACAAGGACATCTACGGGAGTTCCTGACCGACAAGGGAAAGCAAACTTACGCCAGACGCGACGACCAAAGGCAAACTGGCGCAGTCGACAGCCCTCCAGACCCTCCTAGGCAAGATAGGGTGATTAATTGCATTTCCGGTGGATCTGAGGTCAGTGGCGTAAGCTACTCGGCAGCCAAGAGACACACACGACAAGTGTCAAATGCAGAGATTCAGCCAAATCGAGAACACCCATCCAAAGTCAACGAAACCGTCACCTTTCGATCGACAGATAAATCAGATTTGTTCTCTCCCCACCATGATGCTTTAGTTATTTCTTTGCATATCGCTAATTGTTTAACTAAAAGCATTTTAATTGATAATGGCAGTTCATGCAATATTTTGTTTAACAGTGCTCTAAGAGAAATGCAGGTCGACGAATCAAAACTTAGTCGTCGAACGACTATGTTGACCGGGTTCAATGGAGAGCAAAAGAGTACGCTAGGCGAAATTGTGCTACCAGTCTACGCCGAAGGAGTCAACCTGTACATCAACTTCCTAGTGCTCGACTGCCAATCCCCTTACAACGCAATACTCGGCAGACCCTGGATACACGAGTTGAAATCAATCCCATCGATTTACCATCAGCTGATCAAGTTTCCAACCAAGTGGGGAGTTAAAGAAATTAAAGGAGAGCAAAGAGCCGCCAGGGAGTGCTACCAAAACGCTTTAAAAAAGAAGAAACAGGAATCATAGCAATTACAGGAAGCCACGGTCGAGTCGACTCCAACCAAGCAGAAAATGGAGGAACTCGACGAGGTATCTATCGACCCAGACCAACCAGATCATAAAGTATTCATCGGGTCGAGGTTACCAGACGACATCCGAAAGCAGTTAGTCGAGTTCTTGAGAGAACGCCGCAACAGCTTTGCCTGGTCGCACGAAGACATGATCGGAATCGACCCAGAAGTAATGGTTCACCAACTACAAGTCGACCCAGACCATCAGCCAGTTAAACAAAAGAGAAGAAAATTCGCTCCCGAAAGGAACAAAGTGATCAACGAAGAGATACAAAAATTGTTCGACATCGGTTCAGTGAGAGAAGTAAAATATCCAGACTGGCTGGCCAACGTCGTCGTGGTAAAAAAGAAGAACGGGAAGTGGCGAGTCTGCATCGACTTCACTGATCTCAACAAGGCATGTCCCAAGGATTCATTTCCACTTCCACACATCGACATGCTGGTCGACGCAACTGCAGGGCATGAATTATTGAGCTTCATGGACGCTTACTCCGGCTACAACCAGATTCTGATGCATCCAGACGACCAAGAAAAAACTGCCTTCGTCACCGAAAGAGGTATCTTTTGTTACAAAGTAATGCCCTTTGGTTTGAAAAATGCAGGTGCAACGTATCAGAGGCTAGTCAACAAAATGTTCGCCAAGATGCTTGGATCGACGATGGAAGTCTACATCGACGACATGTTGGTCAAGTCATTAGTCGCCCAGCAACATATCGACCATCTTCGGCAGTCGTTCGACGTACTCGACCAATATGGTATGAAACTGAACCCTACTAAGTGTTCTTTTGGTGTGTCTTCAGGAAAATTTCTAGGCTACCTAGTCACTCAAAGAGGCGTCGAAGCCAATCCAGATCAAATACGGTCGATCGAAAATATTGAGTCGCCTAAATGCATGAAGGACGTTCAGAAACTAACCGGTCGAGTCGCAGCGCTGAACCGATTCATATCGAAGTCGTTCGAAAAATGCCTCCCATTCTTTAACATCCTCAGGAAGAACAAAGCGTTCGAATGGAACGATGACTGTGAGAAAGCGTTGCAAGATTTGAAAACCTACTTGAAGTCGCCCCTATTACTGTCGAAACCAAAGGACAACGAAATACTGTTCATATACCTGGCCGTGTCTGATACAGCCGTAAGTGCAGTTTTAGTCAGAGAAGAGGATAGTAATCAGCATCCAGTCTACTATGTAAGCAAGACTCTGCTCGACGCCGAAACCAGATACAGTCGACTGGAGAAGCTAGCTCTTGCTCTTGTGATGGCAGCCCGCAAACTCAGACCATACTTCCAATGCCATTCGATCAAGATATTAACTGCTTATCCTCTCAAAAATATACTTCATAAACCTGAACTTTCAGGTCGACTGACGAAGTGGGCAGTAGAACTCAGCGAATACGACATCAGTTTCCACCCGCGATCAGTGATGAAATCACAGGTATTAGCCGATTTTATTGCGGATTTTACCCCTGGTGAAAGTGTGCAGGTCGAACAGGAACTAGTTGAACTAATAGAAACGGCTGCACCCGGTATATGGACCTTGTCGGTCGATGGATCAAGTAGCATCAAAGGAAGCGAACTAGGATTGGTACACGAATCCCCACAAGGGGACATACTGGAGCAGTCGATCCACTGTGGATTTCATGCAACGAACAACAAAGCCGAATACGAAGCCTTAATCGTCGGGCTCGACCTCGCAAAAAGCCTGAATGTGAAAATCATTAAAGTGCGAAGCGATTCCCAATTAGTCGTTCGGCGGCTGGAACGACGGTTGGATCATGGCCGCCGAATTGCACCTGTCACGTCTGGAATGAAACGGCGGTTTCAAACTGCGGCCAGACCGCCGAATGGAACCGCCTAATTCTTCTTTTCTTGCCAAATGTCCGTTTTGCCCCCAAATGCTCTCCTTTCGCCGCTTTTGGCCTAAAACCACCGGATTTCTTCATTCTTCACCCAGAATACAAAATGTACCTGTACAATCAACATCGAGCCATAAATTTCATGAATTTACTCGAAAGTCAGTCAAAATTATCGAAAATCGGGGGCGAAATTCTATATATGTAATGGCTCGATCAAATACCCCCAAACCTAGCTTTTGCTCGTCCCCGAGCAAATTCAAAAACAAAACTAGGGAAATTCGATAAACCAAAATAACCTACCTAAGAGCTAGTACTAAAGCCGCCGATATATACAACTATGAAAACAATCAACAAGAGTGCGCATGCCAAATATGATGAGATACCATGAGAAATGTGCTAAAGTTGAAAGAACACAAAATCAATCCAATGGGTGCAATGCTAGTCATGAATCCCACACTAAATTGTCCTTGCTTTGGTAACCACCCACGCAAGCGCTTCGGCCGTATTTCGCCTTGACACTAGGTCCTTACAAGATTCACTCTTATTTTTCCTCTCAGAACCTAGGTTTACACTCATACAAGCGTATGCAAATGAGTTTATGCAATGGGAGCAAATTTAGACGCATACATGAATTTCAAAAATTGAACGCTCTTTAAGTGAATAAGTCTCATGAAAGGAACCAAAAACCATGAACGCGGTAGAGCATGACAAGAGCTTGCATTCTCAAAATGGAAAACCTATAAGATCAAATTGACCTTTCCTACTAAGTGATGAGGCTAGGGTGTTATGTGGTGAATGGTGGATACGGGAAGTGTGGGGAATTTCTGATCAAGCTTACAACTCTAAAGCAATGAGCTACGTTTGAGCTCAAAAACTACAAAAATTCCAACTAAGCTCATTTTGAGCACTTTGTAACAACATTTGCTACTCAATGAAAGCAACACCGATTTGGGCTCATATAAGGCTCAATTTATTTCTATTTATTTTTATTTTTTTTTATTTATTTATTTTTTTTTGAAATGAAAATTCATATTACAAGAACATACACATTACAAAAGCTTGAGTATGCAAGATCGGAAAGTTTAGGTATGGCTTGTGTTTGGGTTCAATGGTGTTTGGGAAAATGTTTAGCTTGGTGTTCGGCCACCATTATTAGACCTTTGAGCACTATTGGGTAGGAATTGAGTGAAAGTGTTTCGGTGTTTCCTATAAAAGTCATATCATCCTTTCAAGTAAGCAAACCACAAGAAATTGCAAGCTAATGACATGATAACCACAATTGATGAATGTTCTATGGCTAGTGGGGCAAATGATGTGTTGATACTTCAATGATGCACAATAAAATGTGAGACGTGTTTAGGAGTACAAAAAGAGAAACATAACCCTCATGGAATCGCTTTTTAAGGCATGTAAACTTAGGGTAGTCTCCACTAATAGACCTACACACTCACACAAATGGCCACCTCTACTCAAATCAAGAAAGTATGGGACTAACTCATGACATGCACGCAATCTTAGATTGCCAATGAGCACATAACAAAGGTATCAAATCAAGCAAAATATGCTCATTCATGGCCTATATCGCACAAGCTTGGCAAAAATTTTGTTCCAAAAAATTTTATGTATTTTTTTTTTCAAAAGAAATAAAGTCAAGTAAGGTTAAGTCATTCACATCCACACCCCCAAACCTAAATCCAACGTTGTCCCCAATGTTGACAATGAGGACCCGGCAAGGAAGGCGCCCAAAAAATTCTGTGAACAAAAAGTCATGCATAACACCATGTGCAAAATATCCAATGAAGCACAATAAAGTTTCCAAAAGTAGATAAGAAAATATGCATAAGCAACTAAAACTAAGTCTGAAAAGTAAAACTAAAATCCGACTAAAAGTAAAGTGCTAAAATGCCCAAAAATAAGTGCGAAACTAAAACTGAAATAAGTAATGTAAATTGAAATAAGTAAGTAATGCCCAAATGTGCATCCCTGTCGTGCTCTGGATGTGCCTACTCATCCTCCTGCTGGTGCTGCTCCTGGGGCTCTGAGCTGGGGCCTGCTCCACCACGGCGCTTTGAAGCTGTGACTGTGCTCTCCCTCAGGACCTTGATCAGCTCATCTATCTGTTTCTGTTGGTCCTTCTGGGCCTAGATGAAGGTGTTAGCCCATGGGGGCGCCTGTTGATTGTACTCTGTCACCCAAGTCTGAAACCATGCTGGCCTCTGCTCTGGAGGTGCCTCTGTGTCAGCTGGAACTGCCCAGGATCCTCCTCATCATTACTACCCTCATCTCCTCCTTGCTAATGCAGCAACCTCTGTCTCTTCCTCGATCCCAACGGTAGGAGGCGCTCCACATCCTGAGGCTCTGTCAAGTCGTGAAAGGTTCTGGAGTTGCAGGGATCCCCTATAGTGAGCAAGTCATCTCCACGTCGCTCTGGAACACCTGCATCCCTGCATAAATCAGCAATCACGCATGGAAAAGGGATAACCGACTTTTCCGTCTTTCCAGCTCTGCATATGGCCGAGCGGATCAGCTACCCCACATCAATCTGCAACTGGTTCTTGATGCAATACAAAATCTGAGCGATCTCCAGAACAATCTTTGTCCTCTACTGTGTCAGCTTCAAAAAGTGGGACACAAAAACAGACCAAAAGGCTATGTCTCTTTGTAGTTCTGATTGACAAAGATGATGGTCTGCATCCCACAAACCACTGTCATTCATTTCTCTCCTGAGAGACGCAGCAAGTGTAGAATCATATAATCAAAAAGTGCCTTCCCTCGGGAGCCCATTCTGTAGGTCATCATGCGAAGTGGTCCCATAGTAGTCGTTTATGTCCTGGGGGCGAATGAACACATCTACATCTCGAACCCTCACAGACTTCCCCTCCAAGAATTCATCAGGGATCATAGAGGCATAGAACTCCCGAACAATGCTCACATTGGCCCTGTTGCGAGGTGTAGTGACAAATTGGCACCACCCCATTCCTTCCACTTGACGCACAATATCGGTTCCGCCTACGTCCTCCAAATCTATGGCCCTATCATGGTGTACAGTTCTAGTGACAATGTTCTTGAGACGACCCACATATAATGCATTGCGAAGGCTATGCTCATCAATCCGTCGGTTACGGGAACCCGAAGCCTTGCCCTTACCCTTTTTAGGTGCCATTAGGGAAGCGAAAAGTACTCTACACAGCACAAACAAAAACCAACTACATACTTCAAACCACATCATGCCACATTTTCAATTAATCCGTAACATAGGCACATTTAGTCATCAAAATAATCTCACACCAACATAGCAAATAGCCAATCATTAATCAACAACATACAACACCAACATAGCAAATGGCCAATCTTTTATCCAAAAATAAAACCAATTTCATGCCCACATTTATTCACAACAATAATCTTTAGCAAAATAGGCATGCTATCTAACAAAATTTTGGCAATCAACGGCATTTGCAAAGCATTCAAGCAACAATATCTTCCTTGCCAATGGATTGACACTCACGCAACTGAGAATTTTCGGCCAAATTCGCACCAAAACGAAAATATTCAATTCAAAGCATATTCAAGCAACAATTAAAAACCTAGAAGCATTTTATTACTACCACAAACAAAACCCAAGCATGCATTACCATTAATTCGGCCTCTAATCACAAAATCCCCAAATTTTTCGAACTAAACCTAACCCTAACATTGTCATGCGAAATTTCGGTCAATTGAGAGATAGGCTAAGTTAAATTCTTGTAAAAGCAAGTTTAGAGGGGAGAATAACATACCTTGAAGCCTTGAGAGGGAAGAGAGGGAGAGAAATGCACCTTGGAAGTGTTCTTGGAGAGTTTTGAGTGAGAAAAAGTGTGTGGGGCTCGTGAAAGAGACGACCCTTTTAAGACCTGATATCGTGAATTCGGCGGCCATATTCGGTGGCTAGGCCACCGATTTAGGCCGCCGAATGTGACTTTTGGGTCAAAACACGGTCGTTTCGTTAATTCGACGGTTTCATGTTATGCGGCCAGACCGCCGAATTAACCGCCATTTTGTTGAGTGACATTCTGGACTTGATTCGGCGGTTTCATTTCAACCGCCGTTTGGACCGCCGAATTGTGTGTTTGGAGACCTAATTGAATCGGCGGTCTATTTATGCCCACCGTTATAGCCGCCATTCTTTGGCAGAACTTCTGTTGTTGATCGGCGGTCTAATTCGGCGGCCAGGCCACCGATTGTGACTGCCGATTGCTGAAAATTTGGCAATCTTCATTCTGCACTCCTTCATTTCAACTGCACACTTCACAATACTCATCAAGCAAAAAAAAAACACCCCCAAACCTGTCTTGAATATGGTACTCAACATATTTTGCTTAACAAATTTCTTGACTCAAAATCCAATACAAGTTTGGGGAAACACTCCATATATACCAAAAACCTCTTAATTGAACAAAAAGAAAATGCATTAAGTTAAAACTACCTAAGTGGGTTGCCTCCCACTAAGCGCTTGATTTAACGTCTAGGCAAGACGTGGTGATGGGTGCTAAGGCTCGCCAAGCTTGATTTGCTCGATCATGAATGCACTACTTGCTCCTCCATAGTATGGTTTTACTCGTTGTCCATTGACCTTGAAAGTGTCTCCGGTTCTCAAGCTTTCCACTTCGATTGCACCATGTGGGAATACCTCATTCACTCGAAATGGACCGGTCCACCTTGATTTTAATTTCCCCGGAAATAACTTCAACCTTGAATCAAACACAAGAACGAGCATCCCGGGATGGAGGTCTTTCCTTAGGATCACTTGGTCATGGATCTTCTTGGTCTTTTCCTTGTACAATTTTGCATTCTCATAGGCCTCATACCGGAGTTCTTCCAATTCATTTAGTTGGAGCTTCCTTTCTTCTCCCGCCAATTCCAAATCAATATTCAACTTCTTGATTGCCCAATAGGCATCAAACTCCAACTCAACCAGCAAGTGACAAGCTTTCCCAAATACCAATCGGTAAGGTGTGGTGCCAAGAGGGGTCTTGTATGCGGTTCGGTAAGCCCAAAGTGCATCATTAAGCTTCATTGACCAATCCTTCCTATTAGGTTTGACCGTCTTTTCTAGAATTCTCTTGATTTCCCGATTGCTCACTTCAACTTGCCCAGAAGTTTGCGGATGGTAGGGTATGGCAACCCTATGAGTTACTCCATACCTTTTCATCAAGGTGGCAAAGATTTAGTTACAAAAATGGGTGCCTCCATCGCTTATGATTGCACGAGGAGCACCAAATCTTGAGAACACAACTTCTTTCAAAAACTTCACTACCACATGACTATCATTCATCTTAGTTGCCACCGCTTCAATCCACTTGGAGACATAATCAACCGCCACCAAAATGTAATTGTTGCTATTTGAAGATGGAAAGGGACCCATGAAGTCTATACCCCATATATCAAAAAGCTCCACTACCAATTCTCCTTTTAGGGGCATCTCATTTCTCTTTCCGATACTACCCATCCGTTGACACCTATCACAATTCTTGCAAAACTTATAGGTGTCCTTGCTTAGTGTTGGCCAAAAGAATTTGGAATGAAGGATCTTGAGAACGGTCTTCTTGTGACTAAAGTGACCTCCACAATGCATTTGATGGCAAAATTTGATCACACCTTCTTGCTCTTCTTCTGGTACACACCTTCTAATCACTTGATCGAGCCCATGCTTGAAGAGATAGGGTTCATCCCAAAAGTATTGTCTAGCCACAAACTTGAATCTTTTCTTGGCTTGATAAGATAGGTCCTTGGGCACTATATCCCTCACAAGATAATTCATAATATCGGCATACCATGGCTCTTTTCCACCAACTACCCACAATTGCTCATTCGGAAAGCTTTCTTTCAAAGGAAGCATGTCTTCTTCTTCATTGGACCCATGTATCAACCGGCTTAGATGGTCGGCTACCACATTTTCCTTGCCTTTCTTGTCCTTGATTTCCAAGTCGAATTCTTGTAAGAGAAGAATCCAACGATTGAGTCTTGGCTTGGCATCTTTCTTTTGCATTAAATACCGGATAGCCGCGTGATCGGTATAGACAATTACCTTTGCTCCCACCAAATATTACCGAAATTTCTCCAATGCAAAAACAACCGCCAACAATTCTTTTTCGGTTGTAGAGTAGTTCAATTGAGCATCATTTAGAGTTCTTGAAGCATAGTAAATTGCATGTGGAAGCTTGTCCATTCGTTGCCCATGAACGGCCCCAACCGCATAATCCGATGCATCACACATGATTTCAAAAGGGAGGCTCCAATTTGGTGGTACAATGATAGGTGTTGATGTGAGGGCTTCCTTGAGAGTATTGAAGGCTTTCATGCATTCTTCATCAAACACAAACTCCACTTCTTTTTGAAGAAGATTACACAAAGGTCTAGAAATCTTGGAAAAGTCTTTGATAAATCGTCGGTAACAACTCGCATGGCCCAAGAATGACCTTATGTCTTTGGGAGTCTTTGGCGGAGGCAAACTCTTCATAACTTCAATTTTCGCCTTGTCTACCTCTATTCCCCAGCTTGATACCACATGTCCAAGAACAATACCTTGTGTCACCATAAAATGACACTTCTCCCAATTCAAGGTTAGGTTCTTTTCTTCACATCTCTTCAATACTTGAGTCAAGTTGTCAAGGCAAATATTAAAGGATCCTCCAAACACCGAAAAATCATCCATGAACACTTCAATGATTTTTCCCACCATATCAGAGAAAATGGACATCATACACCGTTGGAAAGTGCCGGGAGCATTGCATAAACCAAAGGGCATCTTCCGGTATGCATATGTGCCAAAGGGACAAGTGAAAGTTGTCTTCTCTTGATCCTCCGGTGCAATTGTAATTTGGTTATACCCCGAGTAGCCATCCAAGAAGCAATAATGGCTATGCCCCGCTAGTCTCTCCAACATTTGATCAATGAATGGAAGGGGGAAATGATCTTTCCTTGTTGATGCATTCAATTTCCGGTAGTCAATGCATACTCTCCACCCGGTTTGCAACCTTTGAGGGATAAGTTCATCTTTTTCATTACTCACTACCGTAATCCCCGACTTCTTAGGTACTACTTGGATTGGGCTCACCCATTTACTATCCGCAATTGGATAGATAATGCCCACCTTCAACAACTTCAACACTTCATTTTTTACTACTTCTTGCATGATGGGGTTGAGTCGCCTTTGAGCCTCTCTTGATGGCTTGGAACCTTCTTCTAGATTGATCTTGTGCATACAAATTGTGGGACTTATCCCTTTGATGTCTTCTATGGACCACCCAATTGCCGCCTTGTGCACTCTAAGGACTTCAAGGAGTCTTGCTTCTTCATCTTGATTCAATTCCGAAGAGACAATAACCGGTCTTCTTTCTTCTTCATCTAAGTAGGCATACTTGAGTGTTGTTGGAAGTTCCTTCAACTCTAACCTTGGTGGTGTAGGCAATTTTGTCTCTAACTCTCCACTTCCCACTTCTTCAATCTCATTAATTCTTTCTTCATCCACCAATTCTTCCATCAACTCAAGTCTCTCTTCCTCACCATCTTGTTCATCTAGAAACTCCATTGCACTTGCCATTAGAGCCTCCAACTTCTCCTTCAAAAATTCTTCACTTTCCTCTTCAATAATTGTGTCCACCGAATTTACATTAAAACTATCATGTGCCCCAATAGGATATGCTCCCGACTCAAAAAGCTTGAACTCAATTACCTCATCCAAAACCTTCATAGTGAGCTTCCCTTCATGCACATCCACAATTGCTCTAGCGGTCGCCATGAATGGTCTTCCCAAGAGTAACATTTGGTCTTCTTCCTTGTGCCCCTCCATGTCTAACACCACAAAATCGGCCGGAATAATGAGCTTCTCTACTTGAATCAACACATCTTCTATTATTCCCATGGGGTGTCTTGATGATTGGTCCACCAATAGAAGTGACATGGAAGTGGTCTTGAGGTCATTAAGTCCCAATCTCTTGTAGATTGTGTAGGGCATCAAATTAATACTTGCCCCCAAGTCTAGCATGGCTTTCTCTTGCTTTCCTCCACCAATAGAAATGTTGATGATGAAGCTTCCGGGATCTTTCATCTTTTGAGGCAACTTCTTTTGGATCACCGCACTAACATTCTCCCCAAGTCTCTCTTGTTGCCTAGGCTTGAACTTGATCTTGTCTTTGTTCAACTTCTTGAAGAACTTTGCATAGGAAGGCATCTTTTGAATTACATCTAGAAGTGGAAGATTCACATTTACCTTGGAAAGAATGTCATAGATGTCTTGAAAGGATTGTTCCAACTTCGTATTCTTCAATCTTCCGGGATAAGGTATGGGAGGAATGTACGGATTTGATGCCTTGTGTAGACGAGGAGTTTCTTTTGAGGTGGGCACCACTACATCTTCTTCTTGTCTTGTGTCTTCTACCACCACATCATTCTCTTGTATTCTAGGCTCACTTGCATCTTCTACAACTTCATCATTGTTAAGGATCCGCCCACTTCTAAGAACCGTCATGGCTTTGGCTTGCTCGGGTTGGCTAGGGAATTTCCCTTTGTCTTGCTTTTGTAGTGCTTCGGCAATTTGGCCCATTTGAGTTTCCATGTTCTTCATTGATGCCCCCATATTAGTAACTAGAGCTTCAAGAGAACTTAACCTTTGCCCATCCGACAAAACAGCTTCCCTTTGTTGTTGCCTTGCTTGGTTGTTGAAGTTCTCTTGCCGGTTCCATTGGTTAGCTTGGCCACTCCCCGACCCTTGACCTTGGTAGAACCCTCGGTTGTTGAACCCTTGATTATTGTTGAACCCTTGATTCACCTCTTGGCTAAGCATGTCCGAGTTCAATGCATTGTTGTTTGAGTAAGAAAGGTTCGGATGTTGCCGCCATTTTGGATTGTAGGTTTGAGAGTACACACCACCTCTATCTCTTTGTTGATATCCCATCGCTTGGACTTCCTCTTGGAATCCATCACAACCTTCTCCATTGAAAAACATATCCCCACTTCCATCCCTTCCTTGAACATGGCTTGCATTCCCTTTGTTGGTTATGAATGATTGCATAGACAACATTGTGGCTTGCATGGATTGCATTTGCTTGGCCAACTTTGAAACTTCAATTGCCGTCTCGGTTCCTCCTCCTATATCATGCCTACCATTTGCTCTTGTGCTAAAATTACATTGTTGGGACATAAGAGCAAGCTTCTCACATACGTCCATCACAAAAGCCGCCGTCTTATCCGCGGTTGAGCCTCTACAAGCATTAGTAATCAAAAGTTGTGTATGAGGAGAAAGTCCTTCTTGAAATGAGGATACCTTGTATTCATCGGGGAGCATGTGGGGAGGAAGTTGTGCAAGCAAGGATTGGAATCTCTCCCATGTCTCATGAAACGAATCACCCATCTCTTCTTGAAATCCCGTAATTTGCATCCGCAACTCTCTCTTCTTGTTTGGTGGAAAGAACCGGTTGAAGATTGCTTCACACACCGCCTCCCATGATACAAGATGTAAGGATTCCCGTTGTTTTTAATTGGCTTATTTCGTGATCAAACCATATGTGGGGATTATTTGTAAGGGTAGTTTAGATGTTGTTGTTAGTGCATTAGGCCCTTTGAAGACCTCATTATTGACAAGCACCAAAGGTAATATTCTAAGTGCTTACTTGTCTTGAAGAGATAGTTGCACACACTCACAACTCATGCATATGTTTAATCTTTGTATGTTGTGTTTCTTTTTGTTGTGCATTAATGCTTATTTACATCTCTTCTTGCTTGTTATTATGATTGCATCTTGTGTTTATAACATCATAGCATTTAGGCTTTAAGGATGCATCTTAGTTTAACTTTGTACCCCTTGCATGATTGCTTGTGGGGTACAAATGTATAGGCTGTGCGCTGGTCCACCAGCGCCGGTCGACCAGCGCCGTTCACCGGCGTAAAACGCCCAGTGGCGTGCCGCTGGTCGTGCGCTGGTGTGGACCAGCGCAAGGCCACCAGCGCTAATCGCCCAGGTGTGCGCCACTGGATTGGCGCTGGTGTGTGCGCTTGTCGTCCAGCGCCCAAGCCAAAATGTGCTTGTGCGCTGGTCCTGCGCTGGTCCACCAGCGCACAGAGAAATTTTCTGGCGAAATTTCAAAACGACCTCACTTCACTTATGGCCTCTATATATATGCTAACTTGATTTTAGGTCACTTACAAGAGTTCTTATTCATGCTTCATACTTAGGATATTTTTCAAGAGAAGAAAAATACACAAAGAACTCATTTTTAATTACTCAAACACTTTTTCATGATCATCAATCATCATCTAGCATCATCTTAGATCATCTTAGATCATCTAGATGTCATCTTGCATGGAATCTTCATCATACTTTGCTTGGTAAGCTTTTCACTAATATCTTACATATTTTGTGTTTAATTTATCTAGCAATCTCAATTAATTACTTGATTGTTATTTTGTATGCTTTGGATGCAAAATTGAGATTAGTATGATGTATGTTTGAGAAGTTGTATTGTGCTAGCATATTAGGTTTTGTGCTTAATATTGATTAGCTTAACTAATTGACATGTCATTTAGTTTTGATATCTAGGATTATTCTTAATTGCATATTAATCATCTTAGATAAGCATATAGGGTTTCCCTTGCTCTATGTTGCATTTTGGATATTCACATATATTCACTTAGGGTTGTATTCTCTTCTAGAGAAAGTAAGTCTTGTGTGTAGCAATCGGGATTAGGTTGTCTTGTGTGTAGCAATCGGGATTAGGTTGCTTAGATCGTAAGCAAATTGGACTAGGTCACTCATACCGAGATTAGGTAGGTGTGTGATTACTTCCGGGATTAGGTTGTAATTGTTTGCACACTTAGTGGATTCGAGGTTCGAGTGTGGCTTACTTACATAGCCCGTGGTTTTTCCCATGAGGGTTTCCACGTAAAAATCAAGTATTGATTTAATTTCTGCATCATATTACACTTGCTTGTTTATATTATCTTGAGGGTAAATTCGTAATTTTGACTAACACGAAAAATTGGGTAAAAAGCGTAAAATCTATTCACCCCCCCTCTAGATAGTTTTATACACACCGTGCAATAATTAGTTTCACAAGAGATCCGGGCTTTTGGGTATTGAGCCATTTTTTTGCATTGTCCTTCAAACAAGTTGAGAAACACCTCATTAGTAATTGTTCCTTTGAGAGTGTACCCATCCTTGATGTAAAGGGGAAGGTTTCCACCACCCCACTAAGATCCTTCATGAATTGTAGGCAATCTTCATGTGTCTTGCCATAGAAGGATGGTAGTTGGCTAATGTGCATGGTCTTGAGCTCATATGACTTCGTGAGCTCATCAAGAACAATGGCTGGTGGTTCATTTCCGATGATAGGTCTTGAATATTGTCCCATGGTGAGTTGTCTTGGAGGGTATTCCATTTGTGGGGGTTGCATATTTAGTGGAATATTCATTAGTGGGGGTGGATCATTGGTTTTCTCTTTCGTCTTCCATATTCACCTGTGCCCTTTCAGTGGCTCTTGCTAGTCTTCCAACTTGATTAATACGATCGTTGAAGGGAAACAGAACACCTCCCCTAGAACGACGTCCGTGCATACACTAGCAACCTGAAACACCAAAAACAAAAACTACCAAGAAGTAAAAAGATAAAAATAACACAATTAAACTACTAAACTATGTCCTAAACTAAAATAGCCAAATATAACGCTGCCGATCCCCGGCAACGGCGCCAAATTTTGATCGGACTTTTGCAAGTACCAAAATTCCACACTTGGAATACACAAATCAATTGAGATGTATAATGGCAAGTGGGATCGTTCCTTAGGGAAAGGGAGGATATTTGGCTATAACTAATTTATGTACACTAATCTAAACTACGTGCGGAAAAGTAAAATTCATTTTTGGTTTTGGAATTTGTTTTAACAATTAAACTAAATAAAATTAACCAATCTAAAACAAGTAATTGAAATGAAATGTGTGATATATGATGATGGATATTGGGGAATTGAGTTGACAACTAAAAGATTTCCTAATGTAATGAACTAGTCCAATTAAGCACTTTCATCCTACTCAAGGGTTGTTCTTTAATTGATTTTACTCCTTAATGTGCAAATTCACACCTTGACTCAAGTAAGCCTTACTATGAGTCTTGGTGGAAATAGATTCAAACTCTTACCAAAGTGAACCCCATTATGAGTAATTGCCCAAATAATATTCTTAAGAACAAATCAAAGGTCTTTTACCAAATAACACATGCATGTACCAATTTTCATTTCATATAAGCTAAAGATTGGAGAATGGGTTGAAAGCCATTCAAACCCTAAACCACAACCTTCATATGTGAACCATTTCTATCACAAGCTAAATTGAACCCCAATATTAACAAGTAAGTAAAAATGGCAACTTCAAGGCAATGAAATGAAAATGTACCAAGAGAGGATTTGTATAAATAGATAACTAGTTCAAATACATAGGATTATCAAATAAGTTGTCTCATCAATTCCCCAATAAAAGGGTTTAGTTACACATAATGAAAATAGACATGAAAAGAGAAAGGTTGTAGAGAAAACCCACAAAAATCTTCATGAGTCTTCTTGTTCCTTGATGAGCTTGAAATCTCCTTGACCTTGGTGATTCCCTTCTTCTCTCTTCAATTAATTTCCAAAATGAGATGGAAAGAATGTAGTTGGAATGGATTAAATGAGGCTTTGGATTGGTGGAAGTTAGAGAGATGTTAGAGAGTTGTAGAGAGAGACTAGGGTTTCTTGCAAATGGTGGAGAATGCCCTAGGGAAAGAGAAAAGGGGGTATTTATATGGGGACCCATGAGGTAGGGCTTGAAATCCCGGTGCTGCTGACGTGGCGCGTGATCGACGGCGGCCGCCGATTGTAGACAGCCAAATTGAAAATGGACCTACTGGAATTGATCGGCGGTTGGATCATGGCCGCCAAATTGCACCTGATGCGTCTGGAATGAAATGGCGGTTTCAAACGGCGGCCAGACCGCCGAATGGAACCGTCGAATTCTTCTTTTCTTGCCAAATGTCCGTTTTGCCCCCAAATGCTCTCCTTTCGCCGCTTTTAGCCCAAAACCATCGGATTTCTTCATTCTTCACCCAGAATATAAAAAGTACCTGTACAATCAACATCGAGCCATAAATTTCATGAATTTACTCGAAAGTCAATCAAAATTATCGGAAATCGGGGGCGAAATTCTATATATGTAATGGCTCGATCACCTAGCTAACACTTAGTTAATATTTGGTTGTTGTGTGAAGCATCGAGAGGAGAAGCACACAACGTGCTCGATGAAATGCCCAATACAAGTCTAGTAAGATAGAAATATGCGATGCTAGCTTGTAGGATTCCATTTGTGTGCCATTATGCTTAATGAATTCGTGTGTAGTTTGAATAACCATTGAGAAATAGGTTATTGGTGCATATGAATGTTGTTTTTATCACTTGAGAGAGGTTAGAGACTAATTAATGGTACACGGGTCTACATTCACACTTGCATAAATTATCCAAATGATGTGTCTAAAATTGGTGAGAATTGGATAGGTGGATTCAAAGGTCTTAGCCTAATTCACATATTGATAATCAAGTGCTTGAGTTTGTTTGCTTGCTTGTTAAGTTTTATTAATTGCATTATAATTGTAGCTTGTTCTAGTTTAAATTTGAGTAGTGTAATTCAATCATCAAATATTTGCTTGTCTAGATAGTAATTTAATCAATCAATTGTGGTAATCAATTCATCAATCCTTGTGGAACGAATCTTATTCATCATTGTGCTATTCCCATGGCGTCGTACTATTGCGGGTGCTCATTTAGGAGTGGTCAATTTTTGGTGCCGCTGCCGGGGATTGAGCGGTTTATTAATATCACTACTAGTTGGTTCATTACTAATTTAGATCTTTTACTTTATGTTTATTTTTTTTTTGTGATTGTAGGCGGTTGCTCTTGTATGCATCATAGTACAAGGAGCAAAAAATTATAGGACTTGCGCTTTAATCCGGATATAGAGTGGACGCCCTGAAGAAATAGAAGGAATCGGAGGCGAGCCATGGAAAGGGAAAATTTGAATCAAGATCCAATACCAACCACAGCCCAAGAGGGGCAACATGAGCAATTTGGGGAGAATGATAGAGTCATGAGGGACTATGTCATGCCAAGGGTGGATCAGAATATGTCACCAATCCAACTCCCAACGATAAATGCAAACAACTTCGAGATCAAGTCCCATGTCTTTCAAATGTTAGCAATGATGGGGCAATTTGGTGGCATGCCTACCGAAGATCCGAACATGCATTTAAGAAATTTTGATCAAATATGCTCAACATTTAGAATCAACGGGACTTCGGACAATGCAATTCGGTTGAGGATTTTTCCTTTCTCATTGAAGGACCGAGCCAAGGCTTGGTATGATGGTCTTATATCAAGTTCAATCACTGTATGGGATGAGTTGGCCCAAACCTTCCTTAGCAAATATTTCTCTCTGGGAAGGGCGGCTCAACTAATGAACGAGATTCATAATTCTCCCAATTTGAATTGGAATCTTTGTATGAAGCTTAGGAGAGATACAAGGAGTTTCTTAGGAAATGCCCATGCCATGGAATGCCGAAGTGGTCAATTGTGGAAATATTCTATCGGGGAATGAACTTGTCCACACGCCAATTTATGGATGCTTCGGCGGGAGGCTCTTTAATGAATAAGTCGATGGATGCGGCATATGACTTGATAGAAGACATGTCCATTGTAAATAGTCATTGGGGTATCGATAGGAAGAAACCAAAGAAAGCACCCAGTATGTTGGAGGTTGATCAAGTGACCACATTGCAAGCACAAATTGATGCCTTGACAAGACAAATGAGCAAGATGGGGGCAAGCTATAGTGCGGCCTAAGTAAAAATGTTGAGTTGTAACTTATGCTCGGGGCCTCATGAAAGTGTGGATTGTCAAGCGGGGAACCCATTTGCTCCCGGATCCTCGAAGCAAGTTTCCTTTGTGAACTACAATAAGAACTTCAACAACCAACTAAGACCCCAAAATAATCCCTACTCCAACACCTATAATGCCCTTTGGAGAAATCACCCAAATCTCTCATGGAAAGATAACCAAAATACCCTTCAACCCGAAGCCAACTTTAAACCACCCGGATTTGACCAACCACAACAAGCCTTTCCCAACCAACAATCCCAATTCCAAAATCAAGCCAAGAGAAAGCTACACTTGAAGATTTGTTCTCCAAATTCATGACCAAGATAGATGCCCGGATGGAGTTTCAAGATAATTCTTTGAAAAAGCTTGATACCAAGATAGACCAAGTTGCACAACATTCTCAAGCATCAATCAAGAATTTAGAGGTGCAAATGGGATAATTGGCGAGGGTTATTCAAGAAAGACAACAAGGGGCATTGCCAAGTAACACGAAGATCAACCCAAAAGAGCAATGCAATGTTATTTCATTGAGAAGTGGCAAGATAGTTGATCATCCAATAAGGGGTGAGCAAGCGGAGAAAGAGGTAAACAAAGATATGACACATGAAGATTCTACCTCTTAATTCCATGGAAAGGAAGAAAAGAAAGAAGATGATCTACCCAACACATCTTCCGATCTACCTTCTCCACCACAAGTAAAGACATATGTGCCCCCAATCCCATACCCACAACGCCTCAAGAAACATAAGAATGCTCAAAGCTTCACAAAGTTTTTAGAGATATTCAAGAAGCTACAAATCAACATCTCGTTCATTGAAGCGTTGGCTCAAATGCCAACATATGTGAAGTTTTTGAAAAAGATCCTATCAAACAAGAAGAAGTTGGAAGATTGCGAGATAGTAGCTCAAGAATGTAGTGCCATTCTCCAAAATAAACTCCCTCCAAAATTGAAAGACCTTGGAAGGTTTACTATTCCATGTACCATTGGGAATTTGGAGTTCGGAGGAGCATTGATAGACTCGGGAGCGAGCATCAACTTGATGCCGTTTTCCGTTTTTAAAAAGGGATTGGGAGAAGTAAAGCCTACAAGAGTGACTCTCCAATTGGCGGATCGATCTATCAAGTACCCATACGGAGTTATAGAAGATGTTTTGATGAAAGTGGGTAAATTCTTTTTCCTGGTTGATTTTGTAATTTTAGAAATGGAAGAAGATGTTGAAATCCCATTAATTCTTGGGAGACCATTCTTGTTGAAAACTAGTAGGGCCTTGATTGATCACAAGGTAGACAAGTTTACCTTGAGGATTGAAGATGAAAAAGTTGTGTTCGACATGTTTAAGGCCAACGAGAGCCCTTCACTATCCGAAGCATGTTTAAGAGTTAAGGTGGTTGATCCTCCCATAGGGAAAGTTTTCAGAAGAGACATTCCGAAGGAGCTGCCTAAATCTACCTCTAAGCATAGGGTTACAAGAAATGATATAAAGGCGAGCCACAAAATAGGTTCACATGGAGTCGTGAACAAGATCCAAGCAACTCCTCCGGTTAAAGATAAGAGGAAAATGGATAAAAGGGAGAAGAGAAAGAAAGCTTGTGCGGTAGAGCAAACAAGAATGGTAAATGAGTTTTGGGTGAGGACGTTTTATGCCTCATGTAAGTTGAAAAGGAAAGGGGTGTTTGATGAACCCAAGTCAATGGCCTTGCTTGAGAACCCAACTTGAACTATCGCCAAGGGAGGTACAACTCTTGTAAATAGTAGTTTTATTTTCATGCTTTTTTTTTTTTTTATGCAATTTACATTTCCGTTTAGTTTTAAGTTGCGGAGTTGTATTGTGCCTAGCTTTTAGGTTTAGTTTGTGTTAGGGTTGCATTTTGGCTTCCCTCCCGCTTCTAAGCTTACATTGTCCAATCCTTTTTATGTACAAACATTGGGGACAATGTTTCATTTAGGTTTGGGGGTGCAGCCATTTAGTGACCGTCTTGGGTTTTGTGTGTGTGTTTTGCATGAATGTCTTGTGTGCTAAAAAATAAAAATAAAATAAAAAAAATTGCATGATTGTGTGGGTTTAGAGCCAAATTTTGTCAATTTTCTACCATTTTGAGTCAAAATCTAGAGTAGCAAGGGCTGCTTTTTGAGATGCCTTTGGGTTGAGCCGTTATAGGCACTTTATGTATGCCATGCGTTATTAAGGGAGGCTGTGTTGGTCAAAGTTGCATCACATTACTTGCACATATCCTACCTGACTCATTTTGTGTTTTAGTGAATGAGGTAGCGCTCTTGAGATGTCTAGATCATTAGTGGAGACTACCCATGTGAGCTTCATTGCCAAAATATTGCATTCACAAGAGTTAATTTTATTTCTATTCTCTAAACACTCGTCATGTAGATATTAGGCATAATAAAAAGGACCTCTTTTCATTGCATTGAGCATTAAAGAACAAATCTTTAGGATTTTTGCCTCATGTGTTTTCCCTTGTTGGCTTGCTAGACTCATACCATAAGCCTTGTGTGTGTGCTTAAATGTCCAAAGAATGTAGACCTACACACTAAACCCTATCACCATATCCACCCATGTTACATCTACACCACATTTAACCCAAACACTAAACCATCCCATAGCAATGATCATGGCTAGAAAATATGAAATGAAAAAATTGGAGCCCAAAAAGGAATGTATAAAAATGTATCCAAGTAGCGTGTACTTAGGCCTATATTGTAATTATCAAAAAAAAAAAAAAAAACAAAAATGATGCCTAGAAAAAGTTGCCAAAATGCTAAGCAACTACAAATTGTACAAAATTCTTAAAGTCAATAAAATGCCTAGACGCTCAAAAAGGGATTCCAAAGTGCATCAAGTAGAAAACTCTAGCATGATCATTAGCTCGCCAATAATTCCATATCCACCTGACTTCTCCATTACCATCCAACCATCAAACTCACTTGCACTTAAAAAGAAGTCCTAATTGATCTTTAGGAAGGGTCTAGCTTGAAAATAAGTGTGTTCTTAATGTTTGATTCCATTCTTGAGGTTCATTTGTATGAAAGCTTGAGCGTTCTTAATAACTTTTCATATGCGTTTTAATTTTAAAAATTCTTTGTGCATGAACTCCAACTCGCATATGTTTGATAAGTGAGCCTAGGTTCGGTGTGATAAAATAATGAGAGAACCCAAGAGAGGCTTAGAGTCAAGACAAAATGTTTTCTAATGACTCTTGTGTTCGATGCTTTTGAAACTAAATTCACTAAGAAGTCCGGAATTGCAAGCATTAGTGTTGTAGCACCTTGGCTAACACACCTCTAGAATGCACTCGATGATCTTAGCATGCTTGTGTCTACTTTACGGTTCCCCCAATGTTGCATCTCATCATTAGTTGGCTCAATAGAAAATACGTTTGTGGGTACTGTTTTGTAGGCTGTAAGGTTCATGGTTTGTATTGGCTTGATTCCATTGCAAAACACTTCATATTTGTATTAGTTGTTGCTTAGAATATTCTTTGAAGAAAGGAAGCTTAAAAAGTGAAGAGCAACGTCTAGTGCAAAAGTCGTCTTCAAGAGGTGAAAAGCGTCAAAGGTATATCTTGACTCCTGTCCTCTTGCAAGGCGTTAGCACGCACACACACAATTCATACATGTGTGTCCCTGCATCGTGGTTCAAACATTTGGTATAACACATTCACACATCTCATAGTATGCTCATGCATTGATCATGTATAGACAAACATTGTAGAATTGCATGCTTTGTGACTATCTTTTTGATATGGCATGCTTATGTGAATATGTGTTTATTTGTTTGTGTATTTTGTGTTTTGGACTTGAACATGTTCTTATTTGATGCCTTATTGAGTTCCGGTTGTTTTGGTTACTCATTCATAAGGTTTTGAGTCCAAACGATGTAGCTACGCTACTTTTCATTCTCATTCGCTGAGTTAACTTCATCGTCTTTTTCCGAGATGATTTCTCAACCATTTTTCAAAGTTGTGTAGTCTTCGTCGTGCGTGAGGGATTCATGGTTCGTAATCCAAAAATGGATTCAAAATCGAAGTTTGGATGCCCAAGATACGGCTGAAGAACGTGAGAGTGCGCGAGAGAGGTTAGAGTGGCCAAGAGACCACGTGTGCCACCCCGTGAGGGAGGTCGTGGGGCCCACGGCCAGAGACCCTCTCTGGCCCCGTGAGGCCCACGCGCCCCCCACGGGATGGGTGATGTGGCCCTCTCGTATTGGCCCTGAAAACTCTTCTCTCTCCTCCTTTTAATCACTTCTCCTTCCCTCCAAAATTGTTGAAGATTTTTGAAGAACACTTGAACATTTCTGCAGAATTTTCTTCAATTTTAGTTTTAGTATTTTGATCATATCTTTCTCATACGAACTCGAAATCAATCGATTCAAAAGCCAAAATTGTTGGTCTTGAGGAGAGCTACAAACCACAAGCATTTCCAGAGGTAGTTGACTTCGTCATTGTTCCTAGTTGCTTGATTTTCAGTACGTGGTCAAGTTGATTTTTCAACTTCTTCTTTTTGAATTTCATCTTTGATCATCTCTTGATTCTTATTATTTGATTGATGAAATTTGTTGAGAAGTATGTTAGATCATATGCTAGGGGTGTTTGATCATTTGTCAATTGAGTTTTAGCTTTGTGATTTTTCTTGAACATATATGCTAAACTTGATTTTGTTTGAAATTGATTCTAGAAAATGTATATATGATATGTCTCATATTATTTTCTAGGTTTTATTTCATAATCTAAGAACTAGGTTTTTAGTGTGATATATTGAATATTCATACCTTTGTTCTTATTGATTTACATGTCTTGATTTCTAGATAACTTTATGATTGTGTGTTGGAAGAATATTCTAGATTGTCATTGAACATGTACATTTTGCTTGATTGATCATCTAGCTTAATTTGTTTGTGTTTGCATCACTTGCATCACTTGCATCACGTAGATCATAGCCTTGCATTAGGTTGAAGTCTCTAGCAAAGTGAGTGAAGCTTTGTGGATAGAGCAAGGAAGTCTTGATTAGAGTCGGGAGGACTCGGATAATCAAGCAAGGAAGACTTGTCTAGGGTCGGGAGGATCCGGATAGGCAAGCAAGAAATCTTCCTAGAGACGTGAGCGTCTTGGATAGGAAGTTGCTTTCTAGAGGTGTAGGATACATCTCGGATAGGAAGTAGGCTTGGTGATTCACTAGCCCGAGGGTAGATTAAGAGTTGATAGCTTGAGCAGATATCATGAGTTGGTAGCTTGAGTGTGTAAGTCCTTTTTCACATAGTGGATTACTTTGCCGGTGGTTGTGGTATCAACCCGTGGATGTTTCCTCTTTGAGGTTTTACCACGTAAAAACACTTGTGTTCATTTTTGTTTTTTTTTTTTCTTTATCTTCCATATCTTACATTGATTACATATCTTGTAAATTGATTAACTCTTGTATTAGTGAAATCAATTCATTTGCTAAATCTAATCAAGTGTGCATTTTCTTTGTTATATTCCGCATTATTTTTAAATTGGAAGAATTTGGAGCCTATACCTATTCACCCCCCCCCCCCCCCCCCCCCCCCCCCCCCTTCCCCCTCCTAGGTATATTTACACTACTACTTAAGGGAAATTTCATTTGGTATCAGAGCGGGTGTCTAGATGCACTTAGATATATCCTTTCTTTGTAGTGTTTTTGTGTTTGTTTTTTGCTTGTGATAATCATGATTAAGGAAGTGTGTTCCTATGTGGCTTCTTTTGTTGAACATATTGACTTAGATGAGAAAAAGATCGATGATCTTACTTTTGAAAATGAACGTTTATCCAAAGTCAATATGTCCCTCAACAAGAAGCTAGAGAATCATGCTCTTGGCTCAAAAGAAATTCAATGAACTTAAAGACAAGATCCTAAGTCTATAGACTTGGTATCTTGAAGCAAGAAATTGAGCAAAGAGATTGTTCTCTTGTTAATGCTACGAAACTTAAATATGTGCTTAAATCTAAACTTAATGAGCATTTAAATCAAGAGAAAAAGTATAAACAATGGCTTGATAAATCATGTAAAGATGTTATGTTTAGTGATTACATAGCGAAAAAATATGCCATTGAAATTAGGATGCTTCGTGAGAAATTTGATAAGGCTAATAGGGTGATTAGCACGATGTCATCTAGTTTTAACAAAGTTGAAACCCTCATTAAAAGTGGAAAGCATCCATGTGACAAAAGAGGTTTGGGTTATATCAATGAGAAGGAGACTCCTTCATCTAACAAATCTACTTTTGTCAAAGCAAGCATTGAATCAAATGTAGGTACACTCTCTCAAGGTAAAGCTATGAAAGCTATCGGAGGTGCCTCTTCATCAACAAGGATGTTCAATGGAAGAACACAACGACATAAACATCAAGGAGCATCAACCTCAAATGCAAGAGGTGGAGCATCAAGGGTTGCACTTCAAAGAGGAAAAACTATGAGCAGTCCAAAGGAGTTGGAAGCAAATGCAAATGGTAAAATTCTCAAATTTATTCCTATTTGTCATCATTGTAATATGATAGGACATATTCGACCTAGATGCTTTGAGTATATTTGGAAATGCAAACTTGATAATGCTTTTCATGATATGTCTTTGAATGGACCTAGGCAATCATCCATATATGGATATAGAAATAGACCTAGGAAGACCTTGGAAAAGCATGTTGTTGAAAAAGTTGTTGATGACTTGCTTGCTAAATCTTGTGTTGTTCCTCACTCTACTATGCATAAGAAAGTTGATAATGCTTTGTTTGATATTTTTGAAAATGTGACCAATGAGGTCAAGGTGCATGTTAAAAAACCTAACATTAAGTCAAATCATGTTAGAAGTAAGAGTGAGAGGCATGTTGTGAAAAATGTGCGGATTAGAAAAGACACATCTAAATGTCATGTTGCACAATATGCTTTACGTGCCAACTCCTCCTATTCTTGGTACCTAGATAGCGGTTGCTCTAGGAACATGATCGGGAACAAAGAGTTCCTTAAGAATCTTGTTTTAAAGGATGAAGGTTGGGTTACTTTTGGTGATGGTATCAAAAAGCAAGTTCTTGGCAAGGGAACAATTTGTATCCCCGGATTGCCTAAACTTCGCAATACTTTGTATGTTGATGGGTTACAAGCTAACTTGATAAGCATTACTCACTTGTGTGAAATTTTTAAAGAAGTTAGCTTTAACAAAGATGTGTGCACTATAATTGATAAAAAGGGCAATGTTGTCCTAAGTGTCAAAAGGTCTATAGACAATTGCTATTGTTTTGAGATAGATCCTCTAACTTGCAACATGGCACATGAGTAAGGGGGAGATTGTAAGGTTTATGATTTATATTTGCTTGATTCCATTGCAAAACGCTCTATATTTGTATTAGTTATTGCTTAAGATGTTCTTTGAAGAAAGGAAGCTTAAAAGGTGAAGAAGCAATGTCTAGTGCAAAAGTCGTCTTCAAGAGGTGAAAAGCATCAAAGGTATATCTTGACTTCCATCCTCTTGCAAGGCGTTAGCGCACACACACACAATTCATACATGTGTGTCCTTGCATCGTGGTTCAAAAATTTGGTATAACACATTCACACACTTCATAGTATGCTCATGCATTTATCTTGTATTGACAAACATTGTAGAATTGCATGCTTTGTGACTATCTCTTTGATATGGCATGCTTGTGTGAATATATGTTTATTTGTTTGTGTATTTTGTGTTTTGGACTTGAACATGTTCTTATTTAATGTCTTATTGAGTTTCGATCGTTTCGGTTACTTATTCATAAGGTTTCGAGTCCAAACAATGTAGCTACGCTACTTTTCGTTCTCATTCGTTGAGTTGACTTCATCGTCATTTTCCGAGATGATTTCTCAACTATTTTTCAAAGTTGTTAGTCGTCGTCGTGCGTGAGGGAGTCATGGTTTGTAATCCAAAAACGGATTCCAAATCAGAGTTCGGATGCCCAAGATATGGGCTGAAGAACCGAAGGAGTGCGCGAGAGTGGTCTGGAGCGCGAGAGTGGTCTGGAGCGCGTGAGGCCACTTGGCCTGGCCGTGAGGGAGGCCGTGGGCCCCACGGCGAAGGAAGCCCTCTGCCCCCATGAGGCCCACGCGCCCCCCATGGGAGGGTGACATGGCAGGTGGTGATTGGTTCAAAACTTTCCTCTCTATCCTCCTTTTAAACTCATCTCCTTCCCTCCACACCTTGAGTTGAATTTTGAAGAACTCTTCACGAATTTCTGTAGAATTCTCCCATTTTTAGTTTTAGTATTTTGATCATATCTCTCTCATACGAACTCGAAATTAATTGATTCAAAAACCAAAATTATTGGTCTTGAAGAGCGCTACAAACCCTAAGTATTTCCAGAGGCAGCTGACTTCACCATTTTTCTCAGTTGATCGATTTTCAGTCCGAGGTCAAGGTTGTTTGTTCAACTTCTTCTTTTTCAATTTCATCTTTGATCTCCTTTTGATTCTTACTATTTGATTGATGAAATTTGTTGAGAAGCATGTTAGATCATATGCTAGGGGTGTTTGATCATTTGTTAATTGAGATTTAGCTTTGTGATTTGTTTTGAACATATATGTGCTAAACTTGATTTTATGTGAAATTGATTCTAGAAAATGAATATATAATTTGTCTCATATTATTTTCTAGGTTTTATTTCATGATCTAAGAACTAGGTTTTTAGTGTGATATATTGAATATTCATACCTTATTCTTATTGATTTGCATGTCTTGATTTCTAGATAATCTTGTGATTGTGTTTTGGAAGCATATTCTAGATTATCATTGAACATGTACATTTTGCTTGATTGATCATCTAGCTTAATTTGATTGTGTTTGCATCACTTGCATCACTTAGATCATAGCCTTGCATTAGGTTGAAGTCTCTAGCAAAGTGAGTGAAGCTTTGTGGATAGAGCAAGGAAGTCTTGATTAGAGTCGGGAGGACTCGGATAATCAAGCAAGGGAGTCTTGCCTAGGGTCAGGAGGATCTGGATAGGCAAGCAAGAAATCTTCCTAGAGACGTGAGCGTCTTGGATAGGAAGTTGCTTTCTAGAGGTGTAGGACACATCTCAGATAGGAAGTAGGCTTGGTGATTCACTAGCCCGAGGGTAGATTAGGAGTTGATAGCTTGAGCGGATATCATGAGTGATAGCTTGAGTGTGTAAGTCCTTTTTCACATAGTGGATTGCTTTGCCGGTGGTTGTGGTATCAACCCGTGGATGTTTCCTCTTTGAGGTTTTACCACGTAAAAACACTTGTGTTCATTTTTGTTTTTACTTTTCTTTATCTTCCATATCTTTCATTGATTGCATATCTTGTAAATTGATTAACTCTTGTATAAGTGAAATCAATTAATTTGTCAAATTTAATCAAGTGTGCATTTTCATTGATATATTCAGCATTATTTTTAAATTGGGAGAATTTGGAGCCTATACCTATTCACCCCCCCTCTAGGTATATTTCACTACTACTTAAGGGAAATTTCAAAGCTTGATTTGTGGTATCAACGTTTGGGTCACATGAGTTTTAATGATTTGAAAAAGCTTGAAAAACATGGCATTGTTATAGGTCTTCCTAATCTTGGTAAAAAGCTTGAGGTGGTTTGTGAACTTTGCTAGTTAGGTAAGCAAACCAAAGTGTCTCATAAGAAAAATTCTTACATAGCTACCAAGAGACCTTTAGAACTTGTGCATATGGACCTAATGGGGCCAATTCAAATCGAGAGCATTAATGACAAAAAGTATATTTTTGTATGCGTTGATGACTTCTCTAGGTTTACTTGGGTTTATTTTCTTAGAAACAAGACCGAGACTTTTGATTACTTTAAAAAGTTTTGTAATCAAGTTCAAAATGAAAAAGGTCTTGATATCAAGAAAATATGTCGCATTAGGAGTGATCATGGGACGGAATTTGAAAATGCAAAATTTAGTGAGTTTTGTGATGGTTTAGGGATTTCTCATGAGTTCTCTACACCTAGAACTCCTCAACAAAATGGTGTTGTTGAGAGGAAAAACCGTGTCTTGCAAGAGATGGCTAGGGTCATGCTCAATAGCAAGAAAGTCCCTAGAAACCTATGGGCCGAGGCGGTCAATACTGCTTGTTATGTGTCAAATCGTGTTTTCAAAAGGCTCGGCACAAAACAAACGTCCTATGAGCTTTGGAAAGGCAAGAAGCCTAATGTGAGTTACTTCCACACTTTTGGGAGTAAATGTTATATTTTGAATGATAGAGATCACTTAGGAAAGTTTGATGCAAAAAGTGATGTTGGTCTCTTTCTTGGGTATGCTATTAATAGTCGTGCATATAGAGTCTTTAACTTGACTACTAAGACTATCATGGAGTCTATCAATGTGAAGATAGATTATCTTAACATGCTTAATTTGTGTGATGATAATGGTGTCAATGAACCTAAAGAAAACATGTTGAATGACACTAAAACACCTATTGATGTGGCTAGTAGTGTTTCTAGTCAAGATGATGAAAATGATAGTCATGTTGAAGTTGAAAGTCAAGGGTTGGAAAATGCTTTAAATGATAATCAACAAAATGACCAAGTTGTTGAACATTCTTACCCAAGACTTAGAAACTTACACTATCAAGAAGACATCATAGGTGATTTAAATGAAGGGGTTATAACAAGAAATCAAATTGCTAACCAAATATCATATGCTTTCTACACTTCTCAAATTGAACCCAAAAATATTAATGAAGCAATTGTTGATGAATATTGGGTTAGGGCTATGCAAGAAGAACTTAATCAATTTGAGAGAAATGAAGTGTGGTCCTTAGTTCCTAGACCCAAAGATATAAATGTAATTGGCACTAAATGGGTGTTTAGGAATAAGACCGATGAAAGTGGCAAGATTGTGAGGAATAAAACTAGACTAGTGGCTCATGGTTACACTCAAGTGGAGGGTGTTGACTTTGATGAGACGTTTGCCCCGGTTGCTCATCTCGAATCCATTAGACTTTTGTTGTCCATTGCATGCATTAAAAAGTTTAAATTATTTCAAATGGATGTCAAAAGTGCTTTCCTCAATGGATACCTTGAAGAAGAAGTGTATGTTGAACAACCTAAGGGTTTTGTAGACCCACACTCTCCTAATCATGTGTTTAAATTGAAAAAAGGCTCTCTATGGCCTTAAACAAGCTCCAAGAGCTTGGTATGATAGGTTGACTCAATACCTTATTGACAACCAATATAGGAGAGGTGGCATTGATAGGACTTTGTTTATCAAACATCATAATCATGATATTTTTGTTGCACAAATATATATTGATGACATTGTTTTTGGGTCTACTAATAAAACCAAGGTTGATGAATTTGTAAGTGTTATGTCAAGTGAATTTGAAATGAGAATGGTGGGTGAGTTGAATTATTTTCTAGGAATGCAAGTAAAGCAAACTAGCATGGGTATAATGTTGAACCAATCTAAATATGCTAAAAATCTAGTTAAAAGATTTGGCCTAGAAAATGGAAAAGATTTTGAAACTCCCATGAGCACCACTTTAAAACTTGACAAAGATGAAAAAGGGAAAAGTGTTTACCAAAGCCTTTATAGAAGCATGATAAGTAGTCTACTTTACCTAACGGCTAGTAGACCCGACATTTGCTTTAGTGTAGGCTTGTGTGCTAGATTCCAAGCAAATCCCAAGGAATCTCACTTAAAAGCCGTCAAGAGGATCATTAGGTACATCAAAGGAACTCATAGTCTTGGTCTATTATATTCATTTGATACCATTGATATCCTTGTAGGCTATTGTGATGCCGATTGGGCGGGAAACATAGATGACCGTAAAAGCATATCGGGCGGTTGCTTTTATGTTGGTAATGACTTGGTTTCTTGGTCAAGAAACAAAATTCGGTTTCCCTTTCCTCTTCCGAAGCTGAATACATTGCGGCAGGAAGTGCTTGCACACAATTACTTTGGATGAAACAAATCCTTAAGGATTATGAGATAGAACAAGGAAAAATGGCACTTTATTGTGATAACTTAAGTGCCATTAATATCTCTAAAAATCCGGTTCAACACTCCCGCACAAAACACATAGACATTAGGCATCATTTCATTAGAGATCTAGTTGAACATTCTATTGTTACTCTAGAGCATTTGCCTACTAAAAATCAACTTGCGGACTTGTTCACTAAGCCCTTGGACAAAGAGAGGTTTAAAACTCTTAGAATGTCCATTGGCATGATTTGTGTTGATTAATGTCTTTGTGTGATTGTGAGTGGCTTGATGAGCAAAACTTTAATTGAATATCATTATCTTTGAGAGCTACTCACTTGAGAAGTAGTGATCTTAAACAAATATCTTTTATTGTTTCTAGATCATGCACTTGAGCTTGAAAATCTTATTTTTGAAAAGTGCACTAATGCTTCTCTTATATGTTTTAGTTTTGAGTTTTTGTGGTTGAATATGTGTAGATAATGGATGCATCTTGAAGTTTATTGTTAAGTACATGATAGATGACCTATGGTATATCCATTTTGCTTCGGCACTACATAGTAATCAACGAGCACCCTCAAGGAAAGGGCTACACACCTTGGTTGTGAAGCCACCCAATGTAGGAAAGGGCTACGCCATTGTGATGAGTGAAAGCCGCCATGAGGAGTATATGTTTTTGTTAGTAAAATCAAAGAAGTGTTGAAATGAATCATAAAAAAAAATTCTTTGATTCAAGCCTAAAACAAAACAAAAATGCTTATGGTGTATAGTTGAAAATTGTGAAAAAGCTCGGGTTGACAAATAGAAACGGGAAAACGAGCCACATGCACACACACGCTCATATGTTGATATCTATTCATTTTAAAAGTAAAAATCCGGATGAATATCGGTTTGACTTATTTTTGGAAAGGCTTTAGATGGATAGGTGTGGATAGAGTTTGTATGTTGATATCACAATTACTCCTACTATATATTTGAGAAGCATTCACACACACACATTTTGCTTATGTGCTTGATTCATTAGCAATGTGAGAATATTTTTGAGAGATTAATGAAAATCTATGATTCTCTCTTGGACTTTGACAAGTTATGAAATATTTTCTCTTATTGCTTGATTGTGTGATTGTGTGATATCCCTTGTGAACAAATCTACTTGGTGATAATATGTGGAGCATATGTTAAGGGGGAGCTTTAGTTTATTCAACTTTGCTCTCTATATGATTTGTTTGCTTTGTATCTCGTTCTTTATCTCTTGTGTCACTTGTCTATTCCTTGACAAAAAGGGGGAGAAAATGTATACCTCACCATGTTTGATATTGGGGAGATTTTGTATACTTCACACCTTGTGTGGAAAACATGTTCCAATTGTGTGATCATATTCCTCTTTGTGCTTAATTGTGACTTTGTCCTAAGGGGGAGAATTCTTGTCTTAAGGGGGAGAAATAATTCTTTCTTGATAATGTTAAGGATGGTTGGTCCTTGGGAATTAGGAAATTAAGGGAATGCTTTAATATGAAAATATTTTATTCACTTGAGATAATGCATTTTTGTATGAGATAAGGGATGTCTTCTATATTTGTTTATGGTTAATAACTCACCATTCTTCTTTAGAGAAGATCTCTTATTTATTTTGCTATTTTCTCTCATAGGTACTTTGAAGACCAAAAGAGGAATTCTTGAAGACTTGAAGACTTTTAGTCTAGGAATCTCTTTGTAATGTGAGGTTGAGAGTATGCTATCAACTTGAGTTTATTTGAGTGAAACATTGTATGGTGAGGTTGAGGTTTTGCCAATGGAATAGCCAAAGGGAGAGATTGTAAGGTTCATGGTTTGTATTGGCTTGATTCCATTGCAAAACACTTCATATTTGTATTAGTTGTTGCTTAGGATATTCTTTGAATAAAGGAAGCTTAAAAAGTGAAGAGCAACGTCTAGTGCAAAAGTCGTCTTCAAGAGGTGAAAAGCGTCAAAGGTATATCTTGACTCCTATCCTCTTGCAAGGCGTTAGCGCACACACACACAATTCATACATGTGTGTCCCTGCATCGTGGTTCAAACATTTGGTATAACACATTCACACATCTCATAGTATGCTCATGCATTGATCTTGTATAGACAAACATTGTAGAATTGCATGCTTTGTGACTATCTCTTTGATATGGCATGCTTGTGTGAATATGTGTTTATTTGTTTGTGTATTTTGTGTTTTGGACTTGAACATGTTCTTATTTGATGCCTTATTGAGTTCCGGTCGTTTCAGTTACTCATTCATAAGGTTTTGAGTCCAAACGATGTAGCTACGCTACTTTTCGTTCTCATTCGTTGAGTTGACTTCATCGTCGTTTTCTGCGATTATTTCTCAACCATTTTTCAAAGTTGTGTAGTCTTCATCATGCATGAGGGAGTTACGGTTCGTAATCTAAAAACAGATTCGAAATCGGAGTTTGGATGCCCAAGATACGGCTGAAGAACGTGAGAGTGCGCGAAAGAGGTTAGAATGGCCAAGAGACCACGTGTGCCACCCCGTGAGGGAGGCCATGGGGCCCACGGCCAGAGACCCTCTCTGGTCCCGTGAGGCCCACATGTCCCCCACGGGATGGGTGACGCGGCCCTCTCGTATTGGCCCTGAAAACTCTTCTCTCTCCTCCTTTTAAGCACTTCTCCTTCCCTCCAAAATTGTTGAAGATTTTTGAAGAACACTTGAACATTTCTGCAGAATTTTCTTCAATTTTAGTTTTAGTATTTTGATCATATCTTTCTCATACGAACTCGAAATCAATCGATTCAAAAGCCAAAATTGTTGGTCTTGAGGAGAGCTACAAACCACAAGTATTTCTAGAGGCAACTGACTTTGTCATTGTTCCCAGTTGCTTGATTTTCAGTACGTGGTCAGGTTGATTGTTCAACTTCTTGTTTTTCAATTTCATCTTTGATCATCTCTTGATTCTTATTATTTGATTGATGAAATTTGTTGAAAAGTATGTTAGATCATATGCTAGGGGTGTTTGAACATTTGTCAATTGAGTTTTAGCTTTGTGATTTTTCTTGAACATATATGTGCTAAACTTAATTTTGGTTGAAATTGATTCTAGAAAATGTATATATGATATGTCTCATATTATTTTCTAGGTTTTATTTCATGATCTAAGAACTAGGTTTTTAGTGTGATATATTGAATATTCATACCTTGTTCTTATTGATTTGCATGTCTTGATTTCTAGATAATCTTGTGATTGTGTTTTGGAAGCATATTCTAGATTATCATTGAACATGTACATTTTGCTTGATTGATCATCTAGCTTAATTTGATTGTGTTTGCATCACTTGCATCACTTAGATCATAGCCTTGCATTAGGTTGAAGTCTCTAGCAAAGTGAGTGAAGCTTTGTGGATAGAGCAAGGAAGTCTTGATTAGAGTCGGGAGGACTCGGATAATCAAGCAAGGAAGACTTGTCTAGGGTTGGGAGGATCCGGATAGGCAAGCAAGAAATCTTCCTAGAGACGTGAGCGTCTTGGATAGGAAGTTGCTTTCTAGAGGTGTAGGATACATCTCGGATAGGAAGTAGGCTTGGTGATTCACTAGCCCGAGGGTAGATTAGGAGTTGATAGCTTGAGCGGATATCATGAGTTGGTAGCTTGAGTGTGTAAGTCCTTTTTCACATAGTGGATTGCTTTGCCGGTAGTTGTGGTATCAACCCGTGGATGTTTCCTCTTTGAGGTTTTACCACGTAAAAACACTTGTGTTCATTTTTGTTTTTTTTTCTTTATCTTCCATATCTTACATTGATTACATATCTTGTAAATTGATTAACTCTTGTATTAGTGAAATCAATTCATTTGCTAAATCTAATCAAGTGTGCATTTTCTTTGTTATATTCCGCATTATTTTTAAATTGAAAGAATTTGGAGCCTATACCTATTCACACCCCCCCCCCCCCCCCCCCCCTCTAGGTATATTTACACTACTACTTAAGGGAAATTTCATAGGCCCTAACGAGACTTCACTCGTCCTCTAGGGATTGCCTAGGGGTTTAAAAGGCTTGTGGCACGTGCTAAGTGCCATCGTGTCACCCACGAAAGTGGTGTTTTCCTTATTTTATTTTTGAGTAGGTTAATCTTAGTTTTGTTTGTTTTGGTTTTGCTCGGGGACGAACAAAAGATAGGTTTGTGGGTATTTGATAGTGTCCATTTGTACACTCGGTGTAGCCCCCATTTCTTATCAATTGTACTCGTTTTCGAGCGTATTTATATATTTAATGTGTTTGATGAGCTTTGTCCAGGTTATTTGTCATAATTAAGTTATTTGAGCTTAATTGATGAGTTTTGGAAGTTAAAAGGGCTGAAATGGGAAAGACTCGTGCAGTACATCTATATTTTGGGGGCTGTATCTCCCACCTTAGATTGAACTAGGTTTCTTGCTACCTATTTTCGGAAAGCCTCGGCTGTCTGCGTTCCAACAATATTTACGGATCATGATTCCGATGTTTTTGAAGAAAGTTATGACCATTTTCGTAACGATGCGCGAGGCTGAAAACCTGAAAACTGATGAAGAAGTGCATGGCGTTACTCGAGTAGCGCCGGACCAGTGCCCGGACCAGCGCAACTTCGGCAGAAGGTCCCTGCTAGTCGTGCACTTGATGACCAGCGCACCACCAGCGCACAGGTTCCCAAGTTCAACATTTTCTAGATTTTTGTGCCCTAATTTCCACACACTATAAAGTCTTCACTTCCTTTCTTTTACCAACATCTTTTGCACGAACCTTCAACTCCAAACACTGCAAGAACACATTTCTACTCTCCAAATCCACCAAATCACTACATCCAACCTTCAATCCATCACCCAAACTTCAATTCCACCTCACCAAACACGAAATATCCAACTTTTCCACCATTATCCACCATAAAAACCCAACCTTGGAGCACAAAGGGGAGCATCAAGAGAAGAAGCAAGCCAAGCACATTCAACCAAACAAGAGGAGTTCTTCAACTTAGTTTACTCTTACACTTTCTCTCTTTACATATAATTGTCTTCATTTATGGCTTGTACTAATTACATATCTTTTGTGGCCATATTTTGTAATATGAACTAAAACCATCTTGGTTAAGGCCAAGATGAAACCTTTCCATGAATCTCCAATAAAGACCATCACTTTATCATAAATGCTTGTGTTATGTATGTGTATTTCAATTGCTTAATACTTCTAGGTGCCTAGCTAACACTTAGTTGATATTTGGTTGTTGTGTGAAGCACCGAGAGGAGAAGCACACAACGTGCTCGATGAAATGCCCGATACAAATCTAGTAAGATAGAAATATGCGATGCTAGCTTGTAGGATTCCATTTGTGTGCCATTATGCTTAATGAATTCGTGTGTAGTTCGGATAACCATTGAGAAATAGGTTATTGGTGCATATGAATGTTGTCCTTATCACTTGAGAGAGGTTAGAGACTAATTAAGGGTACACGGGTCTACATTCACACTTGCATAAATTATCCAAATGATGTGTCTAAAATTGGTGAGAATTGGATAGGTGGATTCAAAGGTCTTAGCCTAATTCACATATTGATAATCAAGTGCTTGAGGTAGTTTGCTTGCTTGTTTAGTTTTATTAATTGCATTATAATTGTAGCTTGTTCTAGTTTAAATAAGAGTAGTGTAATTCAATCATCAAATCTTTGCTTGTCTAGATAGTAATTTAATCAATTAATTGTGGTAATCAATTCATCAATCATTGTGGAATGAATCTTTTCATCGTATGCTATTCCCATGGCTCCGTACTATTGCGGCTCATTTAGGAGTGGTCAATTTTCAACTAAAGAAAATTTTCAATCATCTTGAGCTTTTTTTTTTCCCAGATTCTTCAGTCATCACCGATTTAAAAAAATTCCTTCATTACCAAAACAATTATGATTTATTGTTTTTTGAGATTGAACTAGTGGTGTCAAAACAGGCCGACTCAACCTGTTAGGCCCGGGCTTGTTAGCCTGTTTGTGTAATAGGCCGGCTAGGCACGGCCTGTTAGGGAAACAGGCCAGGCTGGCCGGCCGGCCTGTTGGGGGGAAGGGTGGGCCCGGCCTGGGCACGTGCGTGTGCTCAGGAGTGCTAGGCAAGGCCTGTAACGGGTCGGCTCGTTAAGGCCTTAACGGACCGTGCCCAATGGGCTTCGATTTTTTTATTTTTAAACATTTTATTCATACAATATTATTTTTTATACATTGTA
>CM059871.1:29761010-29802766 GCA_030490815.1 Acer saccharum
ATATTGATGGATAGTATGTATTAAGGGGGAGCATACTTGATCCATTTGAACTTATTGTTACTATTTCTTGCTCTAAGATTGGATATTGCCATACTTGTTGTCTCTTGGATTCTTGTGCTTTCAAGTTCTTTTAGGTGATATCAAGAGAGACCAAGATGAAGTTCAAGACTTGTTGTTATAATTTGTGTCTATATGTGTAACTCATTGTACTCATTGTGACCAAATTTTCTTTGTAATTGTTTAGTGTTTGTTAGGGGTTTTGTCATGGAATTTTCCAAAGGGGGAGATTGTTAGGTTGATAATTAGTGTTGGCATAATTCCATATCAAAACGTGTTAACTTGTAATGATTAGTGGTTAGTAATTGAAGAATTTCGAAGACGAAGGACGTCTCACCATTATTCGTTCAAATTGCCGGGCTTTTAGAGTTTCGGACATTATCGGTCTACAAGGTATTCAAAGACCTCTTATCTTACAAGGCTAGGACACACTCACACATATCATTCTTGTGTGTCCCTTCATGATTGTTATTTCATACATTTCACTTTCACACACTTGGCAAAATGCTCATGCATTCACATTTAGTTAATAAACTTTGTGTTTTGCATTTTCTAGGACTATGTCCGGAAACTAGCATATGGTGGTATTGTGTTTGTATGTTTCCGTATTTTGGGTGTTTAAGACTGAATGAACGTTCTTATTAATGCCTTATTGAGTTCCGATCGTTTCGGTTACTCATTCATAAGGTTCGAGTCCAAACAAGTTGACTATGCTACTTTACGTTCTCTTTCATGAGTTGACTTCATCGATGATTTCCGAGATGATTTCTCAACCATTTTTCAAAATTGTATAGTCATCATCGTGCGTGAGAGAGTCACGGTTTGTAATCCGAAAATGGATTCGAATTCGGAGTTTGGACGCCCGAGATACGGGCTGACGAACCGAGGGAGCGCGCGAGAGGACAGCCCAGGCCGTGGGCCACATGGGCTGGCCGTGGTTGAGGCCGTGGGCCCCACGGCCTGGAGCAGCCTCTGCCCGTGTGGGCCACGCGCCCCCCACGGCCAAGGGTGACGTGGCACCACCTGGTTGGCCGAAATCTTCCCTCTCTCTCTCCTATTTCTTCCCTCTCTCTCTCCATTTTGAAAATCTAAGAGAAAAAATTCCGATTTCCCGCAATAATTCTCTCCAATTTTTCCAAACTTCAAAACACCATATCTTCCTCATCCGGAGTTGGATTTGAGTGATTCAAGTTGGAGAGTGTTCGTATTTGAGTCCTCTAACATCTCCAAGTGGTTTGGTGGCTGTTTGATCGTGATTTCAAGTGGGTTGGACACTGAATTTCGCACCAGCTGCAGAATCCGAGGTTTGAGTCTCAACTTTGGGATTTCTTGTTATTTGACCTTCCATTTGCTTGGGGTTTCTTCTTCTATATCTATGTTATTGTTGCTAAAAGCTATTTGGAAAGATAGCTGATTATCATTCTAATTGAATCTCATTTGTGGACTAATGTTGACTAGATTTTATGATTCTAGGTTTTACATATGTTTGTGAGTGTATTGTGATTAGAATGGCATCTTAGGTTGTTTGATACTTAATTAATTTTGTTTAAAATGACTTTGAGATTTGATTTGATCCTTTGATTATAAAATCTAGGATTTGTGTATTTGTTTGTCATTTAGAGAATATAGGTTTTGATTGATGTAAATCTCAAAACCTTGCTCTATATTTTGTCTAGTATATTGATTGATTTAATCTCATATATCTAGCTTTTAATTGTATATTGATAACATCTTGAATTTGTACTTCATGAACATTTTGTGATTCAAGTGTTATGTGTGTGAATGAGACTTTGAGTATATGTGTTAGGTGTTTCACATGCTTAGGTTTCTATTCATGTATTTTTGCATCTAGACTTGATTATTTGTGATTCACATTTTAGGTCTATTTTTGCCATAGAATGTATTGATCACATGTTCTATGTTGTATTGGATGTTTGCATCATTTGCATTCACATGATCACACTAGGAAGTCCTTGTAAAGGCATGAAGTCTTGGTTAGAGTCAGGATGACTCGGATAGCCAAGCAAGAAGTCTTGCCTAGAGTCGGGATGACTCGGATAGGTAAGCAAGGAGTCATGGCTAGAGTCGAGAGGACTCGGATAGTCATGCATGGGAGGCTCCCTAGAGGCAAGAGTGCCTTGGATAGGGAGTTGGCTATTGTATTGGTAGGCCTAGGCGTATGGTTAGACATAGAGTCCGATAGAGCGGGGTACACGGGAGGTGTATGCACTCTTGAAGAATTTCTAATCTACCATCGTTGTTGGTTGTGTGTGTTGTCCAATATATGGTGGTTCCGCATCATTGAGGGATTTCATACTTTCCAATAGGGTTGGGTAGGCTTAGACTTCACTAGGTTGGGTGAGCTAAAGATTGGTCACTTTGTGAATGTTCTATGTTTGCTTTCCAATAATATAGTACCCAATGGTTGTAGTTCAACCGTGGATATTTCCTCCTTGGAGGTTTTACCACGTTAAAAAATCCCTTGTGTTAATTCTTCCTATCTCTTTCTCTTATATTTTAATTGTATATTTTATTGTCTTGATTCATAATATCCACATGTGATGTATTGTGAAGCAAGTCTTTGTATAGTGTGATTAGTGTATTCATTCTATAGATCAATTTGTATCTTTGATTCTTTTATATATTGTAATTTTTGTATAGTGACATTTTGATCACTCTTGTAACACATTGAACATCTTATGAAATACAATCTTATTTTGTTGTGTTGTTTATTTGCTATTTTGCCTCACATAACTTGTTGATATACTTAGACATTGTTCTTATGATTGTATTATCTCATTGTCTATGTGTGTCTTCCTTGGCTTATTGTGTTGTGTGTAAGGCTACCTTGAGGGACAAACGAATGTTTGTTCAAGGGTTTGAAAAAGGTGTAAAAACCTATTCACCCCCCCCCCCCCCCCCTTTCTAGGTATGCTTTAAGCAATTTAACTTCGTTTGTGTACATTCAAGCATTCACCACAGATCAAGGGTTGTACTGCTATAAAGTCATGCCATTCGGCTTGAAAAACGCCGGGGCAACTTACCAACGTCTGGTCAATAGAATGTTCGCCAAACAAATTGGGAGGAACATGGAAGTATACGTCGACAACATGCTGACAAAAAGCATCACAGCTGATAGGCATGTAGACGATTTAAGAGAGACTTTCGACGTATTAACCAAATATGGAATGAAGCTAAACCCTACAAAATGTGTGCTCGGCGTGCCATCTGGCAAATTCCTCAGATATCAAGTGCATCAGAGAGGAATAGAAGTAAACCTTGACAAGATCCAAGCACTAGAGAGCATGGTTTCCCCGAAGACCCTGAAAGACGTCCAAAAACTCACAGGATGCTTGGCATCGTTAAACAGATTCATAGCAAAATCGACAGACCGATGCTTACCATTCTTTAAAGCCCTCAAGAAAGGCAAAGGAGTCGAGTGGAATAAAGATTGTGAAAAAGCTTTCCAAGCCCTGAAAGAATACCTCGAATAAGCACCGCTACTATCAAAACCAGTGGCCGGAGAAACATTGTACATGTACTTGTCTATCACAGAAGCAGCTACCAACTCCGTATTAGTAAGGCATGACGAAGGAACTCAAAAACCGATGTACTACACAAGCAAAGCATTACTGTCAGCTGAAACAAGGTATTCGCTAGCCGAGAAAATGGCACTCACCTTAATAACGGCAGCAAGGAAATTTAGACCATACTTCTAGGCTCACAAAATAGGGGTGTACATTAACTGCCCCCTAAAGTTGATCCTCTAAAAACCTGAAATATCTGGCAGACTAACAAAATGGGCGATCGAGCTGAGCAAATACGACATAGAATACCTCCCAAGAATAGCAATTAAGGGTCAGGTAGTGGTAGATTTTATGACAGAGTTCACCGAACCAGAAGCTGAAGTAGCAAAAATGATGGAGGAACGAGCTAAGAAGATATTCTGGTGGTAACTCCGCGTTGATGGCTCATCAAATACGCATGGTTGCGGGGCAAGGGTAGTGGTGTCAACCCTAGAAGGAGATTCAGTGGAATGTGCCTTGCGTTTTGATTTCAAAACTACTAACAATCAAGCCGAATATGAAGCACTTATAATGAGACTGAGAGTTTACACGGCTTTGGGAGCTGATGAGGTAGAAATTTTCAACGACTCCCAATTCATTGTCAACCAAGTACTAGATGAGTATCATGCGAGAGATGAAAGCATGATCGCTTACCGGAAACTGGCGAAAGGATTGCTGGGAAAGTTCAAAGAATACAAGATTGTTCAGATCCCTAGGGAGGAAAACGAGTAGGCTGACACCCTGGCCAAATTAGCATCCGCCACTATTAACATCTGGCCCAGAACCATCCCCATGATCCACCTACTGCAGCCGAGCATAACTGAACAAGTGGAAGTTGGAGCAATCTACGGTGAGACAAATAACTAGATGACACCAATCAAAGAATACCTGATCAATGACATCCTCCCGAGTGACCTATTAGAAGCAAAACGATTGAAATACAGAGCTACAAGATATTCAGTTCTCAGTGGAGAGTTATACAAGATGGGCTATTCAATAGTGCTACAGAGATGTGTCGGACCTAAAAAAGCAGAAGGGATTCTGAAGAGCATACATAGCGGAAGCTGTGAAAACCATACCGGGGGTATCAGCTTAGCCCACAAAACGATAAGACAGGGTTTCTACTGGCTAACATTGTTCACTGATGCAAAGAGCATAGCGGCGAGGTGTAAGGCATGTCAGAAAATTGCAAACAACATTCGCCAACCACCTAAACGCTTGCAGAGCATTACTTTACCTTAGCCATTCGCCATGTGGGGAATTGACCTGATCGGCCCAATGCTAACAGCACCCGGGGGAGCAAAACATGCCATTGTGGTTGTGGATTATTTTACAAAATGGGTAGAAGCGAAACCATTGGTACACATAACAGAAGCAAACACCACCAGTTTCGTGAAGAAAAACATCATGTACAGGTTCGGGATCCCAAACACCATCATCACTGATAATGGCACCCAATTCAAGAATAAGAAGTTCAGGGAGTTGTGCGACAAATATAGGATCAATAACTATTATGCATCTCCAGTACATCCGCAAACAAATGGTCAGACTGAAGCAGTGAACAAAATCATAAAGCACAACCTAAAGGCCAAGTTGGCTGTGAAGAAAGGTAGTTGGGTAAAAAACTACCACAAGTATTATGGGCATATCGAACCACAAAGAGGAACTCAACAGGCGAAACACCCTATTCCATGGCTTTCGGAGCTGAAGCCATCATCCCTGTGGAAACAGCTTTCTCCTCACCTAGAGTACGACTTTTTCAGCCTGAACTCAACATTGACATGCTAAAGTTCGGATTGGACAAGTTGGAAGAAAAAAGGGAACGCGCTCAAATAAGGAACGCTGCCTATCAACAAAGGGCAGCAAGATACTACAATTCGCATGTACGTGAAAGAAGGTTCGCACTTGGCGACCTAGTGCTGAAAAGAGTGGCCCCAAGAACAAAAGACAAAGCTGCAGGGTCACTCGCAGACAAATGAGATTGGCCTTATCATATTATAGGCATAACCGGCCATGGAGCATATCGTATCGCTCGGGTGGGCTTTGGCGAACTCCCTCGACCATGCAATGCGCAATACCTGAAGATATACTACCCATGATTTCATCTTCTTAGAATTTATTTTCGTATTTTACCCATTCAGTATTTTTTAGTTTTTGCAGTTTTTCTTTCTTGTTTTTATTGTCAAGATTGTAGGAAATATTCAATAAAGAGTAATTTATTACTATGAATTCACATTCTCACAAGCTGACGAAATAATCAACTACTAGTGTGCTCGCCACCACGTAGAACAGTCATACGATTTATTCACCGTTGCATGAAGATGAATGTAAAACCCTCAGCCACACAAAAGGCAAGCGGGGTGACCCCAAACCAAAGCAAGCTAAGGACATGAACCTTACTGCAGCCTGAGTAACATGTTATAAAAGCCAACTGGCAGTCGCCACCATTGGCCAAACATGACCGCAGAAATGCATATAAAGCGACCAACCAAAAGCGTACGGAGATATGCTCCAAGAAAAACGTTGGTGGTCGAATGAGCTAGCAAATAATAAAAAAAGAGCAAAAGCGGGAGACATCCCAATAGTATGCTCAAAAAAACTTGGTGTATGGTCGGATACGTCCTAACAAACACTAAGTACACCAAAAACTCAGCAATGGTAGCTGAATAGTAAGAAGTGTTCGCTAAAAGCAATTCGGCAACACACAAAGATTTGGCGGACAGTCGGGCACATCCTGACAAGCACCAAATTAAACCAAAAAACTCAGTAATAACTGAACGGTAAAAGGGCTTTAAACCCAACCTAGAAGCTAAGCAAATGACAGTTGAACAACTAGGGTTTCGAATTCAAACCCAATAGTGGATGGCAATAGCTGAACAAAAGGGGAAATAGTGGACCAAAATACTCAACAGCAATTAGAGAAGTACAAGAAAAACCAAAATGCAATAAATCAAAGGTAAAATTTATAAATCATATAAACATTATTCACAGGTAAATACAAGAACAAAATATACATCTCAACTATCCGCTGGGGGTCCTTCACTGTCTTCCTCATCATCGAACTCATCTTCTGAAGGCTAGACTATTTCCTCATCCCCCACTGGCATAAAAGACCCATAATCTCGGCTAGCGACTGGACCTAAGTCTGGCTCGTCACTAGAGCTAGTCAGAATACCCTTCTTGCCAGAGTAGTAAGTGTTGAACGCACGCTTAGTTGGGATTTCCAGGTGCATCGGATGAGGCTTAGTCATTGTATAGCGACAATGAGTTTTCCATCGCTTTATCTGCTCCTTGACAGAACCCATCGCCGACTCCATATGCAGTTGAAAGGATTTATCAAAACGCTTTAAGGCCTTCTCATTTGAATGGTCCTTCATCGCAAAACATTTTGAAAATACCTACAAGGTTATACTAAACAACCTAGAGGGGGGGGTGAATAGGTTGACGCACTAGTTTTAAAAACTCTTTCGTGACTTATGTCAAAACCTTGGTGAGCATACAAATTAACTTAAACATGATTGTTATGAGAAAACAATTAACACATGTATGCTCAATTCACCACCCTTAGTCTACAAAACATATACCAACAAACAATGTATCTCATATACAAGATATTCAATTAAGATCAAATTCCACAAGTTGTACTTTGAATATTACAATGTAAGTACACTAAGTAAAACTACTACAACTTGTTAATGAAGGAAATATATTAAAACCAAACAAAGGATACATGTATTAATATTAATGTTCAATGTATATATACAAATATCAATCTAGATATATCTATACAAAAGAATCAAAGAATAAGAGAATTATATTTACACAAATGAATTGTATATACAAAAATGATCAAAATGAATATTGATTACAAATCACACTTTACACAATCTTGCTTCCAAATATATCACAAGTGAATATTGTACCACAAGATTAAAACATACACATAAACATATATAAAAGAGAGATAGAAAGAATTGACACATGAGATTTTTTAACGTGGTAAAACCTCCAAGGAGGAAACATCCATGGGTTGAAATACAACCATTAGGGTACTATATTATTGGAAAGTAAACATAGAATATTCACAAAGTGACCAATCTTTAGCTCACCCAACCTAGTGAAGTCTAAGCCTACCCAACCCTATTGAAAAGTGTGAAATCCCTCAATGATGCGAAACCACCATATATTGGACACCACACACAACCAACATCGATGTGGTAGATTAGAAATTCCTCAAGAGTGCATACACCTCCCGTGTACCCCGCTCTATCGGAGTCTATGTCTAACCATACGCCTAGGCCTACCAATACAATAGCCAACTCCCTATCCAAGGCACTCATGCCTCTAGGGAGCCTCCCATGCATGACTATTGATCAGTCTATTTCTATGCTTATATTTTGCCCTTTTTGCTTATGTTTATGCTTGTTCATTGGGTCTTTTTGGTGGGTTGATGTGTTTGTTGAGTCTTTGCAGGTCTCTTACCATAGAAATGTTGATCGGATCGTATTCTGGAGATGATAGAGTCAAATGATGCAGAAAGGGCATTTTTCTCCCATTTTCCGCGGCCCATGCCGCCCATCAGGCAGGTGCACCGCCGGCGGTGCAACAGGCGCCAGTGATATTGCCTTTTCCGCTGGCCATGCCGCTCAAGAGGCAAGTGCCTGCTCAGCGGCACGCCAAGCGAGCCATTCCAGAGTGTGGAGGTAACTTTTCCGCTGCCCATGCAAGTGCCTACCCAGCGGCACGTTGAGCGGTGGACCGCCTCCTCGTCTTCTCGTCACTGCAGAAGACTTATAAAAAGAAGGGAATAAGAGAAAATAGGGGTTCGACATATAGACAGACAGAGAGAGTTTTTAAGACCACCATTCTTTGATTCTTTTCATTCATTCCATCAGAGGAGATTACTTGGAGCAGGAAGACGACGGAGATCGCAAGTCAGAAACATCACACCATAATGGGTTCTATCTTCATCTCTTCTATATTTTTGTTCTCTCCATTGATGTGTAACTAAACCTTTATTAGGGGATTGATGTAACCAATTTTGGACAACTCTATGTAATCAATTAGTCTATCTTTTTGTTAATCAATTGGGTTTTAGTCTTGTCTATTGAATTAATTGCTCTATATTATTGATTCGTATTATTTTGTGGCCTCAATTGATATGAGTTTGTGATTTAGTTTATCTTTGAGATTAGGGTTTGGATGTGAATGGCCTTTCCATTTGAATCACAATCATAAGCTTAATAGACTTGAAAATTAATGTTTGCATGGCCTTGTGGCATTGATTTGGCTTAGAGTTTTGTTCATAGGGATTTCATTACTATCACTTGACACATGGCCTTTGTGCGAGTGGTGGGAAGGAGATTCGTTCTTAATTGTTTATCAAAACAAGCCCTAAACTTTATTGAAGTGTTTATTGAGACTAATTGAGAGCATTGAGTGTCTAAGAGAGGTGCATCGATTCCCTAGTTTCTCCCCATATATTCATTCTTTGATTTGTTTATTAGTTGATTTGATTTTTAGTTCAAATAGTCATAATTTAGATTAATCCTAGAGTTAAACAATCTTTCCAAAGAAAAGCATTATGCAATTTAGTTTTCGCATTTAGAGTCACCTTTGCTAGATTAATTGGTTTTAACTGATAAAATCGCCGATCCCAGTGAACGAACTTTCTTAATAAATTGAACACAGAATTTACTGCATCAATTTTGGCGCCGCTGCCGGGGATTGGTATAGATTCTATTAGTTGGATCTAGTTAGTTTAGGTTAGGTAGTGTGTGTCATTAGATTTTTTTGTTTTTTTTTAGTTTTTTTAGTTATTCTCTTGTTTCATCTTACTTCGTGGTAGTTGTGTTTTTGGTGTTTCAGGTTTTACAGGTGTATGAACGGACGTCGTTCGCTTGGAGGTATTCTGATCCCTGCTAACGACGAGATTGACCGAGTAGGCCGAGTTGCTAGACAGTTTGAAGAGTTAGATCCTTTAGTTGAGGATATGGGTGATCACGGTGAGCAACGTGACCGGGTTATTCGAGCTGAAAGAGAGGATCATGATGAACAAGGTGTTCAGAATAGACAGGAAATTCGAGACAATCCACCGGGTCCTCCAAGACGTGCATTAGAAGATGAGATCAGACTAATGAGAGAGTCTGGACAGCCTATGTTGGGAGACCAACCTCAGCCTATTGTGTTAGATGCCTTAGCCAGGAGTTATGAGTTGAGGGGTAGCCATTTAAACATGCTGCCATCTTTTCACGGTTTGGCAACAGAAGACTGCCTCCAGTTTATGAAGGATTATCAAGCTACAGTAGGGAATTTCCCGATGGGCCGATTGACAGAAGAGCAGTTGAGGATGAGGTGTTTTCGGTACTGTATGAAGGACAAGGGCATCAAGTGGTACAATTCAGTAAGGGCAGGATCTTTGCGATCATGGGTTGATGTGTGTACTGCATTTTTCAACAGATTTTTCCCTGCCTCTAAAGCAAAAGAAGTCCGGATCAAGATAGCTAGTTTCAGTGAAGAAGATGGTGAGTCATTCCATGAAGCCTGGTCGCGATATAAGGAGCTGTTAGATCAAATTCCCCCTCACATGGTGACTGAGGAATACAAAGTCCGCACTTTTTATGATGGATTGACACCTTTCACACAGAACATTGTTGACAACGCCTGTGGGGGTATCATTACCAGGAAATCTGCTTTAGAGATTGCTGAGATATATGAAACTTTGGCTCTAAACTCCTAACATAGAAGTTCAATGGTCAGAAAGGGAGGTAAGTATGAGGTCAACCAGACAACTGGGGTGGAAATTCAGATGGCGAATCTAGCTAAGCAAGTACAAGCTATGATGGCCCAAAACTCGAATAGGGCTCAACAGCAGTTAGGGGTGAACTTAGTGCAAGATGGAGATGGGATACCATTTGAGACAGAGGAGGTTCAAGCTTTCAATTACCAAAGAGGGAGGAACGATCCTTACTCGAATACCTACAACCCTGCATGGTGTAACCATTCCAATTTATCTTATTCTGACCCTAACATTGCTCTTAATAGTCATCAGCTCATTCCACAGAACACTCAGGGAACAAATCAAGGAGGGTACAACAGAGGCACTTACCAAGGTCAAGGTTCCAATAGTCAACCTCAACAATGGAACAATGCAGCTAATAGAGACGGTACCACCTATCAGCCGAAGAAAAGGTCCTTGGAAGAAATTGTGACATCCCTTGCTGAGAATACAGAGCGTTTCTCCCGTGATACAAATCAGAGAATTAACAACGTTGAGGCATCCATTAAGAATTTAGAAACACAGATGGGGCAAATAGTCGACGCAGTCCGCAAGAATGAACCAGGAAGGTTCCCTAGCCAATCAGAGCAAGCCAAAGCATTGACTGTGTTGAGAAGTGGGCGAGTGTTAGACACTGAAGTTGTCAGGGGGCAACAGAAAAGAGGGCACCAGGGGATCAGAAGAGGTGAGTGAGAAGGAGACTAACGCAGAAGAAGAGGTAGTGGTAGAGACACCCAAGAAAACCTCAGTTTTACACAAGTCATCAGACCCTTATGTTCCACCCCCTCCTTATGTTCCACCAATTCCCTTTCCTGGGAGGCTTAAAAGGGACAAGCTCAGCAAGGCTTTCAAAGAAATTTTTGATGTTCTGTCCAAGGTACATGTGAACTTGCCTCTACTTGAGATGATAGAAAAGATGCCTGTCTATGCAAAATTTTTCAAAAGCCTTCACACCAACAGACAGAAATTTGGGCCAAATCATCAGGAATACATAGCAGGTAGTGCTAGTGCAGTTTTACAGAAGGAACTTCCTCCCAAGCTGAAAGATCCGGGCAGTTTCTACATCAATATCACGATAGGAGGTACCCAACTTGAAAGAGCAATGCTAGATTTAGGTGCCAGTATTAATTTGATGCCGTATTCTATTTACAAGCAGCTAGGGTTAAATGAGTTGAAGCCTACAACAATGTCACTTCTGTTAGCAGATGGTTCGGTAAGATATCCGAGAGGGCATGTTGAAGATGTTCTGGTTCAAGTTGGGAAACTTATAATTCCTGCTGATTTTGTGGTATTAGACATGGAGGATGTGAGCAAAGAGACTAACATGAGACCTGTTCTTTTAGGTAGACCGTTCATGGCAACAGCAAAGACATTTATTGATGTGCAGAATGGGAAACTGTCAATGACAGTGTTAGATGAGACAGTGGAGTTCAAACTTTTTGAAGCATCATCATACCCTGCCGGAGCTGATGATTGTTCATTCATCGAGGTTTTAGACCCTGGGGTTGATGGAGTATTCAAGGATGAAGATTTGGCAGATTGGGATTGGGATGATCAAGACGACATGACTGAAGATAGTTCTGAACTAGCTGAAGAAGAAGTTGCAGACTTCCAAGTTTCAACTGTCAGTTTTGCCAATGATCCACCACCAAAGTTGGAGCTCAAGGAGTTACCAACAACTCTGAAGTATGTGTATCTAGGTGATGATGAGACATACCCGGTAATTGTTGCTTCATAATTGCAGGGTACTGAGGAAGAAAGGCTCATTGGGGTTCTACAGAAACATAAGTCAGCTATAGGATGGTCAATTGAAGATATCAAGGGAATTAGTCCAACAGTTTGCATGCACAAGATTTTTCTCGAAGAAGAGTCTAGACCGTCAAGAGAAGCCCAGAGGAGATTGAATCCGATAATGAAAGAGGTAGTGAAGAAAGAGGTCCTGAAACTTTTACAAGTGGGGATAATTTATCCTATATCAGACAGTAAGTGGGTCAGCCCGATTCACGTGGTTCCTAAGAAATCAGGTATTACCGTGGTTCGCAATGAGCAGAATGAGTTGGTTCCACAGAGGCTTCAAACAGGATGGAGGGTGTGTATCGATTACAGGAAGCTGAACACTGCTACTAGAAAAGACCACTTTCCTCTTCCATTCATAGATCAGATGCTCGAGCGATTGGCAGGGCACAGTCACTATTGTTTCCTCGACGGGTACTCAGGTTACAATCAGATAGCTATCGCACCAGAAGATCAAGAAAAAACTACTTTCACTTGTCCATTTGGGACGTTCGCATACAGAAGGATGCCATTCGGTCTCTGCAATGCACCAGGTACTTTTCAGAGGTGTATGATGTCAATATTTTCAGATATGTTAGAAGAAATCATTGAGGTATTCATGGATGACTTCTCAGTGTTTGGGGATTCATTTGATTTGTGTTTGCACAACCTTACCTTAGTCCTTAAGAGATGCGAGGAGAACAATTTGGTGTTGAACTGGGAAAAGTGCCACTTCATGGTACAACAAGGGATAGTTCTGGGACATGTGATTTCAAGAAGAGGAATTGAAGTGGACAAAGCTAAGGTGGAGGTGATCAGTAGTTTACAGCCTCCAAAATCTGTGAAAGATGTACGGTCTTTTCTTGGGCATGCGGGTTTTTACAGAAGATTTATAAAGGATTTTTCAAAGATAACAAGGCCCTTATGTTTGCTTCTACAAAAAGAAACTGAGTTTGAGGTGACTGAAGAGTGCATGGTGGCTTTTAACACTTTGAAGAGTGCATTGACTACTGCACCAGTAATAATTCCCCCTAATTGGGAATTGCCCTTTGAATTGATGTGTGACGCTTCGGATTATGCTATCGGAGCAGTTTTGGGGCAGCGAGTAGATAAGGTTCCGCACGCAATATACTATGCTTCTCGAACCTTAAATGACGCTCAATTGAACTACTCAACAACTGAGAAGGAGCTCCTCGCAGTAGTTTTTGCGTTGGAGAAATTCCGAACTTACTTGGTGGGCGCCAAAGTCATTGTATATTCGGATCATGCAGCCCTTCGTCATCTTCTTCAGAAAAAGGATGCCAAACCTAGATTGATTCGGTGGATCCTCCTGCTACAAGAATTTGACTTGGAGATACGAGACAAGAAAGGTAGTGAGAACGTGGTTGCTGATCATCTAAGCAGGTTAGTACAGGTAAACCCGGACGAGGTAGACATATTGCCATTGCATGAGAAGTTTCCGAATGAACAATTGTTGGCTGTAATGGATAGTGAACCATGGTATGCTGATCTGGTTAACTATTTGGTAAGTGGGGTAGTTCCAGAGGATTTGAACTCACAAGGAAGAAAAAGGTTCGTTACAAAAGCGAAAAAATACTTTTGGGATGACCCTTATTTGTACACTCATGGTCCTGATTCTGTGATAAGAAGATGTGTTCCTGAGTCAGAACAGATAGACGTTCTGAAATTTTGTCACGAGCTGCAATGTGGAGGACATTTTGGTGCAAGAAAAACAGCTTTGAAGGTGTTGCAATCTGGATTCTTCTGGGAATCGTTACATAAAGATACAGTCCGGTTTTGTTTGGCATGTGATAGATGCCAACGTACGGGGAGCATAAGTAAGCGAAATGAGATGCCCTTATCTGGAGATTTGATAATAGAGCTTTTTGATGTCTGGGGCATAGATTTCATGGGACCATTCCCACCATCTTGTGGTTATAGTTACATCTTGGTAGCAGTTGATTATGTGTCAAAATGGGTAGAAGCAAAGGCCACAAGGAATAATGATGGTCAAACTGTGGTGAAATTTGTGAGGGAGACGATATTTGCAAGATTCGGGACCCCTAGAGCTATCATTAGCGATGGAGGTACGCATTTTTGCAACAGATCCTTTGCTGCACTTTTGAAGAAATATGGTGTAAGGCATAAGGTTACTACACCATATCACCCACAGACTTCAGGACAGGTTGAGGTCAGCAACAGACAAATCAAGAGTATCCTAGAGAAGACTGTCAATTCCACTCGAAAGGATTGGGCGTTGAAATTAGATGATGCATTGTGGGCCTACAGGACAGCTTTCAAGACACCTATTGGGATGAGTCCATATAGGTTGGTCTTTGGGAAGGCGTGTCACCTTCCAGTAGAACTCGAGCATAGAGCCTTATGGACAGTCAGGAAGTTGAACTTTGATTATGACAAGGCCGGTGAGGAGAGGAAACTTCAGCTGTGTGAACTTGAGGAATTTCGCTTGGAAGCGTATGAGAGTGCAAAACTATACAAGGAAAAAACTAAGTTGATACATGACAAGATGATAGTGCATAAAGACCTTCGTCCCGGTATGCAAGTGCTGGTGTTCAACTCCCGGCTGAAGCTGTTTCCCGGTAAGTTGAAGTCTAGGTGGTTTGGACCATTCAAGGTCACACAAGTTTTTCCCCATGGAGCTGTAGAAGTGCAAAACGAGCAGAATGGCAACATGTTCAAGGTAAATGGGCATCGAGTTAAGCCTTACATTAAGGATCTCGGAGCTGTCGTGCGATTGGAGGATTCCGTGCTTATAGAGCCGTAGAGCTCTCACACGTCTTGCCTAGACGCTAAATAAAGCACTTGGTGGGAGGCAACCCACCTAGGTAACATTGTTTTTTCTCTTTCATTTATTTTCTTTAGATTAATTTGAGTCAGTAATTAGTGTGAGTCGTCTGTTTAGTGAAGAGTATTATTCAATCCAGGTTTGGGGGAATCGAGATTTCCAGTTGTGTTGAGCTGTGTGCAGTTATGTTTTATGTGTGTGTTGTTTGCCTTGATCAAAACAGGTAGAACTGCACGAATTAGGGAATTAGCGCTCAACATGCCGCTCAAGAGACAGCCATGCCTGAGCCGCGGTACACTCAATGCTGCAACACTGGAATGGCTCGCCACCTAGACCGCTCAAGTGGCATTGTGCATGGCCGGCGGTAAGTAAAGACCAGTTGCTTGTAGAGTTTCACGCAGGTTGGACCGCTCAAGATGCACATGCACGAGCCGCGGTACGAGCAACTTCACCAACACTGGAATGGCTCGTGCAGGAGACCGCTCAAGAGGATCTCGATGGAATAGGGCCTGTCACATCTTTTAACATTTACCGTGGCCCATACCGCTCAAGATGCACATGCATGGACATCGGTTACACCAGCGTGAGTCCACTGTTTTGGCTCGCTCAATCGACCGCCCAAGATGACAGCTGCACAAGCCGCGGCCCAAAATTCAAAGGACTCACTGTTTTGGCTCGCCACCTAGACCGCCCAAGTGGCGCGTACCTGACCAACGGTACGCCCGGCGGTCACTTACGCAAACGGTGCGTTTTGGACCTCAGGTAAGCATTTTTTTTTTTTCTTCTTCTTTACCGCTGACCGGACCGCTGCCCATGCAGCGTGTCTCATCAGCGGTTGGTCGACAGCTGCCCTACACTATATAAAAAGGGGCGTGCAGTTTTGTGGGTCTCATTTGACCCACAAACGGCTGCAGTTTTTTTTTTTTTTTTTCTCTTCCTCTTCTTTCTTTTCTTTTCTCTCAATTGCTCTCCATAGTTTCTACTCTCCTCAAATTTCGACTACAAGGTATGCTTCCTCTTCTCTCTTCTATTTTACTTTCATGGCATTAACTTATGAAGTTTTGATTTTACAATGTGGTATGAAGAGATTGAGAGTTTTGCATGTTCAAATTCGGATTCTATGTCTTAATCACCAATGGGCTTTGTTCAAATTGATCTATTTAGCATGATTAAGTTTATTGGGTTGTGATTTTCACTTGGTATATAAGGAATTCCGAAAATTGTTGTTCTTAGGAGAGTTTGAATGTCTTTGCTTGAATAATGGTTGCCATACTTGATTTTGAGGAATATATTTGATTTATTTGGATTTGCATGTGAGTTATTTGGACTTGCAGGTGATTTATTTGGCCTTGCATGTGATTTATATGGTAGTATAAAAATATTGGGAACTGAATTTTGAAACGAAGTGCTGCCGAATTTTTGGTAGAAATTTGTGTGTAATTGTTGGTTTGTGTTATCTGCAGATGGCAAGGACTGCTATAGGGAAGCGTCCTCGGGTCGGTACATCCGATAAGGGAAAACAAAAGGCATTGCCAAAACAAGCACAACACAAGGACTTTAAGAGCCGGTTCAGCAATTTCCTCAGGCGACCTTGGATTATTGAGAGGGGAATCGATGTTGAGAGTTTGGCACAGACACCTGTCCCACAGATGGTTACAGACCACGGATGGGGTGGATATGTTGCACGCCCACCAAGGCCGAACAGGGGGATTGTTACAGAGTATTATGCTAGTGCTGTACCAGGGAGACTGTTGGTTGGAGAACCAGTTTTAGTGCAGGGTGTTGAGGTTCATATAACTCCGGAGGCTATTAATCAGTATTTTGATGCTCCGGAGGTGGCTATCAGTAACGGTCGAGGGATGGAGTATATTGCAGATCTTGACCCCTATAGAGGACGAGTGGCTGCAGGCCTTAGGATGGATGGACAGGCGGAATGGGGTACGTTAGTGAAGCTGTACCAGCGCGACACGCATGCCGATGTTGCCTTTTGGAACCTTTTCCTGACATACTCACTGATGCCATCCCAGCACCGTTCTGAGATTTTTTATGACCAGGCCCGTGTGTTGCTACGTTTGAGGTCAGGTGGCCCTATCAATATTGGACGGGTGATTTTCAATGCCATTCAAGACGCCAGTGCACACGATGACCAGTCCATGGTTTTTCCGTGTTTGATCACTGCTTTCTGTAGACAGGCAGGTATTGATGTGAGTGCAGGGTTAGAGAACCATGACCCGAGTATGATGAACTTGACGAACTGGAACCAGCAGTTAGTCCTGAGGGGCCTTCCTCCTATTGGGAATTATGGGGAGAGAAGACGTCGCAGAGAGGAGCGAGAGGCAAGAGAGGCTGAGGCAGCTGCACTTTTACAAGACCAGCCTCAAGAGGCACCACAGGCTCCTCAGATAGGCGGAGCTCAGCCAGGAGGTGATCCATTTACCACTCTTTTGCAGGCTATGCAGACGCATATGGATTTGCGCTTCACGCAGTTAGAGGGTCGATTCGATACTCGATTTGACACTATCGAGGCTAACATAGAGGAGCTGCGTGGGATGCTGACTAGCCGATTTTCTGTGGCTAGTGGGAGTGGAGTGCCATTTCAGCCCCCTATGCCTGACCAGGATCCTTTTGCAGCCGGTGGATCAGGTATCGAGCCGCAGGATTTTGACCAGCGGACCCCGATTGTGAACTTTGATGATGAGCAGCAGATGCAGGATGACACGATAGACTCCGATCAGGGAACCGAGATCTTACAGCTCTCCGATGAGGATGGAGGAGATTAGCAGGCTATGAATTTTATTTTTTTTTTCCTTTTTCTTTTTGAACTTTTATTTGCTTTTGTTTTCTCTTTTGTTTTTCTTGCCTGTCTTTTCTTGCTTGTCAACATTGAGGACACTGTTGAGTTTAGGTTTGGGGGTATGTTGAGTCTTGGGTCAGGGTCATGTTTTTCAGTGTTTTAGAGTCTGTCGTTCCTGCAATAACCTTGATGAGATATTGTGGTATTTGACTTTGAAATGATATGCTTAAATCACTGGGTTTAAACTAACATCTTGCCACTTAGAGTATTGCATTGCATTTTCAAAATTTATGACATGCTCTGGATGTGATAGTGGATAGGATGCCTAGTTGGATTGCCATGATTAATAGTGGAGACTACCCTGTGAGTTCACTAAGCCAAAGTGCGTACATAAATGACATATATGAGGGATTATTTTGTTTCTACTCTTTAAACACTCAATAGGTTCTTAGCATTAGATTTGATCTCTATAGGTTGAACATTGAGCATTATAGAGCATTCATCATAAAAGATTTTCACATGTAATCTTTGATCTTGAGTAAGTCGAACCAGTGGAAGTGATGTTAGACTATGTGTGCATGAACAAATTAAAAGGCCTGTAATATTTCCTACCTATGTGTGTGTGCTCCATAGCCCTGTTTGAAGCCAAACACTGATTGCCTTTTCTTTCTTACCACATTTACTGTAACCCATGTAAGCCATATTATAGCCATACCTGTTAACTTGGGATCATGCTTTGAGATGGTGAAGAAGGTTGAAGAGTTCGCATAAGAATTTGTGCGAAAGTGATACGAATCAAATGAAGAATGAGCTGCATTCAATCCAAATGTAAGAGGCAAGGTTGTAGTTTTATCTTTTTGTAAAAAATAAAAAAAATAAAAAATAAAAAAAAAATAAAAAAAACGAGAAAAAGAAAGTTGTTCCACCAAAATGAATGGTGAGTTGTGTTTGCCAGAAAAAGAATCTAAGGAACACAACATGTCAAAGGACTTAAGTGTTGTATCTACTCTCGAAGGAGTGGGCAAAAGTGAATGGTGAATTAAGGGGACAGTAATGAATGGTAAGTGGCATTATTCCACTTGCAAAGGAAGTCAATGAAGACCTAAGAGCTTGTGCCAAGCCGTAAAGGTAATTGAAGACTCTCACTGAATGATCCTAGGGTTTTGAACTCCTACATCCCGTTCCTTGCTAACCTTCACCCAATAGCCCCATTACAACCTAATGAAAAGTTTAAATTGATCCGCTGGTTATCCTTGCTATGAAAGTAGAAGTGTATGTGTGTTTATCTTGCTCATAATGATTCGATTCTTTTCATGAGATCTTTGCATTCAAATCAAGCGTTCTTTCAATGACATATTCATATGCAATTATAATTTGAAATTTCTTGTGCATAACTTCTTTCGCATATGCTTGATGAGCTTATTTGCCTAGGTTCTGTGAGAAATATGAGCGATATCTTGTGAGGTTTAGAGTCAAGGCGAATTACATCTATGGCGTTCGGCAAAGTGTTCTTGATGCTAGAATATCTTGAGTTTGGGCTTTTCATCTAAAACTAAGCAATGCATTCAAATTTGTGACATAATGTTAGTCTTTACCTATTGACTTCTGCATGCATTGTTTCTATCTGAGCATTAATCGATTGCATCTCGAATGATTGGTTTTGTGGGATATGTTTGTGGGTGTCATAGCTGAGAACCCTCAGGAGACAACACTCCTCCTACTAGGGACACCTAGAGGTTTAAAGGCTTGTAGCATATGCTCAATGCTATCGCGTTCCCTGCGAAAGTGGCTTTATTAGGATTTAGTTTTTCAGTTTAGGAATGTTTGGTTTTGCTCGAGGACTAGCAAAAGATAGGTTTGGGGGTATTTGATCAGTCTATTTCTATGCTTATATTTTGCCCTTTTTGCTTATGTTTATGCTTGTTCATTGGGTCTTTTTGGTGGGTTGATGTGTTTGTTGAGTCTTTGTAGGTCTCTTACCATAGAAATGTTGATCGGATCGTATTCTGGAGATGATAGAGTCAAATGATGCAGAAAGGGCATTTTTCTCCCATTTTCCGCGGCCCATGCCGCCCATCAGGCAGGTGCACCGCCGGCGGTGCAACAGGCGCCAGTGATATTGCCTTTTCCGCTGGCCATGCCGCTCAAGAGGCAAGTGCCTGCTCAGCGGCACGCCAAGCGAGCCATTCCAGAGTGTGGAGGTAACTTTTCCGCTGCCCATGCAAGTGCCTACCCAGCGGCACGTTGAGCGGTGGACCGCCTCCTCGTCTTCTCGTCACTGCAGAAGACTTATAAAAAGAAGGGAATAAGAGAAAATAGGGGTTCGACATATAGACAGACAGAGAGAGTTTTTAAGACCACCATTCTTTGATTCTTTTCATTCATTCCATCAGAGGAGATTACTTGGAGCAGGAAGACGACGGAGATCGCAAGTCAGAAACATCACACCATAATGGGTTCTATCTTCATCTCTTCTATATTTTTGTTCTCTCCATTGATGTGTAACTAAACCTTTATTAGGGGATTGATGTAACCAATTTTGGACAACTCTATGTAATCAATTAGTCTATCTTTTTGTTAATCAATTGGGTTTTAGTCTTGTCTATTGAATTAATTGCTCTATATTATTGATTCGTATTATTTTGTGGCCTCAATTGATATGAGTTTGTGATTTAGTTTATCTTTGAGATTAGGGTTTGGATGTGAATGGCCTTTCCATTTGAATCACAATCATAAGCTTAATAGACTTGAAAATTAATGTTTGCATGGCCTTGTGGCATTGATTTGGCTTAGAGTTTTGTTCATAAGGATTTCATTACTATCACTTGACACATGGCCTTTGTGCGAGTGGTGGGAAGGAGATTCGTTCTTAATTGTTTATCAAAACAAGCCCTGAACTTTATTGAAGTGTTTATTGAGACTAATTGAGAGCATTGAGTGTCTAAGAGAGGTGCATCGATTCCCTAATTTCTCCCCATATATTCATTCTTTGATTTGTTTATTAGTTGATTTGATTTTTAGTTCAAATAGTCATAATTTAGATTAATCCTAGAGTTAAACAATCTTTCCAAAGAAAAGCATTATGCAATTTAGTTTTCGCATTTAGAGTCACCTTTGCTAGATTAATTGGTTTTAACTAATAAAATCGCCGATCCCAGTGAACGAACTTTCTTAATAAATTGAACACAGAATTTACTGCATCAACTATCCGAGTCCTCCCGACTCTAGCCATGACTCCTTACTTACCTATCCGAGTCATCCCGACTCTAGGCAAGACTTCTTGCTTGGCTATCCGAGTCACCCCGACTCTAACCAAGACTTCATGCCTTTTACAAGGACTTCCTAGTGTGATCATGTGAATGCAAATGATGCAAACAATCAATACAACATAGAACATGTGATCAATACATTCTATGGCACAAATAGACCTAAACATGTGATATCACAAGTAATCAAGTCTAGATGCAAAAATACATGAATAGAAACCTAAGCATGTGAAACACCTAACACATACACTCAAAGTCTCATTCACACACACAACACTTGAATCACAATATGTTCATGAAGTACAAATTCAAGATGCTATCAATATACAATTAAAAGCTAGATATATGAGATTAAAATCAATCAATATACTAGTCAAAAATATAGAGCAAGGTTTTGAGATTTACATCAATCAAAACCTATATTCTCTAAATCACAAACAAATACACAAATCCTAGATTTTATCAATCAAAGGATCAAATCAAATCTCAAGGTCATTTTAACACAAAATTAATTCAATTAAGTTCCAAACAACCTAAGATGCCATTTTAATCACAATACAACTCACGAACATATGTAAAACCTAGAATCATAGAATCTAGTCAACATTAGTCCACAAATTGACTTTCAATTAGAATGATAACCAAGCTATCTTTCTCAATAGCTTTTACCAAACATAAACATAGATATAGAAGAAGAAACCCCAAGCAAATGGAAGGTCAAAAAGCAAGAAATCCCAAAGTTGAGACCATTACCTCGGATTCTGCAGCTGGTTCGGAAATCAGTGTTCAACCACTAGCAATCACGATCAAACAGCCACCAAACCACTTGGAGATATTAGAGGACTCAAATACAAACACTCTCCAACTTGAATCACTCAAATCCGACTCTGGATGAGGAAGATATGGTGTTTTAAAAATCTAAAAATTGGAGAGGATTGTATTGCGGGAAAACTGAAAACTGAAAACTGAAAACTTTTCTTCTTAATTTTTTCAAATGGAGAGAGAGAGGGAAGAAATAGGTGGAGAGAGAGAGAGAGACCATATCAGCCAATCAAGTGGGGCCACGTCACCCCCTGGCCATGGGGGGCGCGTTGCCCACATGGGAGCAGAGGCTACTCCAGGCCGCCTCACCAATGGCCAGCCCAAGTGGCCTCACGGCCTGGGCTGTCCTCTCGCACGCTCCCTGGGTTCTTCGGCCCGTATCTTGGGCGTCCGAACTCCGATTTTGAATCTGTTTCTGGATTACGAACTGTGACTCTCTTACGCACGACAAAGACTACACAACTTTGAAAAATGGTTGAGAAATCATCTCGGAAATCATCGATGAAGTCAACTCAACGAATGAGAACGAAAAGTAGCGTAGTCAACTTGTTTGGACTCGAAACCTTATGAATGAGTAACCGAAATGATCGGAACTCAATAAGGCATTAAATAAGAACATGTTCAAGTCCTAAACACAAAATACGGAAACATACAAACACAAAGACACACACATATGCTAGTTTCCGGACATAGTCCTAGAAAATGCAAAACACAAAGTTTATCAACTTAATATGAATGCATGAGCATATTTTGCCAAGTGTGTGAAAGTGATATGTAAATGAAATTAAATCATGAAGGAACACACAAGAATGATATGTGTGAGTGTGTGCCTAGCCTTGTAAGAGATAAGAGGTCCTTGAATACCTTTGTCGACCAATAATGCCCGAATCTCTTAAAAGCCGGCTTCTTGAATGAGTTGTGGTTGAGATGTCCTTCGCCTTCAAAATTCTTCAATTACTAACCACCAAACATTACAAGATAAACACGTTTTGATATGGAATTAATGCCAACACTAATTATCAACCTTACACATTTCCTCGATTGCCTCATACCGCGTTCAAATTCGTGCAAGAGAAATGCGTCATAGGCGGGAGATCTCTTAAACCGATCAACTGACTAGACTTCTAGCTCAGCCTTCAAATCCCCAAAGATGGCGTCCTTAGAGGACAACTGATTTTACAGTTCCTGCGACTCACGCTCAGCCCTCTCTCTGGCCTCTTCAGCTAACTTCATAGCCTCAAAACGTGCAGCGAGCAAATCCTGACTCGCAGACAGTTGTTGCTTCAGCGAACGGATCTCCTCCTCAGTAGCCAACTGTGCTGACAGGAACCCGTCAGCTGATTCCCTTAGCTAGGCAAGTTGTTGTGTGTAAGATTCCTCAGTAGAAAGCTTCTCAGTTGCCAAAACAGAGGCTTGCTCTCACAGGTGTTTATTTTCCCTGGAAACTACGTTCCATGCTTGTAGTTATCCACCATCTCAGACATCATCTGAAAAGAAGACACGAAAATCAGGAAATACGCATAAACAAAAATATAACGAATGTGCCATAAAAGACTTACCAAAGAATGACAGTTGAAGAAGAATTTCGTCTTCCTATTACATGACTTGTCCTTCACATGCTCCCAACCTTCGCCAATATAGACGTTGTGGTGGAGCAAGTGTGAACAAATCTCCGTAGCTGAGAAGTCCGAAAGAGAAACATAACCGGACCCTCCACCAGCCTCAATTGAGCCCGTAGGAGGAGCCTCACAGGCAACACCCGAACCAGACACAAACGCCCTGGTTTGTGTTGATGGCCCTGGCTGACCAACTGGCTTTGGTCGACCAGCGGAAGAAATATTCGGCTCACCTGCAGCCGCCGAAAGAGAAGTAGGAACATTCGAATCATTAGCCCCCTCAGCAGGTGGAAGCACAACAGCGGTTACCTCTTCAAAAGAGACCTCAGGTATAATTTTTGAGCCGGGGCGACCTCGGCGATTATAGGTTCATCAGCACCTTCCTTATATGATGAAACCACATACTGAACAACCCTTGACGCCCGTTTAGGAGGACGAACAGCATGACTAGGAGTATTCTAGGTCGGGCGCTTTCCCCTACCAGTTCTGGGATTCAAATCACTAGCAGGATCAAAGGGAGTCTCGGGGACATTTGCATCAAAAACAGGAATGTCGTTCTTTGCTCGTGAAGCACCCACTTTCTCCTTACCCTTACGATTGGGGATACTCACAATAACCTTCTGACGCACGGGAAGCTAACCAACATTCTCGCCATGACCAATATCCTCGCCCTCACCGACATCTTTGCCATCTGAAGGATCACCACCATCGGGACTGGCAACCCCTTCCTTGGCCAGACCAGCAGCATGCCTTTTGCTGGCAGCTTCAGAATTCTTCACCGCCCGGGCTTGCAAATCGCAAACTGTATCAAAGTCACACACTGCAAAAGACGACAAGACGTTACTAACGGAATAAGCATAATAGTAATGTCAAAAAGAAGCATGTGTAACTTACAGCGAGGAAGCCTAGTAGGAAGACGTGGAAAAATCCGTTGAGCGATCATTTTCTCCTCATCCAAGAGAAATGATCGACCTCTCTCATCCAAGGGGAGAACAGCTGCTGAGGCGAGGTAAGCAATCTCATCATCCAACAGAGCAAGGACTGTCTTCGACCAAGAGTTGGGAGATGTGAAATGTCTGGGAACTTTCCGGCCAAAAGGTTATGGCGAGCGCTGGCGGGAACGTCTCTGCCCTACGCCCCACTAACGAAGAACCAACTGTTCTTCCATCTCTTATTTGAGGTAGGAAAGCCCTAGATGAAGCCTTTCTTCTTCTCGTCACTGGAAACCTCCACCTGCCCAGGGTTCACTACACCCTAAGGAATCCAATTCTCCATAGCTGAAGAGAGAAGAAAATAAGTGCCACCACTACTTGATTGCCTCAAAGTATAAAAATGGTGAATCTCATGGAGGGTAAAGGGTTCAAACCTTTAAGCTTCCACATCAAGCATAAGCACATCAAAATCCTATAACTATTAGGGGCAAGTTGGGCGAGCGCAATCTTAGCATCAGCAAGGAACCTGGCGATAAAAGGTTGAAGAGGCAGTGTTACCCCACAACTAAGCATTGCCCCGTAAATGGCGACCGTATTTTACGGAGGATTCCACGCCGCTAGATCATTAGATAGCATCAAAGACACACTATCTGGGATATCGAAGTGACTTTTATATTTGTGAAGCTCCTTCTCGCCGACAACATTTACTTCGCAATCGAAGGAACTCGGACAATCGGATGAGAAATACAATCTATCCTGTTGATGACTCTCAACATCTGAGTCGATGATCGTCTGAGCATCCAATAAAGAGACTCGGGGAGCCCTAGAAGCTCGTCGTTTGTTGCCACCAGGTTTTGAAGACCTAGTCATCTCTGGAGAATCACTACCAAAAGACGAGGGAGAAGAAATGTCAGGGATATAATTTTCCTGAGCAGAAGGAACATAAACATAAATGGGGGTGGGAGAATCCAGATGAAAATTATGAATCAATGATTTGATTTTATCCGCGGTACTTTTATCACCAAGCTCCAAAGCTTGCATCATTCGATTAAAAAGGGAAGAACGCAAATAAGGGTCCATGGAAACTCACCAGAAAAACACTAGAAAAAGAGAGTGCGCAGAAGAGTTGGAAACGCAAACGAGCTAACACAGCCAAGTTCGTTGAGCCACTCAGCAACTGAAGGTAGGAAGAAGGGACTACTGTAAATTTCCAGCAAATGAAGAATGAATGGAGAGCAATGGAACGCTTTTTGTTTTGAGAAAAATGAAGAATTAATGGATCCGTAAGAATTAATGAGGGAAGGGAAACGTTGGTGTGTTAAAAGAAAAAGCTTTTCAAAATTCGAAAATAAAAAAGGGGGCGTTGGTAAGGTGAACGACGGTGATAAAAGCAACCGCAGTGTCACCCACCAAATAGCGCGCACGTGGCATCCCAAGGAGCGCTCAACAGTCAAACTATCACCTCAGTACATCAGAGCAAGTGAAAACGTAGGTAATCTTGTGGCTAGAAACGAAAGCTTACACTAGAAGAATCAACTGTCAAATTCAACAAGTGGAAAAAGAGAAATTGATTACAAAACGCATCAGGAAGCAAAGTATGGGAATAAATACTACTCGCCGAAGTAAACAAGTTGGAAGGTCAGATTGTTCGTTCAGCTCAAAATATTTATGGGGGTATTGTTGTATATGCATGTTCGATAATAAAACACGTCATCTAAGGAGTCAAAAGGCATGGAAATAAACACTACCACGTTACCTATTGACCAGGTCGAAGAGAGAATGTGGACTAGTCAACACGTTATCAGGCCATATCATCCGAGTTAGCAAAAGTCAAAGACGTACTCGCCAAAGCCAGAGATGTGGTCGCCGAAGGAAACTGACCATAAGAGTTGGGGGTGTTCACCGCGCAAACCTACTCGGTTGAGCTCAAACGAAGTCCCCAATCCAGCAAATTCCTTACAAACCCAGAAGAAGGATTGTAAGGAAATTACGCCCTAAAGAGAAGAGTAAAACCAATCTCAACGAAAAGAAGTTCAAGTAGGAAACAAATCCTAATCCGTTACAACCTCAGATTCCCGACACAAGTCAAAGAATGAGTCCTACCATCAACACGGCAGGATAAAGAGAAACCCTAATCATCATGTATAAATAGAACCACCTGTTCCACGAGAAAGGGGTTCGAAAATTTAGAGAGAGAAAAGAGCAATTGTATGGGAGATCTGAGTGTGTAACGAAGCAATCAATATAGTATTATTTTCCCTGCCCTCCAGGGCGCCGTGGTTTTTTCCCATTCAAGGGTTTTCCACGTAAAATTTGTTTCTTGCATGCATTGATTATTTCCTTGTTTTCTATTTGATTTGATATAATTGTTGAGCATGTGGAAATCCAAATTTCACCGTCAACAAAAAGCTTCCATCCTTTTAATCAATAGAAATAGCTTATCTAAGGGTCGATGATAATCCACTAACCGACATATATATATATATATTAGTCCCGTTCTAGTCAGTGCGCACTGATATAACTTCATCAGTGTGTTACATGTGGGTCACTAATTATGGAGAAGCACTGACAAGTGCATATACACTTGAGTTAAAGCATGTAAATCTAATGGTCCACATGTAACGCACTGATATAAGTGACTTGTAAATGTCTATATATATATTTACAATAACTAACTTAGACTTAGTTTGGCATTGTTGTGTTGTGGGGGGATTGCTTTTGGTTATGTTGTGGGAGAATTGCTTTTAAATTTGCTGTGAAAATAATCAACTGAGTGTTTGGTAAACTGATTTTTTAAAAGTGCTATGAGAACCAAAAGCAAATTCAATGTTTTTGGTAAACTGTAAGTAAAAAGTGTTTAACTGTGAAAAATTACTGGAAATGACATAAATGAATATTGAAGATGTTTTGAAAATAAATAATTTATTTTATTTTTGTGTGACCATAAACATGTTATAAAATAAATAATTTATTTTATTTTTGTGTGACCATAACACATTATTATTATTATTATTATTATTTTATCTATTGCCATATATATTGCATATACATTAATAATCTATTGTCTTTTATTACTGCTTCATGGGAAGTAGTTTTCTAAAAGTTATAAAAAATAGCTTCTCAAAATTGATGTTGGGGAAGCCAAAAATAACCAAAAGCACTTCCTTAAAATTTTACCGAACACCCTAAGCCCAGTTTGGAGTCACTTTTGGCCACAAAAGCAGTTCATGAAGCATTCCCAAATTGGGCCTTATTGTTGTCGAATTAAGAATTTATCTTTAAGTCACCTCAATTTTCGTTGAAAACACTTGTATTCAATACCATGATGTACCTCTATTTTCAAAAAAATAAAATAAAATAAAATACCATGATAAATAATATATAAATCCCCATTTATTTATTATAAAATACTTTAAAGGTTTAGGACATCTTTTTGGTATATGTTGTATCAAATAGGCATACCATATTATATTAGAGAGATTTTCAAAACCGCCTAAGGTTCGACCATAACCAAAACAATTATAGGTTTTGAATTTAGGTCAAAACTACTCACTTTAGCTTTCGTCTATAGGAAGTGTTGATGTAATGTAACATTATAATCAAGTAAAATGATTTTGGAAAATCTTATTTGGGAGGCCAATTTAATAAATTACAATATTTTGAGGGGATGAAAGCAAAATTTTATAAAATTATATATTAAATATATACTTTTTTAAAAAGATTTTTAATATAATTTTTTTGGGCCGTGGCCCCCTGCCAACACTCTAGGCATCCATCCACATATATATATATATATATATATATATAATATCAGTCTTTCTATTATCAGTTCAAACTGATATAAAATATATCAGTTTCTTGCATATGGGTCATTGGATTTAAAGATGCTTTGACAAGTGCATATAACCAAGTCAAAGCATTTAAATCCAATGACCCACATGTAAGGAACTGATATATCTTATATCAGTTCGAATTGATATATCTTATATCAGTTCGAATTGACAATAAAAAAATTGTATAGTATATATATATATATATATAGATTTTCTATTATTAGTTCGTCATGACAATAAGTATATCAAGACGAAGAATGTGAACCACTAGATTTACATACTGTTGTATGTATAAATTCGCCAAACAGACACGTCACTAAAGGAGTCAATAAATGATGAAGAAAAGGTTGTCACGTCACTCGTTGACCGGGTCAAGGGAGAAAATGTGGCCAGTCAGTATGTCAACGTCTTAAATCAATAAAGTCAAAGGTGTGGTCTCCAGAGTTAGATATATACTTGCCAAAGGTAGAAACGTGGTCGTCGAAAGATAAATACCCAGGAGTGAAGGTGCTCGCTGCATCAGCATACTGGGACCAAACCGACTCGGCAGAAACACAGAAATAAACCCTAACTTCTAGAAGACCTATGACAACAAGGAATCATAAAAGGAAAAGAGATAGAGCATATCCGGATCCGTGACAACATGGGAATCCTAGTACGAATCAAATGGGGAATCCTACCACCAACACGGCTAAAAACAAGGGGAAATCCTAATTAACATGTATAAATAGAACCATCTATCCGATGAAGAAGGGGTTCGAAAACCTAGAGAGAAAAGAGCAATTGTATGAGAGATCTGAGTGTTGTAACAAAGCAATAAGCCTAGTATTATTTTTCCGCCCTCTGGGGCGCCGTGGTTTTTTCCCATTCAAGGGTTTTCCACGTAAAATATGTCTCTTGCATGCATTGATTATTTTCTCGTTTTACTTTGAGTTGATATAATTGTTGAGTGTGTGGCAATCCAAATTTCACTATCAACACATACTTTGACTCAAAGTGTATGCACTTGTCAAAATTTTTCCATAATCTATGGTTCATATTTTTCGTCTTAATATATTTATTGTCAGGACAAACTGACAATAGAAAAATTGGTATATATGTGTATATATATATATATATGGGCCAGGCAATAGAACATCGGTGTATCATACACCGTGTAGGAAAAATTGTGATAGTAATTTGAAAGGTGTGATCCAATCTTTAATTGCAATATTTTTTGCACGATGTATGGGTACATCGGTGTTCTATAGATTGTCCATATATATATATATAATACTTCTCTAATTAAAATCGTCATGACTTTATAATTTCAAGTCGTCCAACCATAACAACACATTCACAGTGGCCCCACAACCCCGTAACAAATACTCACACCCAATAAAATGGGTGGTGTGATTAGACGTCCTTAACTTATAATTTCAGGACGTCTTTACTATAGAACCACCATATATATTATATATATATATATATATACAGTCTTTCTTATTAGTTCGAACTGACAAAAGTTATATCAGTTCCTTATATGTAGGTCATTGGATTTAAATACTTTGACTGACAAGTGCATACAGCCAAGTCAAAGTATTTAAATCCAGGGCCCACATGCAAAGAACTGATATAACTTTTGTCAGTTCGAACTGATAATAGAATTTCTGTATATATATATGTATATATATATATATTATATATATATAATAGTGGGTTTCGCTTTGTACCATATGAGTGTAATGTATTGTACACTATATACATTACGTCATAGGGGTGGGCATCCAAACTGAATCGACCAACCGGCCCATACCAAATCTATTAAATGGGTTTGTTCGATTTGTTAAATAAAATAAACTCATTGAGTTGCCTAAAAGCAACCCGTTGGTTTAGGAGTTGTGTTTTATAGAACTAAATAACTCAACCCAAATTTTCTTTACCATTGTTTTTTTTATTTTATTTCCTTGTCTTTAGACAATTTTAATTAGTTACTTTTGTATGAATTAGTTTTATATTATAAGTTTTAGGTGTTTGTACTTATTTCAATCTGGTATTATCGTTTATCATATTGATGTATGAGTTTAGATAATTATATAGATATTATATATGTTCAAATTAAAAAAAAAAAAAATGATTATGCTATTAATTTTGATTCATAATTTTTTTTTGATAAATTCCAAGTAAATGAAAAAACATACCAAAAACAAACTATTTTAGCCTTTTAGGTTTAATCCCAAACTGTCAAAGAAACTGATTTTTATTGGTTTCATTCGGTTTTGCTGTAATTACCATGTAATTGGCTCGCTTTGGGTTGTAATTACTAACCGATTAAATGACGGTTTGGTTGAGGTATAGCCAAAACTAACCCAAACCAACAGATGCCACCCATAAGTAAAATGATAGAGAGATTTAACACATGATTTTTACGTGGAAACCTCGATAGGTGAAAACCACGGAACCAAACGACTTGGCCACTTCCCACCTCAACATACACAAAACCCATAAAACCATAAATATAGCTTTAAAAAAATAAATAAAACTTTAGAAAATATTCGAAGAACATAACTTTAACATTTTATTATTCATGATGGTTTGGTTCATTAAAGCCTTAACAATAGCCACCAAATGACTTTCGCCACTTCAACACAAAACTCATAAAATCATAAATATAGCATTAAAAATATAAATAAAACTTTAGAAAATATTTGAAGAACATAACTTTAACATTTTATTATTCATGATGGTTTGGTTTATTAAAGCCTTAACAATGGCCATGGAAAGCTAGATCCTTGGTTGGGGAGGGTTCACTGCTGGAAACGATGAGGACGATGCCCCTCCACCTCCAAGATTCCTTTGATTTATTTTGCTATGCGTGGTCTTGCTCAGCTTTTCAAAAGCTGAATGCATTTGACGCAATTGCTGCACATTCAAGTCATCAGTGGGGAATTCCCACCATCCTTGAGATGTTTTCCCTTTTGTCATCTCTTCGAGCTTTTTTCCATGTTTTTTCTCATCGTCTAGTTGGTGGAGGAAGTCGTTATGGTCTTGGAGCAGCTTTGAAATTTTCATCTTGCGGTAAGCCTCAATGACATGGTGTGTGCTACCATCTGATGGTTGGCTCACTCCTTGGAAGAGGTTGGTAACATCTTCAATGGAGGGGTCACCAAAGGAGTAAGGTTTCCCCGATGGTGAGAACATTACAACCCCAACCTTAGCACCTGTTAAAGTGGCGAGCTCACTTGCCTTTTTGTAAATCCCCGATTTACGTTTAGAGAATGTTATCACTCTATTTTTGTCGTCTTCATTCTCTTTAATTCTATCACTTGCTTGCCTCTGGTTTTCTTGCCCAATTCAGCCATCACGAACAAATTCTGCAAAACACATAATTTGTTGGTTTGATATTGTATGATTTGAGATGTGTTATAAGAGGAGAACCTCTAAATTAGTGCAAGGTCACGAATTTATCTTTTTAAGTTGTCATTTACCATATATTTAAACTTTTAATATTTGGATAATCAATTTGGAATACTTTGTAAACATCTATTTGGTACCAATATTTGACTATTAGCAAAACTGTATTTACTTAATTAGCAATTTGACAATTGAAAGAGGGTTGACTGACAATGGAATCCAATTTGGATCTCTACTTCACTTTTTTTCTTTTTTTGAAAATGGCCAGTGGAGATCCAATCTAGATCTCAACTTCTTTTTTTCCTTTTCTTTTTCTATAAAAAAGCTTTCTAATTGTATTTTTTTTTTTTTTTGTTGATCTCCGCCGTTCATCTTTGGTTGACTTCTAAGATAGACGGTGGAGATCTACGAGATTTTTTTTCCGTTTGTTTTGTTTATGTTTTTCATCAAAATTAAGATTTGAATTTTGTTTGTTTTCTTTTTAATTCATTTTCTAAATGTTTTTATTTTTTAGTTTTTTTTAATAATATTTTAATAGAAGGGTGAAAGGGTACGGTTGAGTCTAATGTCTAATGAACCTAGAGTGGGTGAATAGGTTATACCCAATTTTCACGGCGCATCAGAACACAATACATCAATTCAATAATAACTGAAACAAAAAGTATTAAATAAATTGACACGGTATTATTACATGGATACCTTACTGTTAAATACATAGGACCAAATCTTTTGGCCACTTTCGTCACAAAGGCCCCGTTAGATAGAGAAGTTAAAATCTGATTATTTAATAATTTTGACATAAAAAATATGTTTGGTAAAACTTCCAAAAGGATTGATAATCTGGATTGATTTGGTAAAATTGTAAGAAACAGGTGGGGTACTTTTACAAAGTGATTTTGAAAGAATCTGCTGTCAGATTTAATAAATCTTTTTGAAGACTAAATTATCCCTATTGATTAATATAAAAAAAACACTTATAAATCAATCTACTTGGTTTTTTTTTTTTCCTTAAAAAAATCTATTTTATTATTATTAACCCCGAACCTGATATTTGGGTCTATAATATATAACAACTACCAAAGGTCCATAAATACATTAATACAGTCTTTCTATTGTCAATTCGTCCTGATAATAAATATATCAGGATGAAGAATGTGGACCACAAATTATAGAGAAATTTTGACAAGTGCATACGCTTTGAGTCAAAGTATGTAATTTAGTGGTCCACATTCTTCGTCCTGATATATTTATTGTCAGCATGAACTGATAATAGAAATGTACATTATATATCCATTAATTAAAATACATTAAAGATATATACTGCGTAAGGGTGTAAGGTGTTATAAAATTATGGCTAGTGAAGAAAAATCTTACATATAACCTACAATCTATAATATATAAAAGCTGAACCTCACAGCACAAATGTCGTCGTGAGAGAACTTTGGACTTAAATGCTATAATTCATTTCTATTTCTATATCTATGTATAATCTCTTATAATGGAGCCATAATTAGTTTATTTTATTTTTATTTATTTAAAAAAAAAAAAAAAAAAAAAAAAAAAAAAAAAAAAACTTAAGCATCAACTAATTGTTTTGTCTATTATATTATATCTAATCAATTTGGACATTTTTATACTCTTAATTTCAATATTTTAAGTCTTGCATTAATTTCCTTATCAGTTTTGTAATTGAATTCTTATCGGTATTTGATGGATTAGTTTTGGCTTGCTTTGTCTATTAATTTTCCATGAGGGAGTTGGATTTAAATGTTAAAAACTTAAATGATCAATAAAAACACCATAACACCATATTCTCCTTTAAATCAGACTTTAAGTTTTGTCAATTAAACCACCTAATCATAATATGCCTATCATAATCTTTACTCAAAAGCCCTCTCCTCTTCCTCATTTTTCTCTATAAAAACCATCTATTCTCACAGGCAAACTCAGAACACCCAAACATGGAGAATTGGATGGCGTTGGGTGTGAGAGTAATTTCTACGTATTTTTATTTATTTGGCTAAATGATTTTAATCTTTAGTTTTTTTTTTTTTTTTTTTTTTTTTTTTTTTTTTTCAATTTGCGATGATTGCCAAAGCCTTCTCAAACACCATTCTCAGGTATCATTTTCTTATTAGGAACCACTTAGTAGTTGTAAAGATAATTATGGATTAATTGATTATCGTTTTGATGTATTTTGGAATCTTTAATAAGGTGTTCATTATGTTGCGCTAGCAACCCTCCGATAAGGCTAGCATCCTGCTCATCACCACAATGTATAAATCAATGGGACCTGGTTGAGAATTGTGAGGTGCTCTGTACTTATGGATGATGGATTCGATAAAACATACTACTAAATAAATATAGTGTTATAGTCTTTGGTTCAAAGTCTAACCACTATTTATGTATTGCCTCTTGAAAACACTGTATCCACTTGGGTTTTCAGCTATCCAATACCTGGATTTGGTTTAAAGAAATTTAGACTGATTTTTTTACAGCTTTTTTTTCTTACTATTTTAGCCTTTTGTTTTGTTTTCTTTTGGTTTTTAGAATATATTAATAGGCAAAATACACTATGATTATTACCAAAAATAAATATTTTTTGAATTTAATTTAATTATTCTTATAATGATAATAAATAAATATTTTTTTAAACAAATTAAAATATTAATTTTTATTCAATATTAATGGTATTACATTCAAAATGTAATTATTGCATCAATCAATAGATTATTTTCTAAATCTATAAATTCACTCATAATTTTTTTTTTTATATTATAAATGGTATAAATAATTTTTTTTTGTAAGATAATAAAAAAGTATCCATATAATTGTATCTCCATAAAAGTCTTCACCTTTATATTTTTTATTGAATCATCTAAGAGACGACACGTGAAAAAAAAATAAAATCAATATATAATATATCTATATATACAATAGTAGAGCTTTGTCATTAAATTCCTATTAATTATAATGCTATAAAAATATATAATATATAGAATATTCTATATAACCAATAGCTAATCAAGAGGAAATCCGTAATTAAGGGATAGTGAATAATAATTCTCTTAACCAATCTTGTAATTGATTTAATTAATAGTTATTATTATTATTATTTTTGAAGTATTACATTATTGGGTAAGGTTAAAAGACAAGCCCAATATATTTATTTTTTGCCAATTTGTTTTTTTCCGAAATCACAGAAGGCAATCCCATAATCAATGGGACTGTGAAAAATTCTCTTAACCAATCTGATAATTGATTTTTTTAATTATTATTATTATTTTGAAGTATTATATTATTTGGTAAGTTTAAAAAACAACCCATAATTTTTTTTTAAATTTTTTTACCAAAAGTATTAAGTATTTATTAAGTAGTATTAATTATAATACTTTTTAATAATATTTTTTTTATCCTAAATAAGAAAAAAAAAACTATAGGTAATTAAGAGGCAATCACGTAAATAATGGCATGGTGAATGTATTTTTTTAACCAATCTCATAATTGATTTTAATTAGTAAGTATTGTTTTTTGAAGTATTACATTATTTGTGGTAAGTTAAAAGACAAGCCGTATTTTTTTTTTTTGCCAACAAGCCATAAATTCGTATTAATTAGTTTTTTTTTTTTTTTTTAAAAGTATTTTTAATTAGTTGTAATATTTTAAAGGGGAATTTATCTTATTTCTCATTTGTCTTTCCCATTTGTCTTTCCCACTCATTGCTTGACACGTATGCACTTTTCATTTAATAAAAAGCTTTCACTTTTTACTGCAAAGCTTAGTTTACGTCTTCACCCCTATTAATGAAATGATAGAAGCAGCCATTATGGGTAAAAACGTAAACAAGCTTTGCAGCAAAAAAATGAGAGCTTTTTAAATAAAAAGTGTTACGTGTCAAGCAATTAGTGGGAAAGGCAAATGGGAAAGGTAGATAGCATTCCCCTATTTAAAAAAAAAAGTATTGTTAATTGTTATCTAATAAATATATTAATATTTGGTATGTTATATTGTATAATAATTAATAATATAATTTTTTTCCTAAGTACAAAATCTATAGGTAATCAATAGTCAATCACGTAATTAATGGGATAGTGAATAAATTTTTCTTAATAAATTTCATAATGATTATTAATATTAATTATTAATTTTTGAAGTATTACATTATAGATAAGCCATAATTGTTTTTTGCCAACAAGCCATGCAATTCGTTGTTTTAGTTTTTATTATTATTATTTTTTATTTTTTAAGTATTGCTAATTATTTGTAACATTTTAAAAAATTATTTTTGGTTAGTTATCTACGTAATATATATTCTAATATTTGGTAAGTTATTATTAATTGTAATAATTTTAATATATAATTTTTTTCCTGAATAAAAATCTATAGGTAATCAAGTGGCAATCACGTAATTAATGGAATAAATTCTATTAACCAATCTCATAATTATTTTTAATTATTAAGTATTTTTTTGAAGTATTAAATTATTAATTTGGTAAGTTTAAAGACATGCCATTTTTTTTTCCCAATAAGCCTAAAATCGTATTAATTTTTTTTTTTAAAGTATTGTTAATTGGTTATAAATTTCAAACAAAATATTGTTAATTAGTTATCTATATACTTTTTTTTGGTTTACACCATCCGGTTTCCGGGTGGGTAGATCCACCATACGGTGCAATCAGCCCAAACCACACCCCGACTAATAGTTATCTATATACTTTACAATTAATTGTAATATATTTAATAAATAATTTTTTTTTCCTAAATAAAAATCTATACTTAATCAAGAGGAAATCACACAATTAATGGATAGTGAATAATTTTCAAAACCAATATCATACTTGATTTTAAATTATTTCGTTTTTTTTAATTTATTTTATTTAGTTATTTATTTATTTTATGAAATATCACATTATTTGGTAAGTTTAAAAGACAAGCCACAATTTTTATTTTTTATTTTTTCCAACAAGCAAAAAATTCATATTAATTAGTTTTTTAAAAAATATATAAATTTTTTTTTAAGTATTGTTAATTAGTTGTAATATTTAAAAAAAAAATTATTAATTAGTTATCTCTAATATATATTATAATATTTGGTTAGTTTAATTGTAATAATTATTTTTCTAAATAAAAAATCTATAGGTAATCAAGAGTCAATCAGGTAATTAATGGGATAGTGAATAAATATGTTAACCAATCTCATAATTGAATTTAATTATTAATTATTTTTTAAATTATTATATATTTAGTAAGTTTAAAAAGACAAGACATAATTTCTTTTTTGCCAACTAGCCATAAATTTAGTATTAATCAGGTTTTCTTTTTTAAAGATTGTTAATTATTTAATATTTCAAAAAAAAAAAAAAAGTATGTTAATTAGTTATCTATATAATAATATTATAATATTAGTAAGTTATTAATTGTAATAAGTTTTAAAAATATATATATATATATATATTTTTTTTTTTTTTTTCTTCTTTAAAAAAAATAATAATTTTTTTTTTTCCTTAATAAAAAATCTATAGGTAATCAAGAGTCAAACACGTAATATGAGATTAAATAAATTCTTTTTAACTAATCTCATAATTGATTTTAATTATTAAGGTTTTTTTTTTTTTTTTTTTTTTTTTTTTTTTTTTTTTTTTGAAGTATTACATTATGAGTAAGTCATTGCCCAAATTTGGTGTCTAAAGCTGGTGCCCAAATGATGTGGAAACTGTAAACCATTCATTTAAATTGTATTAGATTATGATTTAAATAATGGTCTACAGTATTGCCACATCATTTGAGCACCAGATTTGGGTACTAAATTGGACAATGTAGCATTACTCTTACATTATTTGTTAAGTTTAAAAAACAAGCCATAATTTATTTTATTTTTTTGCCAACAAACCATAAATCATATTAATTAGTTTTATTTTATGTTTAAGTATTGTTAATAAGTAATTGTAATATTTCAAAAAAAAAAAAAAATGTTAATTAGTTATCTATATAAATAATATAATATATATATTGGTAAGTTATTTTATTTTATTTTGGTTCATTAAGAGAATTATTATTATCTCATTGTGATGAAATTGACTCTCATTTTTATTCATTATCTCATTATTTAATGAAATAAAAAAATCACAAGCTAACCTTTCATATACAATTAGAAAAAAATAAATAAAACTTTTCCTATAAGTTATATCATTTTTATGACATTTATATAATTTTAGTTGGGTTTGAAAAGCTTGCTAATTCTTCCTAAAATAAAAGGTCAAAAACGTTTTTTTTTTTTTTTTTTTCTATTGGTATGTTTATTTTTGTTTGTTTATCATCAATCCAAGATACTATGACGCCAATTTTATCCGCCACGTTAATGTTTATCCATCTTAGGGTTCCTCCTCTTTCGGTCACAATCGGTCCAAATCTACATAACCCACCAAATCCACTAATGTTCGTCATTTATGATTTCAAGCTTTTCTATTTCATCTTTTTAAAACACTTATATTTTGATGTGTTTAATTTCGTGTTTTTTTAGTGCATATTTAGGATAATGGATCTCCATTGTAGGTTCTAAGCTAAGTGAACATGTGATTTGATTGGGTTTCGAGTTTTTTTATTTTATTTTATTTTATATTTTATGTATAGTTCATGTAATACAAATTGCAAGATATGTCACGCATCTCATTGTAATGCATTTTGCGTACTATTGATATTTGTTTTGTATCGACTAATATCATTTGACTTCATATTTAAAATTTCAATCAGGTTAGCTGAGCAATCAAAGAGAAATTTTCAGTATGGCTTATCGCAAAATCACCTTGGTTTTTTAATTTACATATAAATATTTTTTTTTTGGGTTTTAATAAAACTATAGTGTTGATGTATGTTATTCAACATGCAAAGGTTGATTGGTCGATCAATCTCTAAGATTAAAATGGTGATTTTACGTGATCGGGCAAAAAGAGGTAATAATAATGAACTATTTTTTTATAAAATTATTTTACCATTTAAATCTTGAATTTTAATGTTTATTTTTGGTATCTAATTCTGTACATCCTATACTCGCTTGCAAAGGATTTGATCATGTTCAGAGCTCTACCTACCACTGTTTTTAGGTATTTATACAAAAATATAGGTTTTAACATATATATGGTAGCCAAAAATAGCATAATGAAAAAATAGCTCTAGGCCCAATACGAAAGCCCAAGCCCAAGGGTGCCAACCTATGACCCAAACTCAAGTTACCAGCTGACTTGATTGCTAATTGACAAAGTCTTTTATTTACAAAGCAATTGTAACTGCCAATTCAAAATGACTTTAAACGACATTTTAATCATGGAAACTAAATGCATATAACCGACTAAAGAGGCCTCACTTGAGGGTTTAGACTAGAACACTACAAATATCACCCTTCTCTCCAAGAGAAAGGAGGAATTCTTCCCATTATTTCGGCCACCAAACCTCATCCCAAATAATCCCACGCTCAGCCCAAGTGAAAAAGGCTATATGATGACATCACCCAGGGCTCGACAAGCCTTATCTACGGTTTGCTTTAGAATCTACATGGTTTATTTCTGATTTGAATATCAATTTGTTCATAAATTGTCTAACTGGGTGTCGAGTAGATTCCTACAAGACACCCCTTCCTTTAGCTTTGTTCTACAGGAATCCAAAGCATTCGACAAAGCACTATTCATAGATTGCCGATACCCTGAACACTACGATTTTGACCGTAGGATTTTCTAGTTTCTACAATATACAGCTCTTATTTATATATTATTATTATTATTCTTTTAAGTTGTGATAATTTGTTTAACTTGATCTTTGCAGTCTTATTTCATGGATTGAATTAGAACCAACTTAGAGAGTATAAAGCAATGGTTGGAATTATTTGAATTAGAAATTTCTAAAAATTGTTAAATTTGTGGTGGAAGCACGAAAAAATTATAAAATAAAATTCGGTAATTATAACGATTACATTATGTTTAACGTGCTCACACATCGTGCGGGCTGCTCAGTTTACTATAAATAAAGAAAAACTTAAGACATAAATATTGGTACTAAAAAGTCTTAAAAATTGAGGTTTTTATGCTTATAATATTATAATTTCAACAATTTAAGAACGGACTAGCTAGAGATATTTGCAATTATATAAAAATGTCAAAGTAATCTAAACCATGTTCATACACATCAAGTCGTCATTTCATGTACTATGCAATTCAAATGCAAGAATCAATCATAAAACAAAAACTTTTCTTTATAAATTTCATGTGACAATCCACCAATCCCTTTGCTTCACTCTAATACGCCAATAATTTATATCTTTTTTATTAGTTTTGTTTCGTGTTTTTTACAATCTCATGGTCACTCGCTTTCATGTAATGCTTGTTTATTTTTCACTCTTACAATTTCGCACCCAAACTATTCTTTACATTTCAATGCACAATCTCTTTCTCATTTGCTTTCGCTCAATCTCTCATTCTCTTGCTTTCTCGCCTTCACTCTTGCTTCTTTTGATCTCAATTCACGCTCTCTTACATGCTTTTCATTATTTAAATTAAGAATAGTCGACAGATTACACTTCCCTATGGTATACGAATCGTGCATTTACGAGATAAACCCGTGTATTGTCAAAGGGCACGTTAATCAGCTCAAATACAATGCAAATAAATAGAATGAGCGGCCCATGAAGGGTATGCTTGTTAAGTTGGAAACCGTCTGATACAAAACAAAGAAAGCTTCTCAAAGCGTAAATAGAAAGGCAGCGGCTACTGCTGTATTTAAAGCCCTAACATACGAAGAGTATAAAGCATAGAAAGACTAAACACCCCTAAAACCTATGACAAGACAAAAAACCCTTTGACAAAACACTACACCTACCTCCATCACAAACACGATTTTCTTCAATGAAATTTTCCTAGATTAACAGGAAAGAAATAATTAAATGCAAGTAGCATACCACATTTACCTTCCATTTCACGAATTCATACTGTACAAACAGCCCTACCAACTACCCTTATGTCTGCAAAACTACTAGCTAAACAATCCAATGAACCTTTGGAAGCAATGTTGAGTCAATTATAACTCCAACAAGAGTAAGTTATATCGTCCCGCTAACTACTGTTCTAAAGGATATTGGCCAACGAGTTATATTTCTCAAGCAATCGCTGCCTCCAAATGATCTACATCAACTTGTATCACGCGTCAATAAAGCGGATATCAAGGTTGGGGATGTATCTGCCACACATTCAATGTGCAATTCTTTAACATTCTTTCAATTGGGCTTTCACTGTATCCCTGTAAACAAAGCAAACATTTTTAAGCTGTCAGTGGTTTGGTATAGATAAGTAACTTACAGATAGAAGGTAAGTCAACCAACATGGCCAATACGAAAAAAAAAAAAAAATAGCAGTACATTACATTGCATAAACAACTTATATATTACAAGATATATATAACCAGTACGGATTTTAAATACTGAAACAAATTGTTAAACGGGCCCTAGTTTATTCTTAAATCAAATTTTCAGATATGATAAATTGGCAGTAACAATCCTTTTGCTGGGGACTTATATGGTGACAAAATCTGTTTTGAAAATTAGAGGATAATTGACTCTTAGACGTTAGAACCAGCTTTAAATGAAACTTATCCCTTACAAAATGCAGTTCTAGCATAAACCCTAGGATGTTAAATTTCAATGGCAATCATGTGTTCGATAAGTGTATGTCAAATTGCACACAATACACAAAAAGACACTCGAAATTAGAATTTGTTCTTGACCTTAGCCAGGCATTTGAGAAGAAACGAATTCAAGTAAAGGTAACCAATAACCACAAAGTAAGTTCCATTCTCAAATGAGTGCTAACCTTTCTAGAAATCCATTGAGCGCATGTGCATAGCTAACATCTAACTTGTAGTCCTTGCAGCTTCATCTCGCCAAAACGGATATATAGTAGAGATAGCATCCAAACCGGATCTCTCCGATCATCAATACAAAGAGACACTTGTGACATCTGTATTACCTAAGTGCCTATGCACATCACTTGAGCAACACTTTCAAAGAATCGAAGTTGCTAGTGCCTAGAAACAAAGAAAACCAAACAAATGCTTTGAAAAAGTAAAATAAAATAAAATA